>OY740770.1:67838102-68235526 GCA_963513935.1 Aphrophora alni | reverse complement strand
TTGCAATTAGCTTATATCATACCTTATCTACTTTCCTAAGTGCTAAGGTCATATTATTTAAATCGTGTTCTATTTTTATTAACAGCAGGTTTAATAATTTGTTAGCCGACATATATATATATATATATATATATATATATTTCCCTCGATCCTCCTATTGTAGTCCAGGTATCAAAACACCATCAGTTGTAGTCCATTTTTAATCACCATATATTTCTAAAGCCTGAGGATAAATGATAATAGCGGTTTGGGTCCAAGTTTGAAATAGACCTTTCTGTCTTGAATTTCTGTTTCACAAAAAAATATTCAAACAGTTTTGTGTATTCGTATCCGTCACTTCCCAATCAAATGTGGTCCACAACCATTGTGCAAAGTCTAGTAGCAAAGTACCGTTGAATGTGGTCCCACAAGCGTATCACTTTACATTTAATTGTGGGCCAGGGATATAAGTTGGTTATATCCCAGTTGTGGTCCGCCTACAATGTTGCCAGATTTGTTGTGTATTTTGAAGTTTGCTGCCTAGCTTTCAATGCGGCAGTCAACTCTTCCCAGACCGTTCAGTAAAAAATATATATATTACCAATATGATTATTATTCTTTGTATTATGGAGTATATGATCTCTCGATTTTATTCTTGACCACTTTTAGTGGTTCGTTAGCAATACCTAAAACCCTAATTAAATTGTCCGAGTGTGTGTCTGTCTGCCGGCAACACAATTAGTTCCCAAAGTGAATAACTTTACGTAGGCTGGGAATGAGGATTTTATTAATTGGTTTTGCCCAAAGATTACACAATTAAATAAAGATGACATCAAGAGCTAGAATAAAAATCGCTCTGCAAAATCTAATGGCGGCCAGAAGCCGATGGGTCAATCCTCGTAATGCGCCAGTCGTACTTGCTGTTCCTCCAGGAACAAGAACACGAAAATAGTCATTTTGTTTTACTTATTAAAAATTAATATGTCTAAATTATTTTTAATTAAGTTACAATCACACCAACAACATTAATGTTCAATTTCTCTTCGATAAAGTTAGAAACTATTTTATAAAACAAGTGACATTTTTAGGCCATTAAAAATTGTATTCTTTCAAAAAGTTCGGAACTATTATATTATTATTGTTTATATTTATTTTATATTATGACAATTTTTCCCCATTAGTTTATTTTAAAATTACAATAACATTTACTGTTATTTTTAAAGTTTACAATAATGTTGTTTAAAGTTTTAAAATAGTATAATTAAAATTTTATGAATTTATTATTTAATACAAAATCCTATATTTCAAACTTTTGTATTATTTAAATAGATTGCGCTTACAATAGCAATAATACTTCATAATAGCTATTTTTTCTATTTCTCATTCCCTTACAGCCATTTCAGATATTTCAATAAGGAAGAAGCCTTAACAAATACAATTAAGTTACCTACTTCCATTAACAGTTTGAAATATGTTACCGGATATTTAGATAAATAACATATATATATAGCCTATATATATATATATAAGTTGTATGGACAATATTAAACATAAGTAAACACAATAGAGGTAGTTTTCCCAGAATAAGATAGAGTAAGCATTTTGGTATTTCCTAGCCTTGTAAGCCACTAGTTAGCTAGTGTTATTAAAGATTCGTTCAGAGTATTTTACTTTCCATATTATTGTAATTCAATTTAATACATTTAAATAAAATTATTATAATGAAATAAAGTTGTTGTTTTTTAGAAAGAGATTTTTAAGGAGCAACTAACTTATATATACTATTATTCAGGCAACTTAATATTTAGTGTTAACCCTAACACATATTTCAATCAAAAATTATTTTTACAATATTATAAATTAAAATATTTATTATATAAAAAGTACTGTGGTTTTATGTGATAATAAGCCCTGAATGAGTTACAGACATTATATTGCGGGCTTCACACGCCGTCGCATCGTCCAATTCCAGGGCTATGTTTGACGTTACAAAAATTTATAATAAATATAACTGCCTTTAATTACGGTGTGAGTGTTAATTAAAGGTTACCTCGTCCCGCGCAGCTACTTTCGGAATTAGGCACAAACACATTAGGCCTGCAGTGCTCTCCCCAAAATATCAATAGAAATGAAAAATGAGACATGTTAGAAAACGGGTTAAAACTAATTATTACCCTAATAATAAGCTAGAGTGTAAGTCTTGAAAAATATATAGATATTTTCCACCAAAACCTATATTTTTTACCTATTTAGTGTTTTTGTGAACGATTTTCGATAATATTTTGGAAGTTGTAGTAATATTGTAAAGTGTTACATATTTTGTCTGATAAATAGTTTTAATTACACCTAATAGTGTTTTAATTTTTTGACTAATGAAATATCCAACCGTAGAGAATCATAAAACACTTGACTTTTTTATTTTATGATATTTACGGCATTGTTTAAGCGGCTTTATACGCATAACAAAGCGGCTTTGTTTAAGTATAGTGCGACCGTGGGACATAGGCAATTATAACCTCCCCATCAAACGTAACTTGAGAAAGATGAACACGCGCCAAATAAAACAATATGACACCGTTCCTATGGACGGTAACAACAAAGGTTGCATTTCTTAAAATCGTTGACTTTACTTTTTTGTCTTTTTAGTAATGTGGTGGTAGTAAATAGTAAACATTTTCCAAATACAGTATCAAGCTTTTACAAGAAATCGTAATTTTGTCAAAATAAAACACATCAGGCCTAAATTAATTAGACATTTAAACCTCTATTAAACATATTAACGTTGGCTTATGTAAATACAGGGTGATTTTGAGTATTGGAGACAACTTAATATTTCATAACTTAAAAGATTCTGGATCCAGAAAAAAATTATCCGAATCTATGTACTTAAACAAAATATATTTTTTTTATAAGTTTGAAATATATGTCCTTCATATTAGATCCGCCATATTAAATCAAAATGAAATGTTTTGACAGAAAAGTGGACATGTGATTTCTATGTAAAATTTCACAAGAAAAACGATATTTAAAGCCGTTTTTTCAATAAATGTCTTCCTTTTCGAGTTACAAAGTTTCAAATTTGCAATGATAAAATGTTACTTAGTAATAAAATAGGGTAAAATGCGCCGTCGAATCTTTTCTACTATATTTCCTCATGAAAAACGAACTAAAAATTACTGACAAATACTTCTCTTTATTTCAACAGTTTTAAATGGAAAATATCACTAGGGTGTAAAAATACACTAGGAATGTTTAAACCACTAATAGTTTTGTTTTAGAATGGCAATAAATAATAAATAGGAAGTAAACATACAATATGAATATGAATGTATTTTATTTGTCACACATACACATACTACTTATACAAAGATTCATTTGAATAATTAACTGAAAATAACATTTTTATTATATTCTAAAAAGAAATCAGAAACTACTTAAAACATTTAACTGTTTAATAAATTAGGTAAAGCTTAGGACATCTGCCTATTTAGGATTTACCACCATAATAGAATTTATCAATTATAGATAAGCAATGTGGGTTAGAGGAGGCCTTTCACTAAATAATAAATATGAACAGATAATGATTTTAAATGCAAGTTAGAATATTTTAAATTTGAAAAGAAAAAAAGAGCAAAAGAATGCCTTTAAATTATTTGATTTAAATTATAGATTAAACACAGACAAAACCACACCACAATTATTTCATATAGTAAAATGTTTTCTACTTCTATTCTACCTAAACATAATATTACAAATTTTGAAAATACATTTTTCACTTACAAATTTTTATATGTTCTTGTAGAATATTAAATAATCTCTACCTCCTATACATATAAAATGCTTTAAATTCTCATAATTTTGTTTTTTGGTAATATTAAAATTATGTTTCTTTTATATTGAAGTTTGTCTTTTTTATAAATATTCCTTGTACCACTGTCATTAAAAAACTGTGTCAAAACTTTATAAATTTATAATTGCCTCAATGTTTATATACCCACTAAACTAAAAAGCGATAAGAAAAATAAATTTTTGTACGATGTAAAATTACGTGTACAACGTTTTTCTATATTATTATTATTTGATATTAGAGGTTTTTTAAATACCTCCTCATTACATTAATCCGTATTGTAACCATGATTGTACAACTGATTTTTTTTTATAATACTATCAATGGACCAAATGTCCTAAATCAAATAAAACTTCCTTACAATTTCATTTATTTGCTTGGAAAGATAAATAATTTGATACTTCTAAGTTAATTGTGAATCTAATATAATCCATAGGTATTTAACATGTTCATGTTTTGTATACTTATGCAGGAGTAACTATTTAATCTGTTATCAAAACATGACATAAGGTAATAAGTAGGTGTTTATAATAACGAAGACTTTTAAAAAAAATAAAAATATATAAAAAAATTATTTTGTTTCATTCATACACATGTATTTTTTTAAACCACAACTATAAAACGTTAAGGTGAAAATGTTTTAAATTAATAACCTAAAAAATGTAATTACCTTTCTTCAAAAGAGCAGTTGTAAATAGAAAATTTTACCCACCCTACTGCAGTTGTCTTAGTTAAAATAGACTAGGAATGTTTAAAATCCTGATGCAGTTGTTTTTAGACAGAAATCAGAATTTGTTTTTAGAAAAAACTATTTTTTAATACTCTGAGAACATTAAATGGATATTTAGTCCAATTTGTATTTTTTTTCTTCTGGACCAATCACAATACCTTCTCTATACACATAGTACATATGGTAGAAAGTAAAACTAACATAATAATAACAAGAAGAAAATACAGAAATTATAGTTTTTAAATGCAAAATTAAAACATAAGAGAAATCAATACTATTCAATTTAAACTACAATTAAAAAATAAATATTTACAACTAACAATATCAATGATATCAAAATATACAAACATAACAACAAAGTGAACGCATAGAGATACATCAAGATAACAAATTACAAATAAAAATATACTACTTTAAAATTAATTCACATAGTTAATTGTAATCTCTCATTCCGGTAGTTTTATTTTTTTGTTTACAATATTATTAATATAAGTATATACAGATGTTAATGGTCGTTTCTGTAAAATTGATTTTTTTACATACAAGTCCCTAATATCTTGTCTACTAGGATTTATGCCTTTCGCCATAAGGTCACCAAATTGGTCAAAAATAATTTTCTTTTCTTGACTTCCCCACACGATAGTCATATTTCTTCTTCTAAACTTTTTGCTTTCAAGGATAAGATTCTCTTCATCTGTCTCGGATTGGTCATTATCGTCAGCTGGGTCATAGTCACTTTCTTTTGTTGGTGTTACTGGTTTTTTAATTAGACCTTTTTTTTTGCTAGACTTTTTGCTTTTACATACAGGACTATCATCTTCTTCTGACTTGGATTGGTATATTTCTTCATCTGGGTCATAGTCACAATCTGCTGTTGGTGTTATAGGTTCTTTACTCATATTGGAAAAGGTCGAAGGGCTTACGTCAGACACAGCAGATAGTAATGGCAATTGAGATGTCTTCTTTCCTACTTTTTTGGCGATATTTAAAAGTTTGCTACCTATTTTTGCCTTCTCTATTACTGAAAGAGGTAAGCTATAATTGGACTTATGAATTTGAAGGGTGTGGCCCATAAAAGAAGCTAGCTGTTCTGTGAAGTGTCCATCTTGATCATGTATTTGTGAGATGGTTGCAATATGGTGGCGCAATCCAGTTGCTGTAAAATGAGAGCGGTTTTTTAATCCGAACTTATTTGCAAATTCAGCTATGATTAGTGAACCATCAAAAGGTTCCTGAGATTCAGGCCGAGCGAAAAGCATTGTAGAACCATCACAAGATAGTTTCATTAATGTTCTATATTGAAGAAGTAATTCAATACCTTTTTTCATAATATTTGTTAATAGAATCGGGACTTTTTTGTTATTCTTACCCGGCACATGGAAAACAAAGAGATCGTTGTAGGCTTGTTTTTCTTCTTGTGATAATATATTTTCAAATAGATTGTCGTAGTCTGTATCATTCTCTAGTGTTGAGTACTGCTCAAGAGTGGCTCTTGTTACCTCTCCTGGTCGCCGTCGACATAATACTATAATGTCCGCAATAATCACCTTACAAAGCGCCTCATATGTGTGAACAGTAGGATTGTTATGCAATGATTGAAAGAGTGGATCATAGAGCTTCTCCAATTCCGAGCTAACTAATGCTATGTCTTCTTCTAGAGGTCTTACTTCTAACTTTTTTGCATGTTTTATTTTCCTGCTCTTTTCAGAATTGGTACCTATTTCAAACCTCCATTCTACTCTCATCAAATGCTGAAAGCGCTCCATTTTAGATCGAATCGTGTGCACTTCCTCTTCAGTTAAATTGTCATTTTTGATACTTTCAGATAGTAAAATGTCAGAACAAGCTTTTAGAGAGGAGCAAAAGCGATGAGATATACTTACTACACCTACAGTTCCAGTTGTGTGGTCAAATTCGCCTAGAGTTTGAACTCCTTTAATTAAACAATCAAAGTTATATGGTTGAATACAATCTTCAAAACAGGTTATGTTCTCATTGTCTTGTTCCATTGCAATAAATAGTCGAGATAAATCCCTCATTTTTGTTGAAATGTATTTCCGGTGCTGCTGCTCACGGTGGTTCTTGAAGAGCCTTTTACCAAATTTTAAAATGAGAGGATCAGTTTTAGCAACGAGTGATATCATGTCATTCGTCATTTTCATCAAAACCTTAGTCCAAAATACATCACTATTATCATGTTCAAGCTCTTTAAATTGCAAATGCGACGATGTTCTTAAAACACGACCTTTTGGTGATGTTTCTTTCTCTCCTTCTGTCATTTCCATCAGTTTCTTTGGACATTTACGTACATGTAAATACAAATTTTGCCTAAGAACCGTTACAAAACAATGCTTACATGTTGCATGAGTTACAAAACTAGGTTTATATGCGTTTTTTGAAGGTTGTTTTTTAACAATGATCTCACCACTTCGTGGCTGGCGCCCATTGTATAACAAACTTCCTCTATTTTTTATAACAGTTAATGCTGCAGTGATTCTTTTCTTTTTCTCTTTCTCTTCCAAGCCCGCAAATTTATCAAGCTCTTTTACTTCATCTTCAGTAGAATGGTGGAACTGTACATGCCGTGCAAAATGAGTCACCAAGGTTTGACAGTATGGGCAAAACCATTTCTTATTTAAGTATTTCCTTTTCTTCACCTGAAACGGATGTAAATATACCTCATTTTCAAATTTAAGTTGTCCAAGTACTTGTACCATAAGTGTGCCAGTACTTTTACGCATACAAGTAAGTTATCGTGCACATATACAAGTAAGAGTAAGTGTGCAAATACTTGTACGTGCCCAAGTACTTATTCTGTAAGCGTGCCAGTACTTTTACGTATACAAGTACTTACAAGAAAATCTCAATTGTCTTAAAAAAAAAATGAAGAATTCCAAAATACTAAAATAACCCTCCAATAAAGTAATAGTAATATAGTAATAACTAATGGAAATTATAAAAGAATAGTTGTTATTTACAATAAATGGAGGAAAAAGTGTGAATTGGAAGGGTAGTATAATAACCCGAGAATGAAGAAAGACAGAAAGGAAAGAAAATAAGTTATGTCCCTATCGAATCAAAAGTAAAAAGAATATTGAACAAAAATTTCGAGAAAGTGTAAAACGAAAAAGATAGAAACAAAAAATCATAGAATGTTCAAAACGCCATACTCGAGGAATGAATCGCTAGAAGACGAATCGAGTTCGTGAAGAAGAAGGAGAACATCCAAAATAAGATCGAGCGAGGAAAACGAGAGTTATGACGATTTGATAAAAAAGTTCAAAAGTCTACAGAAAATCCAGGTTTTTTTTATGTAATTTAAAAAAATTAAATAATTACATTAAATAAAATTGATTAAATAAAAAGGAAGTTTTTAGTCAGTAACATAATTAAATAAATAGTAATTTTATTTTCATAGTAAATATTAATAGTAAATTTTAATATTCATTTAATATATATTTCTAATACAATTCACTAAATAACAACAAATTGATCAGCCTAGAGAGTTAAAGGTTAAATAGGGATGATATATAAATAATTATTGATAGATATAAGGATCTAGTATTAAGGTGAGTAGAAAATGTCATTTTTTACAATTTCAAAGTTTGAATTCCATAATATTGTATAAATAAGTTCACTGTAATTGTTTGAGTTTTTTTTTAAATTTTACTAACTAAAATCAATTAAAAGAAATAAGTGCTGTGCTGATTATGTAAAATCAAGAAATATATTTTGTCAATTAGATAATTGAGTAGCTCTAAAAGATATAACCTTAAGAGTAGAATCTATAAAAAAAAAGTAAGAAATTAGATAAATGTAAGAAATAAATTTAAATGTATTGTTTGTTTCATTTTAAGAAAAGGATAAATGGAAACATTTCAACTTTTCTTTTCTTGTGTGTGGCTGGTGTGTATATAAGAAAAATAATCCGGTTAAATTTGAATGAAGAATTTTAGTTTAAATTTAGTTTTATAACAGTGGATACATAAAGAAATTAGGTCATTAGATTACACAGTACCGTTGCTAGTACCACTCAAAACCTAGCGGTGGTTTAAGCAATCAATTATTTTAATTTAATGTTTAATTACCTGAATGTATATAAATAAAGCCAGTTGCAAGTAACGCACAACAAGGGCCCGAATTATACATATAGCCAGTTACGAATTGTATAAGTAGGCCCTACTTGTAGGTGTGAAAATACTTATTTGTATACAAGTAATTTTAAGTGTTTAAATTATTGATGTGTGCAAACCTATTTTCGATAATCGTTACTTATATTGTATCGATTACACTATTTTCGATACTGCTTAATAATGAAACTTTGCGTTATAAAATTAATAAAAATAAAAATATAACAACTTCTTTGAGTAATCTATATTCACAAATCTCTTTACAAAAATATCCATTCCACCTAGATAAAATGTAAGCGCTAATAAATTCACTTTGTCATATTAAATTGTTATGAGTTTGACTTACTTCTTTATTATCTGACGCTGAACCCTGTTGTGCGAAATCATTCTGAATATGATAATCACTAACGATGAGATCGTGATTTATTATATTTTTTTCCGTTATAACTCCTTCATTTGTTACAGCTTTATCTGTAGGTAAGCTCTGCTGTATGAAGTCAACCTGATCCTCAGAATTACAAAGGATAAAATCAGCATTAATAATATCGTTTTCAGTTATAACTTCTCCATTTGTAGCAGCCTCTAAAAAAGAACAAAGAGACTTCAGTAAATTCTTAAAAGAGATACAAGTTTCTGCAGTAAATTATTATGGAATAAATTATTTCCTTCTCTTTTCTTGAGTATTTTAAAATAAATAATACTATTATCCTTACTGAAATATAAAAAATAGGTAGTGTCTGTGGGTGTGTGCGTTTGTTATTTGCTAAATAACACAAAACCTACATGATCGACCAAATTGAAACTTTGTATAAAGACATCTAGTTTACCAGAATAAGGCATAGGCTTATGTCCGTTTTAAACACTCGATAAGGTCTCGGGCTCACTGACCTTTAAAGTTCCTAAAATTCATATGGATGAAAGATTTGTTTATATGTTACATGGGGTTTATTTTAATTTATTTTATTTTAATACATACATCTATACATTTACAACAGCTGTTGTAAGAAATATTGTTTCTTTAGTATATCCATTGTATAACTCATTCTGTTACCTACTAAGCGAAACGAATTCGCCTGCCATAAGGTGAATGAGGGAACAGAAATTTCCCGTCATGAGGCGGTACCTTAGAGTTTCAAATTATAAATTACTTTTCTGCATAACATTAAAAATTAGCAAATTTACTGGAAAATCAATTAGAATAACAACTAAGAAAATATTGCTGATGCATTAAGAATCACTTTTTTTAAAAATATTAAAATTCTGTTATTATTGAATATTGTTCTAAAATTTGTATTAATGGACCAAATATCGGACTGGGTGCACAAAGACGTTGACATGCTACTGTATTGTCTATTATATTCTGTTATAATAATTATTATAATATAATCAGCCTTTTACAAAAATTCTTTACGTTTTATGTTATTGCACAGCAATAATCGAATACCTACACACTGCTATTAGAACATAAGAAGTAGAATTTCCCCAGTACTTAAAATAACTTACTTGGTGACACGTTCCCTGAATCCAAAGTAATATTGTGCAGTGTGTTACAAAAGTAATTTTTTAATAAGGTAGGCTGCACCCCATCGTCATGTATTGATGCTGTTTCCATTGGTACAATAGGATCAAAGAACTTGTTTGTTACCTGTTGGAAATAAAAAAGGATTTCATTAGACAATTACCGAAATTCTTAAATATAATTAAAATTTATTTTAAAATATTAAAAAAAAAAAAAACATTATATTACTAATGTATTTATTTTACCATTATTAGGTATTTTTAAACTACAATCAACGAAAACAGTTATATTTTTTCCAGGATAGACTACATTGAACACGATGGTAGGTTAGTTTAATTTTGAAATAGAATTATTAAAACATTAGGACATTAATTTCAGAGAAACTTAAAAAGACAAAAAAATAACCATTTTTTCCTTCTCAATAAAAAAACATTAATGCGTAACCTTTTAAATTAGGTATTTTAAAATAGTGTAAAAAAAAAATCACTTACCTCACTTAGTAATTCAGATGGGCGTGCGGGATCGTTTTGTGGTACTGCAGAAATAGATGGAACAGAAAATCTACTTTTATTTTTCCAGCGGGAATCCATTTCTTTCGAGCGAGAGTCTGGAGGAAGTTCTGCACCTTTAAAAAAAAAACAATAAAGTTGTACTCACTAGTCACATATAACTGATAGAGCCTTACAAAAATTCTTTACGTTTTATGTTATTGCACAGCAATAATCGAATACCTACACACTGCTATTAGAACATAAGAAGTAGAATTTCCCCAGTACTTAAAATAACTTACTTGGTGACACGTTCCCTGAATCCAAAGTAATATTGTGCAGTGTGTTACAAAAGTAGTTTTTTAATAAGGTAGGCTGCACCACATCGTCATGTATTGATGCTGTTTCCATTGGTACAATAGGATCAAAGAACTTGTTTGTTACCTGTTGGAAATAAAAAAGGACTTAATTAGACAATAATTACCCAAATTCTTAAATATAATTAAAATTTATTTTAAAATATTTAAAAAAACATTATATTACTAATGTATTTATTTTACCATTATTAGGTATTTTTAAACTACAATCAACGAAAACAGTTATATTTTTTCCATGATAGACTACATTGAACATGATGGTAGGTTAGTTTAATTTTGAAATAGAATTATTAAAACATTAGGACATTAATTTCAGAGATACTTAAAAAGACAAAAAAATAACCTTTTTTTCCTTCTTAATAAAAAACATTAATGCGGAACCTTTTAAATTAGGTATTTTAAAATAGTGTAAAAAAAATCACTTACCTCACTTAGTAATTCTTCAGATGGGCGTGCGGGATCGTTTTGTGGTACTGCAGAAATAGCTGGAATCGATAATCTACTTTTATTTTTCGAGCGGGAATCCATTTCTTTCGAACGAGACTCTGGAGGAAGTTGTGCACCTTTAAAAAAAAACAATAAAGTTGTACTCACTAGTCACATATAACTGATAGAGCCTTACAAAATATAAAAATTGTAGTGGAACTAGATATAAAAATTATTAAAAAGTATCCCTAGTATTCATTTTACAAAAAGACTAATACTAAGAAGGCGTTCCATTGTATTACTTGTTATTCCTTTTACAAACATTCTACTTTTTCCCTACAAAATAGTAACAGTAAGTGCAAATTTGTAGTAAAAAATATATAAAAATAATTATACAAAATCTTACTGTCTATAGTCTAGTATATTACTGAAAATAAGCGATATGTTTTTATAAGATGTAAAAAAAAAAAATTATCTCTCCTAAAACTTGTGACTAAATAAGAGTATTTATTAGTACAAGAGTCAGAGCTTCGCTTATTCAGAGTTTTTCTGGACGCCTTTATCGGTGCAAACCAACCCTTAAAATCCATTGAGTAATGCCGAAGCCGGATACCGGCGCTTTGAACGGCTTCTGAGAATTGCAAGAAGTCGAAAGCGGCCTCCATCAACAGAAACACGCTCTCTTTTACCAATGACTACATAAATACTATTATGTAGTCATTGCTTTTACACACCCACAAACACACACGGTAAGTTTTGGATGATCTCTATCTCAGTAGAAAACTCAGAAGTTCACGCGAGGTTTTCTTTGATATTTTCAATGAATTTTAAGTACAGTAAAATTCTCAAGGCTTCGAAAATATTTTATTCCAGATATACAGTTAGTCTAAACAAAGGTACTGTATTCGTATAATCGTCCTTCTTCATCTTACCATTACTTCTTTGTTTTATTTAGTGTATACAATATTTCAGCATTTCTTTTGTTTCAGTGTACAATATCTCAATGAGTCATCCATTTCATTCACACTAGTACAGTATATTATTAGCTATATAAAAATGAGTTACATCAAATTAAAAGGTTGTTAAAATTTTTATTGATTAATACATATCACAAAATTTAATTGTTTGATTTTTATTTTATAGCTGATGTAATAAAGCAGTAACAGTTTTTACTATTAATAAAGGAAAGCTTACTTGGAGTAGTGCTCCATTATATTTGGGCCATTCTACGGTGAAACTATTACTGAAACCGATTGGGGGTTTCATAAAAATGTAATCTTTTTACGTATAGTTGGAAGAAAGTTTTTCTGAAATAAACATCAAAAGACAAATATTAAAATAATCAACTTCTGTACACGAAGGTTTTCAAGGACATTCACCACTTATCGACATGCACACTACAAAAACAAAGTATCGGTTTTTTTTGTAAGAGGCCAAAGTGTCTTCTGCAACTTTAATCGCAATATCTGAAGGTTTAGATCTTTATAACTCTTAATGAAATATATAAATTTTTTTACAATAAAATGTATTTTAATTTCTATTTTGTATGACAACATTTAAATCAATCCATTCAAAAACCAATTATTAGTACCGAGGACGCAACATAAGGTCTTGGTGCTTTTTATAAAGTAATTCATTGTATATGTTCAACAAATATTACATTTTAAATACAAAAACATTTATCCAAAAACAATAAGATTCGGTAACAATGGGATGACTTTATCCCATGTCCTTAACATATTCATATCTGTAAACTCATACACTGCTATCAGTTCAATGTATTCTTGGAATTGAGACTGCCGTCCCGCCAAGACTAATGTAACGAATCGAGAGTTTATCCTTTTAATCTCACCACTAATCTTCGTAGGCTTTATTTAAAATCAGATCATCAGAATCTTTTATACATCTCAACTCTGTACAATATATGGTAGTTTATTATTTCTTTTTGATTTATCGATGATAAAATTTTAAGACTTAGTATGAGGCTTTTTTAATAATTTAGAGGTTTTCACGTTTTAAGGTGAATTTCAGTTTAATCGCTGTTTGTTTCACTATTACCTAAATTCACGGGTTACTCCCGGTTTCACGATTGAGTCACCACCCTGTAAATTGGAATGTTATCTTTTATTAAACGCAAATTAAATAATGCCAAAAAAAGTGTCTACCAATTCAATGGTCTTCAAATGTAGAGGAGGTCTCTTAATATAATTTGGTGGACCCAAACAGGTTTAACACCTTTTATCTTAACTCTAGTACTACAGATGATATTTAGGTAAGGGCTAAAAATGCTAAAACATTAAAATCAAAATATTTATTACGGTATTTAATTTAAAATACACTAATTCATTACTATAAAATAGACAATATATTTTGAGAACATATATTTTGACAATATCCATACAAAAAAAAAAAAAAAAAAAAAATTAAAAAGACTTGATCCATGAAAGAAATAATATACATTTCGTGACGTTTCATAAACAATCTTAAAAAAGGACCTTGAGGTAAAAAGGAGGACTTTTTACTCACACAAGGACTTTTTATGAACTTGGAGAACGGGTTGACACCGTGAAAAATGTATTTTTTAAAAATATATTTAGCCTATAGGCCTATCCTAAAGGTAAACGAGGCTCTAGTGGAAATGATTGATTACAGTACGATGATACATTCGATCTTATTATGCCTATGTTATTTACAAGTAGGTAAGTCTACCTAATATAGCTAAAAATTAATATCAATCATATCAGTGAAATACCAAATAACCATTATAAAACGTGAATTAAAGTAGGTATAGCCTACATAATTAGTAATTGCGTGCATTATAATAATATCATAGTTTATAGTAAATACTTAAGCGTAACACTTAATGACATAGTACCTGATTAAAACATAAGAATATTTAAAATTCAAACTTACCTGGTATCAATTGAAAAATTGTTTTCGCTCTGCTAAACATGATGACTTCAAAGGAGAACGCACTCTCACCACCACTTCTAGTCTTGGTACTCTACAGAGCAGTTGTAGTCTACTGAGAACAAAGGCGATCTGGCAATGCAGCAAATTAAAGCCAAGATGCCGCCAAAACTCTTGCAACGTCACGGGACCACAAATGACAGTGTTTTGACACGCCAAATGTGGTCCACAGTTGTAGTCCTCGTGGACTACAATGACAGGTAAAATGATACCCGCTAGGACCACAATTGGGGGAGTTAGAAAACTATATATATATATATATATTAGTAGACGAATGTTGGACATAAGGAATTTATTTATGAAATACTTTATTGTGTTGCCTGACTGGATTTGAGCAATTTAATTAGTGATTATAATGTTTTTTGTCACACTAATGTTTTTTGTGTTTCCTTTATGTGACGATCATTTTGTGTCTCCCTTCAGTCATTATTAAACAATAATATTTTTTGCACTTGATGAGCGTCAATATATAAGAATCACACAAAACATTAATACATTTTAACAAGAACACATTAAGTTTACTAATATTAAAATAAAACGGATACATTTTTATACATGTGATTACTAGTTTATGGCAAAGTTATAACTGAAATTAAGAGAAGAATAAAAATTATAACTTCAAGGGTTAATAACGCAGTATTTGTGTTAACTTATTATGTGTTTACAAAGTTAAAAATTATGGTCAAGTAAAGCATTGATGCAAAATTTATATATTATTGACGAAACGATTCTTCTAAAGTATCTTAAATTGATTTTAACTACTTATTGCTTTTCAATGTTAAAATACTCTCTCTAAGGGAGCGTCGTTTGAAAGTGGTCCTTGCAAAATTTACATATATTACTTATTTATTATTTAGAACTCACACAATTCAAAATCAAAATCTTATAATTAAAATCGCCTCATTTAATATGTTTATAACTCATAACACAATTAAGGGATTATGTAACCGCATTCGACGGTATGTTTACATCAGATACCTTATTACTAAAAAAACCCCTCGTAAATATCAGTAGAAAGACTAACTACGAAACAAATCACTGTAATATCAGTAGAAATACTAACTATGCAACAAATCACTGTAATATCAGTAACGATGAGGCTCTTCATTTTAAACTGATTGAATTCTGGATTGTAAATAACTTTATAGATTGTAACAGATGTTGTGTTTGATATTCAGTAAGTATCATCTATAATTTAGTAGACTATATTTCATCTAATATATAGAAAATTTATCTCTTTTCAGACAAAATAATTTTTCAAACGTTCACTAGTATATAAAGTGTAAACATACATTTTAGAATCATACAATTGTTTCTATAAAAAGGAGAGGAATCAGTTGATTGGCTAATTTCTTGTGACTTTTAATTTCGTGGAAGTGAATTTGATTTCTAGATTTGAGAGGCGGATGTATCTCGCAATTGTGTCTAATAAACCAATAAATGCAACTACGATACAAATAACGTAATATTTAACAGAAGGACGTTATACAATATAAATTATAAACTCAGTTATTTATTTGTTTAAAAATATATTAATTAAAAAGTTGTCCCAAATAAATACGTATATTTAAATACAAAAGTTTAACGAAGTAACGTTATAAAAATAATGATCTTAATTTTATATTTTTGCTGTGTTTTTAGGGAAGAAAACGTGAAAAATTAAATCCAGGAAAAATGTACATTCTATTTTTCCAGTTTAAAAACAATTATTAATTAGGAGTCTAACTATAACATCGAGGGAAGTTATTAAAACCCCCAATTCATAATTCAGCAAATCATTTACGTTTGTTTTTAATGCCAAACTGAGACGCAAGATATCAACAATCTTTTCTTATTGGTTCAAAGGCAGGCCTAATGAAGACGTATATTTTTAATAATGATCTCGTGACCGCCATTACTAAGAATAATTGATAACAGGATCATGGTTCCTTGATTTGGAGATTAAAATTTCCCTTTTATATGAAGCATCTATTTTAAATGGTTGGTATTAATTGTAATTAGTATGTCCTATAATTAGAGTATTGTTGTCATATAGTACATGGTATTTATTATATTACAATAATTTGATATTAAAATAAATTTCATTTAATATATATTACTATTGTATACTTAAAAAACTAATTTTTACAGATATATAAGATATATAACAGATCCTGTTTTAACACCCTGGGGGTGTTTCAGATATAGATCAACTGATTCGAAAATCGTATTCACAATTAAATTCAAATATTTTAAGCTGAGGCAAGAATTTAGAAAATTAAGTATCTCTTTCAGGTCACTGAATAATCAAGAGTAGTATGTAATGCATGTAAAATATAGATGTAAGTCATGTAAGGGATTGAAAGATAAATATTTGGTTCATTAAAAAAAATCATCTGGCGTTATAAAAAAATCAAGTAAACATATCTTTCTACCTTTTCCAGAGATTCTCATTTATGTAAAATGCAGGTTGTCGGCACACATTACAGCTAAAACGGAATGGTAAATTTTCCAAAAAAATAACCTATTACCAATACCGAATCTTGACAGTTCATATAAAAAGAAGAGAACTCACCAATACTACCACTACAAAATCCAATTAAGCACGATATGTAATGAACAATAACTACCAATATGAAGACTTTAGCACACAATTTAAATCTCTAAATTATATGTACTGAAGGGAGAAACAGGGCATTCAAATAATGAAAATTATTTTATACTAAACTTAAATTCTATTTTGATTCCTTGTAAGACAGTGTGATGATGATATAAGATAGTAGTAGATAGTCGGTAGTAGAAAACATGTCGATTATAATATCGCAGTTGTTTCTCGAAATTTACTATCCACACCTGTGTCTTATAATTATCAAGTTTTTTTGCATTGAAATATTTGTGTATATACATGTCTTTTCTTTTTGTATTGATATACTAGCACAATTCTGAAGATGGAAAATAGATTTCGAGAGGTGTATCGCAAAGTAAGAAGTATGTCACACGAGACGGAGTACACATAAACTTATATTAAAATAACTATCTTAAAAATGTATTTATTTGTATTGAAATTTTTATTTACAAAATAGAGTTTCATTTATTATTGTAACTGTTTGCCATCTTAAAATTAATTTGATACATTTACAACATTATTTGACCTGGAGCCTATATAATTGCTTAAAACATAATTATACTAAATTGCGTAAATACAATTTGTTTACACTATAGAGGAATATACAATAAATACAGGAATCATTATGCAACAATTATTTAATGAAAATTTATATATTCTACCCCCCCCCATAACAACTAACTCATGCAATAATGGAAACATTAAATTACTTGCACTTTATTATACAATATATGCTTAATAAATCAACGATAGTGCGAATTTTATAGATAAAATAAATTTTAGAAGAAATATTTCATAAAGATAGAGAACAATTGTTCTATACTTTATTTCTTGAGAGTTATACTTGTCTGAGCAATCTTGATAACCACTTGTTATTGTCCAGAGCTGTTTCGACTGTTTGACAGCCACCATCATATCATACTAAAAAACGTTTAATATAATTATTAAATTGTTTTAAAACTTTTGCCAACCATTTAAAAACTCACATATACTTACACTTATAAGTTAATAAATTAATTGCCTTAATAGAAGCACTGTTCATATTGTCGGATTATTGACCTGTCCAAATTTAAACGTGTAGGTTGCTTTGGGTAGAGTTAATTTGTCTATTAAAACAAACATAATGTGTGGCGTGGAATTTTGTAGGTTGTTTAAGTATTGGTCGTTTAAATTGTTTTGTTATCTGTTTTACATATTCTCTAAATTTGGTAGGCTTCCAGTGCGATCATCTGTTTCCCTTACTGGAGGGAGAAGTTGTGTTATGTATCTACAGTATGACTGGATATGTGTCATTTTCGTTAATGTTCCGCAAAATGGGATTATGTGTTGGATTTAGTACCTTTATTTGATTTTATTTAAATGTATATAAGTGAATATATAAATGTGTTCCAAAGGTTTTTGAATTTATTATATAAATAGTAAAAGTGTTTTTGCCATTAAGTTTGACAAAGCTTGATGAATCGGAGGAACATCTGTCGATAATAAAACGTCGATCATAAGATTTCTCAGGCAATTAATGAGTCTACAAAATTTGTAATAATATATTGCAGAAACAATCGCATATGCTAACACCATAATAAAACAAATGTATATCTGGTCCTGGAATATATAATGTTTTTACACTGAAATATTTGACACCTTTCTAGGTTAATTATAACTAATATATACTGACTTATTATCTTATATACAATGTCTATGTTCTTGTAATTATAAATAATATTGATTTTCCTTTACGACATCATAAATATACTTATCACAAAACCACATTAAATGGATTATTAAAGTTCTGAATCGGATGTTTTTAAAAGTATGATTTAATTCAGAATTACTTTTGCATATAGATTTTCATTAAGATAACCATACCATCCTGAAAAAAATAATTGATGTAAAATATACAAGTTACGTTACTGTACGGTTATTTTGATTGCTTTGTTATGGCTCCAGTTCATAATAAAACGTCACTTTTAGTTTTGTTAAGATATATAATATTTCTATTGTATTGGACGAGAAGGCCATGTGCGTCAGTAACCTATAAAGTTGACTAAATTGTACACCAGAGGATTCTGTACAATAAAACTTGGAAGCAATGCATGAATACAAGATGACAGAACATTCTTGATGTAGGCGACCATACATGCATAAATAATGGCATGGTGCTCGTCTGACGAATGCGTCACTTTAAACCAAAATAATAAGCTGTTAAGAATTAGGATATTGTGTGTTAGTAAATAGAGTTAAA
The DNA here is from genome assembly GCA_963513935.1 of Aphrophora alni. Classification (NCBI taxonomy): domain Eukaryota; kingdom Metazoa; phylum Arthropoda; class Insecta; order Hemiptera; family Aphrophoridae; genus Aphrophora; species Aphrophora alni. The sequence goes on along the minus strand of OY740770.1, from coordinate 68,216,216 downwards.
CTACATGTTTATACAAGTATATATTAAAAGGAAGAGATTTTTATTGATCTATTCAATAAACAATAATTATTATGAAACAATAAAATATTTGCTATTATTCTTGTTATAATTTCTACTCAATATAATTTATTTATTTTTTCAGAAAATACAAAAGTTTTCTTAAAGTCAACTCAATCAATAATAATTAAGTCCTAAGCCGTATGTAATACATTTTATATAATTTATTATTATTTAAACTTTCTTCATCTACCTATGCAAACAGATTTTGTGTTCCTCAATATAACTTTAGATGATAATGTTGTTTTCAATCAATTTTACGATTTTCTAAATCCTTATGTTTATTCTATGAATCAAGATATTGCTTTTTATTATTTTGCATTTTATTTTATAACTTGATTTTTGCAAAATACAATAAAATAAAAAAGATAAAAATCCTATTATTTTCTTTATGACCATGACTAATTCAAGTATACTACAAGGTCTGCAATATTTTCTATATATGAATTTATTTGTAAATTTGAAGCATAATAACAAATCTAGTAAATCTCTAATTTATTGAAACAATTTATGAAGAGTTAGTGTGGAATGGAACTTAAGACTTATAATAACGATAATGGCCCGATATTACTTTCTGTATAAACCATTGGAAATATCATTCAGACTAATTTACAACTGATGAAGATCAAGAGCGATGTCACCCTGTGGCTGCACAGCTGAGTAAATTACATTCTACACTCGTTTACCATTTTAAAAAATATTTGTGAAACCAAAGTTTGAAAAATATTTCTTAAAAACATGAAATTATTAACTATAGTTTCAACAAATGTAGCAAAAATCTGAAGTCCTAAAACTCATTATTATTTCTTGGTGGTATAATATCAAACTAATAAGAACACGCCGAGACACATTTCCAAAATAAGTCACGTTTAGAAAGTCTTCATGATTTTAATTTAGTAGCTTACGGTATTTGCAAAAGAAAAGCTCTTAGAAAACTTTTTTTGCTAGTTCATTAGTAATTCAAGAGCTACAAATATTTAATTTATATCACGGCTAAATTTGATTGGCATGTTTATGCAAGTAATTGTATTTTATACCTGGCATATATTTCCGTCATGCGACTTAAAATGATCAGATGTTTTGGATACGTAACTCCATTGTCCGATCCATAATATTATGTAGCTCCAATGAAAGCGTATTAAAACAAAAGTACATATATTAAAATTTACACATCAATATAAGACAAAACACGCGTACTCCGGAAGGTTAAGTGCGCACTGCAAGATAGATTTCCTTGATACCGGAGACGCCTCCTCATATCTTCAGATACGGTTTATTCGTTGGATAATTAACCTTGAGATTATAAAAGTAAATTTGCTAGGTCTAAAACTATTTTTGTAATATATAGTTTTTGAGATTAAAATAAGTACAGTTTTGGCTACTAATATCAGCTGTTTATACAATAGTTGTAACTACATTCTTACACGATATAGATATTTAGTAATTTTGAAAAATTGCTTAAAATTAAAAGTAGTTAAATGAAAAATGTAGACTGCTTGATAGTTTTTATAACAATAGTGACGTAGTGCAGGTAATTGCATAAATAGGCTATACGAAATAGTAGCAAGTTAGAAAAGCAACCCAAATTGATTTGTAACATTTATCATTAATATCTGATCGGTATATTCAGGATTTAGCGATTATGAACCACACTTCATTTACCCCCCATTTTCAAGAAGAATGAAATCTCTAAAATAATGTCGGTAACAGATGATTTTCAAGCTAATTTATCCCTAATTTAAAATTGATAATGTTATTTTTATTACTAAATTGTAGTTGTAGATCTCATTTAATATTAAATGAACAGATAGTTGTATTTCAATGATACCAATTTTTATACAGACTCTTTTTAATCGTAAGAAATAGTATAATTACTCAAAGTGCTGTTCCAGAACTGCTCCTTTTTAAAAACTAATTTTAGTATTAATCTAGCTATTTAATTATAACAGTAGTATTTGTAATTATTTGCAGAACAGATGCTACTTTTAAATTGAATAGATTGTTTATATTCACTGTTTGACACATTAAATAATATTATCAAAATTGGCTTAATAAATGAGTAGTGAGGTATTTCAAAAGAAACACAAAAAAGTTTTTTTTTTTTTCAGCAATCAGGATTTGCACCATGGTGAAATTATCGAGGGGGATAATGGACAGTGCGGATTAAAACAATAAGGATGCACGCAAATAATAATTGATAATTCAAGGAGTCAAGAATAGCACCAAAATTACTAGCAATGAATATTATATCCAACATGTAAATACAATACACTGTGTGCAAAGCGCAAGAAAAGTTTTAATGATAAAAAGTCCTTTCAAGATGAAAGTACTTTTCAAAATATTTTATCAAGTTTTGCTCATAAATACACCCGATGTGTAAAAATCAGTACGTACTGGTCTATTTGTCTCCAAACAAATGACAGTTGGACAGTTTTTAGTAAAAAAATAGATACAAAATAAGATTAGAACATACGAAAACGTATATTATAGTTTACTTATATAGGTTAAGTCAGTCCACTGAACACATTTTATGGAATAATAACAAATATACCAAACATAGTTCGATAATTACAATAATTTATTATTATTGAGCATTCGGTCCAATTTTACACTCTCCTTCAACCTAGAATGCAAAACGACCAATTTAGAAATGTATCATGGAGGTAATTACTTCATACGATCGAGACTCATTTAGAATTACAATTGAAAGATTAGTCGTTTTGACGACAGAAAGAAGTTGGTATTATTTTCTCTATTGAGAGGGTGTCCTCACTATTTGCAAGTCTAGTGAAATAAATCCAATGTGGTGAAACAAAGAGGATACAAATCAGCATAGCTGATTTCAAAACAAAAAATCATAATTTTTTCACTCCATCACTTCTTAACATTACCCAAAATTGTTGATGGGTTATTACTAAAATAAACTCTAATATACAAAACAATATACAGTTTATATAGACAGTTTTCATCAAGTAATTTGAGTTAAAGGCCATCTTATATATTTTTAAAATCGTTTTGCTTTAAATACATGGAATACATATGTAGAATTGCCTTTAAAACGTTAAAATAGCACATGTTGTTTAGAGTTTCGTCTTCTCTTGATTATTATTATATGTCTTATTTTTCAGCTAATATCAATGTAAAAAGTTAGAAAAAAATTGCAACTAGTTTTACTATTTTGTGTAGGGAAGTAAATTTTGTGTTGAAGTTACATACATTATCAATTATTATACTAATTGTAACAAAAGTTATAGCAACGAAATACAACTTAGTTATACATTAGTGTATGTTACAAATCACTTAAGTTATAACTGGTAGTGTCGTAAATAACTTGAAATCTAACGTAAACTTGTTGTGATACAATCTAGAAAAAAATGGAGTTAAATATATGAAACGCAAAACAAATGCAATATTCCCTCATGTTAGAGTTTTTTTGGTCTCTAGCGATTTTTATAAATCGTCCTTTGAACGTAGTAATTTTGTTGTAGTAAAACAAAATGTAACTTGTGGTATTGAGTCCTAAACTTTAGTTAAACAAGTCGCCGTTCCGAACCACTTAATTCTTAGTCACTCTGCTGGAACGAAAAACTTTGGTCTCCAATACTGGGAAGTTGTTAGATCGGGATATTATAAAGTTTAATATAAGATAGTTTGAATTATTTGTAATAATTGCTACTCAACATGTAATAATTATTGAGTTTATGTTATAAAAACTGATTATTATTATTTTTATTATGATCATTTTGATTTAATATATTAATATTTGTTAATGCATTAAAACAATAAAATATATATTAACAAATATGCATTGCAATGCATATTTGTTAATATATATTTTATTGTTGTAATTTTTTTTTTTGTGTGTTTAGTAATTCTATTATATAAAATGTAAATTATTATAGAATTAAGTTTCTTCACACTCGACCAAATAGAAATCAGCTGTAGAAAAATATTTTGTCTTATTGTATAAGTTTTTAGAAGTATTTCAATGAATTTTAAAATAAATGTGAAATGAAACAGTAGTCATCTGTAAACATTCTCAATAACCAAAAACTAATAAAATTATAAATGAATAAAATTATAAATGTGTAAACCAATCAAAAATGTGAAAAAAAATTTTAATCGTGTTGAAAATAACTTATTTATGTACTTAAATTTAAACATAAATAATGCTAAATAATACAAAAAGAAAAGTTAAAATTATATTATACATGTCTACTATAGAAAAGCCAATAATAATATTACATACATGAATGCATTTAACGATCGTGCATTATTCTTCAAAAGTTAAAATGAACTAGGGCTCTGTAGTAACGTCAATATCTCAAAATCAATTATTTCCAATTAATGTTATTTATACTTGCCGGTTTATAATACAGGCTACATAAAAAAAGTTATATATATATATATATATATATATATTTGGAAAATACTAATATATTTCCTGGTAAAATATATTGTTTCTGATATTTTGGCTATGGTTGAAAGTCTAATTGATTTAAAAGATTTATTTTACCTTTCCTCAACATAGATTAAATAATAAATCGTTCAAGAACAGCTGGAGCACGAACTCTTGAAATTATAATGAAGTATAACAATACGATATCAAAGATTATTGTATGAGATAAATGTACACTAAGCCTCTTCAAAAAATAAATTTTGGTTTTCTTGTAAAATGTAAATATGTTTAGAGTCAATTTTGATGTTAGTTTATTTATGAGTTGCATTAAACATAAGAAACATTACCCCATTTCCTAAAATAAAATCCAAATAATGCGGTTTTCTATTTACATATGGCCTAAATATACCAATGTCCCAATCGTTTTGACTTTGATGTTTGGAAAGATGTTATATGAAAGTAAAACAGTCTTTCTTCCATCTAATGAGTTATTGAATGAAGTTTATTTATTAGCTTTTGTCAAATTATAAACAAAAAATAATTATTTTTGAATGATATTGATTTTATCGTTCTCATCTTTAAGCTTCTGGTGAAGACTACATGGCTGCAAATATATAAATACCTAATCACTCAATAGCAACTAAAAGGTCGATGTTACCTAAAGGACCACTTGTAAATATATGAAAGAACACTAATACTTTATTCCTACATATATAACGTAGTTCACTTCGTAAATATTGAATCACAAAGCATTAATATATATTCGCAATTATCACTCGACTTTGTGATATATTAAATAAGATCTCATTCGAGAGTTAAGGATTAGGATTAGTGTAAAGGTAATTTTTTTTCTGTCTTTTTTCCATAGAATTATTGATTTGTAGTAAAAATTAAAAAAATATTGTAGCTTATATTATAATATAATATTTGTAATTATATTTAAAAATAATTTATGGAAACAATTACCCTTATCACATTTAGTTATATTTATTAAACAATATCTAATGTGAAACATTATAAAACAGTTACTACTTTGAGCTTTACATTGAAACGAAAAAGAATATATATTTAAAAATTTTATACAAAAAGGAATCTAGAGTTAAACCCTAATTTTAAATTGACTTCAAAAAATGACTTATATTTTCTAATTGAAAAATAATATAAGTTTAATCTACAAAATGCAGAGTGTACTGTTACATGCCGTACTGAATTTGTAAAATACACAAAACGTTGATTGCAAATAAAACAAAAAACAAAACTAAAATAATTTTGATTGGATTTAGGATACAATATTACATTTTACAACTACCCCCATTTATCGAAATACATTTTCACATTGACTTTTATTTTTAAAACATAATTTAGTGTAAGTAATTTTACTTTCTTGCATATACGAAGAATAGATAAATTTTTTTATGGGTCGAAAATCAACGTGTTTTTTGCGGCTGTTTTAAGGCCACTGAGCCAAAAAATGTCGTTTTTAGAATGATAACATTTTGTCGTATGTACTACATCCTAAACGCGTTGGACCTTTCAACCATATATCATTAATATTTTCCTAATAACTTTATATTTGGAAGTAACAACCACAAGATAGTTTTTTTCAAATGCGGTTCTAACGATTTTGATCAAATTTCTTTCATGTGTAAAACACTAAGGACTTAAACAAAATGTATTTTTGCCATCTCTCAAATTGAAGTTTATGAGTTATTGGTATATACGAACCAAACCCGTCATGAGGCTGTATTACAAAATATTTTAATTTCTTAATATCAGCTAAAGCAATTTCGTTCAAAAGTTATTGAAATGTAAATTTTAAGTATCTAAACCCGTTTGTAAAAGTTCAAGTATGAATATGAACATCATTCTGACTGAATTTTTTTTATATACTGATCAGACTAACTGACAGCTAATTGAATGACTGACATTACATTCGTCTTCTGAATATTTATATACAGATTAAACAGGTAGACTAACACAACTTGACTTGCTGCTTAATGCGGTTTGATTTATTGCCTTTTGGAGCTCTTATGCATACTGACTAAATGTACTAACTAGTACACAGACGAAAATGGCGTAGCTTGCTTTAGATATAAATTGGACTAAATACCATAACTGACAGACTGAATGACGTGAGTTGATTGATCGAATTAAGGACTGATTGACGAATGTGTTTCACTGACTGATTGACTGTCCAGACTAACTGCCAATAACAAATCAACTTGTTATTTCTGTTATAGATCAACTGATAGCTCCGTTGTGATTGCATACTCTTCCCTAAATATACTTGTTTGTAAAAGTTTATATGAGGAACCTAGTTTAGCATTAGTTATTACCAGACAACAGGCAGAACTACTGACATGTAATAGTTATATTACATGCTCTTTAATTAAAAGTATGAAGTTATATATATATATATATATATATATATATATATATATATATATATATATATATATATATATATATATATGTACATATATATATATATATATTTATAATTGGTCCACGTTCCGTATCTTTACTAAATATGTTTCATGAAATTAAATTATTTATCTTACGTCAATAATTTAAATTAACGTGTTTTCCTTGCAAATACATAGTACAGACACTTCCAGGAAGTACTTCCAAACTTCGTTTTATTGGTATCAACTTATTTTAGTTCATGATAATCACGATAGAATTTGTCTTGTAAATAATTGCACTACACGTATAAAGTAGCATCCACTAGTAAAATACAATGAATTAAATAAACATGTTACGCATAAAATATAATCTACTTACACAAACAAAATAATTTCTTCAATATCATATAATAATTTAAATAGATACTACACTTCTTAAAGGAATGAAATTTTAGTGCCAATGACTGTTATTTATTAGATTCAATAATGGAAGAAGGTCAATATTTCATATCTAAATGTGGAAATGTCATATTGTTGGTGAACGTAAGAGAGGAAACCTCTTTCACTGAAAAAAAATTGTTGATTGTTAAAGTCACTTACGAAGAAAGTACGAAACTATCAATGCTTTATATTTTACAATAGAATTTCGGAAATATTTGTACCAACTGCTAATAGGGGAACTTTCTTACCTACATGCACAGAAAATGTAGACTAATTAAGACACTAATCATTATATAATTGTTTATTAGATTTTTGAGCCCCTTAAGTCCTATTCCTTTTTCTTTTCCACACATAAAAGTGTTACTTAAAAGTTTAACAACTAAGAACGAATTATCGTTGATATTTACGTTCTTCTGTAAAAATTTATATTTTAACTAAAACGGTGGTTTTTTTTGGTGAATGCATTGAGCGCTATATTATCCGAAAAAAGATGATGAATTTTGAACTTTGTTTTTCAAACATATGTATTGTTTGACATATCATAATTACATGGTAAAATTTAGTATGATGATTCTTAACCATCAGTGGTAGTTTTATGTTTATAATAAATGAAAAAAAAACTAGCAAGATTATTAATTACATATTTATTTGCGATGCAGAGATTTGTATATTTGTCATATCAGTTACTACAAATAGCAATCAAACGTTTGAGAAGTGAATCAATAAATTGTTACCGCCATTGATCAAAGATCATTATTGTCTTCTGTCCTTATACGTCAAATCTGTAGCGGAAAAAAAGTGAACGAAAGTTCAGTCTCCTTATCGGGCTCCAGCGTAAGATCCATGTCTAGAATCAGTAGAACAATATTTTTCAACAAATTTGATTTTTATTCAAAAATTGATACAAGTTATCAATTTAACACAAATAAACATAATTTTTATAAAAGATTTGTAATTTCACTATTTACCTTCATATATCTTCTGTACATATTATTCTATAGGCCAAAGATTATATGGTGGATCAAGAGGGTCGTATCTAGTGGTTCTGATATCAGGAGGCCATATCTAGAGGCCTCCAATAGATAATTTATGCCATAATATTATTGACATAAAATATTTCTTTTGATATTAGGATAAATCCTGCGCAAGCTTAAGGCTATTATAATAAATGTAAATAGTTTCTCCTGTTCGAAACCGTCTGTAATTGGAAGAGTTGATATCAACTTCTTAGCTGGATGGCTGAGGTTGTAATAAACTATAACAGGAGTGGAATGCTCCTGACTTAAAATAATGGAGGCAGACACTGAGTCTTTTTCCACCAAATTTCTTTCGGGCTGTGGTAAAGTCAGCAAAGGTATGATTGAAATGGCGGCGACAATGGGTTGGCCCGACACCGAAGGCTGCATTGAAGCAATTGTTTGTTTTAAATCGTTTCTAGGGAGATTTTGAAAGGCTTACTTAAGGCTTTGAAAAGTTTGTAACATTTGATTACACTCAACATTACGGTTAGTGGTGTTTAAATTTAAATTATTCAAAACTGTCATCAATATGCTCAACCTCCCTTCATATAGGTCCAACCTAGTGCTGAAACTAGATATTTCTAAAACTACGTTTAGATTTTAACTAACTAGTTTGTCTGTTAAGTCATCTAGAGAGTCGCTAGCTAGAACGAAATGTTCCTCTAGGTTATCAGCTGTTATATAATCAGCAATCGGTTCAAACCTGCCTTAAGTAGGCTCCGAAAATTGGATAGTCCTCACTGTGCCGGGACCACCCCTCGCACCACCACTTCAAAGGCAAGTGCTGGTTTCCTGAGGCAATCTACAACTTTTTGGATGTCATCCATTTTAAATTTTTGAAAATAGGAAGCCAGGTGATAATTTACAAAATAATATATGAAAAGGTTATAGTTGAAAGTTTAACTGTAGATTCGGAAAATCTAGAATAATAGTTTAAGTTATTTATTTTTGATTTCAAACCAATGAAATGCCTATTATAAAAACCAGGATCTTTATCTTTGTTAAATGTTTCTTAGAATAATTATCTAAATTAGGTTTATGTGATTTTTTTCAGTTTCAGAAGTGTTTTTAGATTTTACTAATACAGCAATACTATATTTATAAAAACATTTATATATTAATAAACTTTTTCATTTCAGTAAATAATATCATTTCCAAAAGACCAGCCTAATACATGTCATTCAAACCTATAAGTTCTACATATCGACTTGGATAATTATATTGAACTGGTTTTGTAATTTTTTACCAATAATTGTACCTTTAATATTCATGATTCTGACAAAAATTGCATGTAACAAATACATTAGATGTAAAATACGCTATATATATATATATATATATATATATGGTTTTAATGAATTGGAAAGATGATATATAGAGTTGGGTACAGATTTTTGCACTTCTATCATTTTTCGGAATATCATCATGTGTACTATATCCAATTCTAATACCAAAATTAATAACAGTTACGTTTGCAATTTATTTACCAAATAATTCGAAAGGACTGCTTTACAAATAAAATATTGTATTAGAGGAACAATAAGAAAATATAGTGACTCTTAGGAATGAAAATATAATTATTTACTTCTTTTAAGGAATACACGATAAACACACATTTCATTAGATTAATGTTCAGTCTATACTTTTACTTATACACCTGTTGTTACAGAATCGATAACTTAATTATAATTTTAAAGTTTTAGATTTTTAATGTAATGTTACATGTAGCTGTCACACATTTACTTCATATTAGGAATGACGCAAACTTCATTCTACAAAGTGAAATGAATAAACAACTATTGTTGATTTTATAAAATATTTTTAGAGAGGGACCTCTTTGAGAACCAATACCTTATCTTATCAGTCTGTGAGAAGTTTTACTAAATAATTACGAGTACAAATGTATAAATAACTTTATTGACTATTATTATCCAATAATTATTTTAGTACGTGCATATTACTCATATAACCATATATATAAAACCTAATCTAGAGATAATAACAATTATATCGATAAAAATGATATTAAATTCTTTGTACATTCAGTTTTTTGATATGCCACAAGTGTTTGTGGTATTTTAATATATTTAAATGTTCATATATAATTATTTGTTCAAGTACCTCTTACTGCTCTCTGTCTGTGAGTATTTTTACTTAACGTATGTGCTACAACTATGGTCATATATTATGTTATTTCCGTGATGTTTGGGCAAAAGAGGATATGTCAGCAAATGATAACTTTAGAGAAGAAAGCGTTACCTTTAATGAGTAATGTCTTTTTCACCAAATGGAAGAGTCATAACTCCTTCATATCTAGTGCCATAATAATAAAATTCAAATAATGTTTTACGACTTAAATCTCTTGTACCAATGAAAAGAGTGAATTGTTGTGGTCTAGAAGACATACTAACCTCAAAACATAGAAATCATGACTTAACCTCTTCTGCCCAAACATAGAAGATATATCCTTGTGGAATTATTTATTACGACACTTTCTCACCGACAGACATATAATCGGATGGGTCTTTCCTTAACTTGACCAATGATATTTGGAAATATTGGGGTTACCCCTCCTGCCAAATTTTGGAAATAAGTGGTTCAGTATGTTTTAAAATAGTTCTCTTAACCACAATTAGTTTATATCGTTTGGGGTGAGCACTAAGTTTTTTTAAAAAAAATAACCTAATCAAGAAACTGTATGTTTTAAAATTGGTCCTTTTGATAATTTACCTAATCTCGTAACACAAATAATGTCACATACTGATAAGACTTTTTTAATAATTGAGTAACCTAATATTTTTATTATTAATATTATACATAGAAGCGCGTTTTAACCCCAAGACACTTCCTTTTATAAGATTGTTTGTGTACTTCTTATTCGTGACTACCTTATTTCTATGTCCTTGGTTAAGGACAGGATTTTCCTAGGCAGGTTGCTTGTTGCTTTAGGCGTCACATCGGGGCCAAAGATAGGAACGTTGTCTTCTTCGTTCTAATGATTCGAACTTTAGAATTATATGTTCTGATGATTCTAGGTGTTGGATGCATAGTCTATAAGTCATTTTTTCTTTGGAAGAGTCCCATAGTGATGAATCCTGAAAGCGTCTAGGTCTGAAACCAGGTTTAATATTTTTCTCTCATTTCGTTTAACCTTTTAAGTGATGAACTGAGAGGGTTTTAAATCATGTTTTATCAGTGATACACAAAGTTTTCCCTTAGAGTATTTTGTTTATCGTTCCTTAGTTTCTAAGTTTGGGCATTGTTTTAGATTATAATTTGCTATGGCTTTAGATATTCCGCATACGGATTCTGGACCAATGAAAGATTTTTTGTTCCATTTTTCGCTAGTTTATCCGCTTTTTTTGTTGCCTTCGTAGCCTCCGTGGCCAATTAATACCTAGTTTTGGATCGATGCTTAATTAAGGTTCGGCGACAATCTCACGCTAGTGATGAATAGTGTTCATGTGAGGTTACAGATTTTAAAGCAGCCTGACTGATTGTGAGATCTAAACTTCCGTAAACGAAAACGTAAATGAAATATTTGTCTGTCTGCTAACCCATAACATAAGATGTGACCACCTTACATTTCTATGTGTAAACCTAACTGTGATCTGTATGAACGGCAAAATAAAGTGACAAGATAAAGAGCTATGGCTGAATTAGATAACGATAGTTTTACAAAAATATATTTTTATGTAAATTCTTTGCTTTATTTTAAAGATCTGGATAAATAAGTGTTGTCTTATGAAAAAAAAAAAAAAAAAAGAAAAAAAAAAAAAAAAAGAAGAAATTGCATCCCCCTCAAGCCGATAAAGATATTGTTAGTTTAACCACTGATGTTTAACTTATAAAACATAATGTGTATATATAGATGACTGATAATGAAATGCTCTCGTTTGATAATACAAAAATACAGATTGCATGAGAGCATACATTAAATGGAGATGCTTTCAACCTGAGATGTATAGAACTAGAAGAACAGATGTAGTAATATGAATAGTTAGTATTACGTGTTAAGAAAAACGAGTTTTAAAGTTGTACTTAATGATTAATTATACCATATATTATGAACTGTAGTAAAGTAATAATGAAAAAATAATGTTTTAGTTAAATTTAAATTTGGATCACGACTTTGTGATTTAACAAATATTATTTAAACATGTGCTACGAACTTTTATCTATACAAAAGTAAACTCAAACTTCACATTTACCTCACAGTGCAAAACAAATATGAACTTTTATATATAAAGGCAAACATATTGCCATATGTTTCTTAAGTGTCAAATCGAACGTTTTATTTGAATTGTGAGCATTCTAAGAGAGAGAGAGAGAGAGAGAGAGAGAGAGAGAGAGAGAGAGAGAGAGAGAGAGAAAAGGCTACAATTTGTGTGTTAATACTGGCTAATATGAATGTGTAGGCCTACTTGAATTTGAAATAATATACTTTGTGCATTAATTTTTCCTTCTAAATCTATTTATGTTAAAACGCTTTCGGACTATTAGTCATCTTCAACTATGTCTATGATTGTAGACATAAGTGTAAAATATCTGTTATTTAATTGTAACCTGACACGATACGTCAACTTTGTTTTATCACTTTGGAGATAACATATATTTATCATCCGTACGGTATAATGTTTAAATTTAAAGTCTTATATCAATCTTGCATATTTAAAAGAATGTAATAGAATTTTGTTATTAACAAGACACAATTTTGTAATTAACCATCTATGTGTCGTTATTATTGAAAAAAAACTATTTATTATATTCATTATTGCACCTATGTTATAAACTCATACAAATATGTTTGAATACAAATACTTAAAAAGGAGAAAATAGTTGTACATCAACCAATAGTTATACAATATTTGTTGCTACACTTTATTTTTATTTACAATTATTACAAAACTTAAGACTCATTAAAATATAGTGATTATCTGAACAAACGATTTTTGAAGGTTTACAGTCTCTCGCCATTTTGATGATAAACTAATTATTTATGGAAATGAATGCAATATAACTATTACAACAAAGTCATAATGATGGCTGACGTTTAAAATTCAACTGAATATTCAACACAATGGACAGATAGATGTATGTAAAGAGAAGCAATGAATTATCATATACATTTTCAAATACGGCAGGAAATTAACATGTTCAGTGAAAACGCTGTTTCAACCTTACAACGTATTCTTTTCAATAATAAGTACACAATATATGCCAAATTCCTAAATCTTGCTAAAGAACATTTTTTAAATTAATATCTCAGTTGTAAGAATTGTAATAATTTAAAATAAATATCGTTATATTGACAATTATTTTATCCACTTTTTCTGATATATTATGTAACAGTGTTATTACTCTGAGGAAATGTTGTAATATTTCCTAAGGAAATGGTGTTATGGTGTTTAAATGTTGTAATCTTAAATATAATGATATTATATTACCTAATGTAGCTATTATTTCAAGTTTTCGTTTTATAACATTATTAGGTTAAATGTAGCCAGTCGTTATAACTGTACATATTTAAATCAATGTGATTAATAAAAGTAAATATTTTCATTACTCATCTAAGATTTAAGTGTTTCACGTTGGAAAAACTCAAGTGTGTTACTTGTGAAGGACTTTGTTTTTTCTAACGACGCTAATCTAAATTTTGTGTTCAGAACACAATTTTTACTGATAGATTTAATCAAAAGATAATCCGCGTTACATATTTTTTTTATTAAATAGTATGTTTTTAACAAAATATACAGGAGATAAAAAAGATATAACAGAAAATGTTGAAATAACATCTACTAAACATAAAATTATTATAAATATGATAATAATAATAATAACAACATAATAATAATATAGTAACAAGGAAAAAAAGTTAATATTATAATTGAAGGTTATACTTTTGTATGATAAAATATGTAATATTTTTCAAAATGTACTTATTGCAATACTGAATTACATAGGGCAGTGGATATTGAAATTCCTACAAAAACAGGATAAACTTTTTTCCCAAAACCCACATCCTTAGTGGCTTAAGTGATTAAAAGTGTGATGTTACTAAGTTAGGTTTAAAGAATTGTGCGTTTATAAAAACCCCATGAGTGAGCACCGCAACTCTATAAAAGTTTCCATAAAGTATAGTCAATCGTAGCAATATATATATATATATATATATATATATATATATATATATATATATATATTTAATTCATCATTACAGTTATTTAAAACCATAAAACGGTGATTTTAATTAAAACGCATTATGAAAATAATCTTTATATTATGTTCATATCGTTGATTTGGACTTTGGTATGTGGAATAATTGCATTATTTTTACAAAGCTTCTTATTTATATGGATTTGTCTATATAAGCTATAAAGTTCTGACTACCAATATATGTTTAGCTATAGATATGTATTTGAAAACTTAAACGGCAATTATTATTAGTTATGTCGAAATAAAATATAAAGATAGTCTCAAAAAAAAAAAAAAATGTACTGATTAAACATATATGTTATGAAAAATTACAAATTGATAAATGAATCTTATATTGTTCTTTAACTTAAACCTATAAATGTTAAAAATCACTACCAATAACTGCTATAAACATAATTCAACGGTTTATACAAAGCGACAAACTAACTGCATTGGAACTGAATAAATCGTATTACCTATATTTTCCATCTAGATCGGTTTTTATAATTTCCTTGGTTTTTACCATACAAAGTGTTTTTTAAAACACTCCAAAAGAAATGGTCAATTGATTGTAATTATGGAGATCGCTCCGGGTACTCGTAATCACCTCCCCTTGGTCCTATCCATCATTCAGGTCTAGTTGTCGTCACGAAATCATCTCAAGTCTCATGACTACGGTGTGAAGACCCATCACCTTAATAAAACACTTCGTCATCGACAAAGTGGATATATAAAGTAAAAGTAATTCCATTTTATCGCATGTAAGAGATGCCGTTGACATATTACAAAAAATAATGGCCCAACAATACCTCTTGAAACATATCGTATGGCTTAGACCCCACCATACTGTTACGCCTGGTAAATTTAATGATCATTTATGTGTGAAATTATTCTATCACTATATACACAGTATTACTATTAATTGAATGGCTTTTTCTTGGTAAATATTATTCAATAAACTATATTCGTAATTCTGGATAGTCTTTTATTTAATCAATTGTGATTTCTCGGGAGATGTGGTTTCCAATATTGAGCTTGTAAAATTGTGTGAACATAGTCTTTTTTTACTTCCAGTTTCACGAAAACATTGCCTAAGAGGATTGTTTGCTTTTGGGGATCGTGTAAATGTCTGCATTACTAAATAGGCATCTTCATTACTCGTAGAGTTATTTCTGTCTTGCCTATACTTTGATTATATTTCCCACTTTTATATCAACTTTAAACTAGTAATGAAATCTTTAAAATTTTTCTTGAGATTGAATGTGTTTCCAAGTTCCATTTCTCTTGACAATTTTGTACATCTACATTCTCGGTCTGCCAATAACAATTCAAAACCCACATCTGTTGGTAAAAATCCATTTTGATCTTCAGCCATGATTTCTTTACAGAATAAATAAAAGAAACGAGAAAAATGAGTTACATCAAAGAAAATCAGATGCTTTCATCTAACAGTTGGGAAAGAGAGAGAAAGAGAGCCTATTAAAAATTTATATTACTTATTTTCTTTTTTAAGGCTAACTCTGACCTTCCATTATGAATAATTTTTTTTTTTTTTTTGTCTCTGAACAAAAATAATTTGTTACCTCTGAAATTGGAATTGTTTTCGTGAACGAAAGTATATTTAATGTTAAAAATTCTATGTATATGTTTAACATCATTGAACCTAAAGTGTGCTATTAAATGTATCTGTAATTACATTGAAAACACATTTATTTAATCGTAAAATTAAGTAAAACAACTCCAATTGAGTTGAGAGATATTATTTTTAATATCTATCTGCCATTATAAATGGTTTACCTGACGAGAAAGAGATACATCTTGTAGGAAACGTATTGCATTATATATACATAATTATATATATATATATATATATATATATATATATATATATATATATATATATATATATAAGACAAATTTCAGACTTATTACAAAATATATAATTATTTTATAACTGTAGTTAAAGAACGACTTTCTGCTTAGCCTACTACGATGTATAAAAGTAACGTTTCTAGGGAAAAGCGAATGTGTTTAATCGGGTGTAATATGATCAGAAAACTCACGACCGTAAAGTTTTAAATACACTTAGTAATGGCAAGGTAGGTTACGCTCAAGTGAAGCGATATACTTGGGTTTACCACAACTTTGTATACCCAGACAGCAAACATGGACTGTGTGATTTGCAAAAAGCAAAACCAATGATTAAAGAAAGTTTAATTTATCGTAACATACAATATATTGTAATGCCTAAAAAAACAACTTATAAATAAAATAAATCGTGATGTTTTAGTCAATGAATATTCGTTTTGTGTCGACGTGAGTTTTAAATAATTGCATATGTCAAGTTGTTTGATATATTTTAAATAAAAATGATAATTTTTTATTGAAACATGTTTCTCAATATGTTATTATACAACTCTTGACTTTTGATTACTATCGAAATATCACTTTTTTATCAAGTTGACTTGTCACATTTTCATTACCTTACTAAGTTCTGATGAAACGCATATGTTTTTTATAAGAATATTACCGATACATTGTTTTAAATGTTAAAACAACCTAACCTAAACTTACATAGTCTGATTGAATGAAAGGCACCATCATATTTCGGTTAAGAAATTAATGTTGTATTTATTAAGTCTATCATTTTGAAACTGAATACCATACAGAAACTTGTTGCTGTTTCAACTATATATATATATATATATATATATATATATATATATATATATATATATAGAATAAATGGTTAATAAAGGAAAGCTTTGATTTTATTAGGCTGTTGCTCTGTGTGCAGTATAAGGTTCTAAATAATATATAACAACATGAAACCAATATAATATGTAAAATGATTCAAAGTTGAAACCCAAATAGCCACAAACTAGCTGCCACATATCCTAAAAGTAGTAATATATATTAGTAAATAGAGCCAAATTATTTGATTCTCGTGAAATTCAAAATTAAATAAAGACTATTAGCCTAATTAAAGTAATTGCAATAATTTTCAAATATTCGTGGACATTGTAGGCTCTATTTCGTTCAAAAATTATATTAAATTTGACGAGTTATCTTATATAGATGGAATAGAAAATAAAGTAGGTTTTTGAACCCAATTTGCATAACTTTTGTAATGTTCGTTAAAACCTTCGAATGTTAGAAATTTCAGGGTTCTATTGTGTTCCAATAAATTAAACGATTTAGATGAAATTCAAAATTAAAGGAGATTTGACCAAACATTTTTCATTACAGTTACCAAGTTGTTAAAATATATCATTCATAAATGGTAGAGGGTTATTTTCCTCATAGCAAATATTTTACCAAGATCAGATAATAGTAAATAAAAAAATAACTAATCGTTCAATTTCTCTGTAACGAAAAGCCATTAAAAAAATTCTAACTATGTAACTTTAATAAATACTGGATTTATCGTTTTAGTAACTGTCTGAGAAAACTGTATCAATAAAAATTATTGCATCTTCTAGGATATACATGAGTTTTTTCCTTTGAATATATATTGACGGAAATCTACCTAAGTCAATTATTAAGTAACATAATGAATTTTTAGAATAAAAGCTAAACACAAATCACTGATATGACACTCAAGAATAAGATTTCATGCCAGTAAGTAATTCTGAGCTATTACCGGTAGAAACAGTTGTTAAAAAACTAGCTCACATAAATTGCAATATAAATGATATTATTTAATGATACCTTAAACAAAATTTAGATTGATACTGTATTTTAAATGTATAATCATCATCAATTGATTTACTTAATTGTAATAAGTAATTCTTTGGACATTGCAATATAGAAACATTGTTATATACTTGACAAACAAACATATCGATTATGGTAAAATTAAACATTTCATATCTCTGTTAAAGGCTAAAAATATATTAGCTACTATTGACGATTGTATATTATTCAAACATTTATTAAGTAGGGATAAACATGTAAAATATTGGTAAAATACTAAGTTGCTCACTAAAATTACCAAATACGAAAATTTGTAAGGACAAGCCGTTATTACCAAATTTTTCGGAATAAAGTTTCATATACCGTTCAGCTTATAGTACACAGGTTCAAATTCTGCAGGTATAAACGTTCACCATGCTCATTAGAGACAGCTCCAAGATATTCTGGGAAGAAGTCTACATGAGTTCATGAAGTGAATTTTCAAAGACAAATTGCATCCCATTGCTTTATATAAAGTCACGAGATCATTCACTATTTGACTATATTTTTCGTCTTTGTAATTGCCAAGGAAACCAGAATAATAATTGTTTAATTATTTTCACATTACTTTTTCCTGTTGTAATAGTTCATTAAAATTTTCATCCAATAGTATTAATGATTTTAAATCGGGCCATATATAAATTTCTTTCTTCAATTTTTAATCACTAATTTTTATTTCAGATACATAAATGCAGCGAAATTTGTATCCATTACTTTTAGAATAATTTTACTTTTAATATTATTGTTATAAAACCTTATAACAATATTAAAAATATTTTTTCTAATTTCAAGCAGATTTGTATTCACTTGTTTAGTTAATGACAAGGAATATCACCTTTATCTTGATATCATTTATTTTTATTAATATTTCGTCTTCGTCCTTGAATAAAATCGTGACGTAACAAAACCGGTTTATTACGAAACTTAGCTATGTCTTATCGTTTCGTAATATATCGATAGCTTAATATCTAGTAATTATTGATATGCTATTACGTAAAACACATTTTTCAACAGCTGCATTTGTTTTCTTGCTTATGTAATATTTGGTATTGCATATTTGTAAATAATCTGAAAATAATAATTCGTATACACGTTTGTAAATTTAAAATAATAATTATTTTGAGGAAATACGATATTTAAATTGCTATGTAATGTGTACCTATGAATTTGTGATAGGTTCTGGTCGAGGTGTTATAAAAAGGAAAAATACATTTTTTCTGTTATAGTGACTTTATATGGCAGCATATCAAAACATTAATATCTCCACTTTCCTGATTTATAATTAAGGAAATTGTTATTATTAATATAACTTTTTTATGAGTTACCCAGTCAAGTATTTATACAACTGAAGTACACTGTATAATTAAACTACTTTGTTTGCATTACAAAGTTGTTTTAAAGTAACCTTTTAAATATAATTATTTTCTCTTTCTTTATAACGCAAATATAAAACAAATCTTTCACTCTCTCAGAGACTACAATTAATAAGGACAGGTTTTTATGGTACTGTATTTAATATAGCTCTTAATTATATACTTTTTATAAATACCACAAAAAAGGATTAAATACATTTTTGCTAAAAAAAAGACTCGGTGGAAATGTACATACGTAGACTTGAATTAAAGTCAAAATGGACTTCATGTTTAAAAACTGTTTTTGATATTGTTTTGTTTGAGTTACAACTAATAACAATAATAAGTTGTACTTGATAATGTAATGTTTATACAATTTGAAAAAGTGTTGTACAATTTGTGATATGTATAAATTGTAATTGAACTTTTTTATTTACAAATATACCTGGAGGAAATATCATAGAAAATATTATAAATCACGTACCTACCGAAAAGTAGAACAATCTCTCATGTGTAAGCTAAGCACGTATCGTCAATTAGTACCGTCTAATTAATCCTCTCAAGATGTCGCATCACTTCATATCTGAGTTGTAGTGTACTGAATTGCATTATATTTAATCCACAACTACGTTGGTTGCATATATTGTAATATTAAGAAAAGATGCTCCAGTGCCTTAACATATCCAAAATTTCCATACATGTTCAAACATTATATATTATTATGAGGTATACAACTTATCACCTCAAAATGTAATTTTTGTAGAATAAAAAAAATGGTTTAAAACTAATCTTCCACAGAACAATACCAAATAAAAAAATCTTGATACGTAGAAAAACTCCACAAACTAAAAATTGCTTTTCTTTTAGTTCTCATAAAAATTAAAAAAACAGTCTGTGTAATTATCTTTTGAATAATTTTTACTGGATTTTTAATAAGGACTTTTTTATTAAAACATTTCATTTTTAACATATCAAGGTACAGAATGAGGTACTTAATATATATATATATATATATATATATATATATTGCACAATTCATTCTTAGAACTTGGTTAAACGTAAGGTCTCTAAAGTAAAAAAAAAAAAAAAAAAAAAACTTTAAAAACGTAACAATAAATCAACTGAAATAGATAACTTTCATAAATATCTCTATTTTGTTACATTTTGTACTTAAAACTACATTTTCGGGTGTTTTAATTAAAACATGTTGATTTATTTGTTGTCCATATATTAAATTTTTTGGGGGGAGGGGAAACTAAACCTCATATTACATACAACAAATTAACTTTTATTTTAAAAAAATGTAAAACTTCAATATACTATATTTCAAAGTGCAAGAAATGATCAAACGTTTCAGAACGTTTTGGACGGTTAGTATACCTTAATTTGCACGGTGGTATTTAAATATTAATACAAAAAAATTTGACGTAAGACAAACCTTTATAAGGAATTCAGACTATCATAAACGGCAAGTATTTTATTTCTTTTTGTACATTTATACTTATGTTGTTGAACATTCGTTTGTGTAATTATTTGAATTGTTAAACTTTACATTTTTTTAAATAGATCGAAAAACTAAATCGGTAAATCTAAAGTTTCTTGAGAAAATGTTTAGTTTTAGCAATAAATATGTATTTTCATTGGAAGGAGTTTAATATCATATTTAATACTAATAAATACAAATAATCACACGACTAGTACCGGTATTAAAATTTGCTCAAAAGTTTAGAAAGTATAATGCAACTTTCAAATATTAAACAATAAAATCTTATTTGGTTTTGATGAGACATTTTCTGCTACTGTTCTTTCTGTTCTGAATTCATAATTTTTTCAGAAATAAAAGTTCACCCTTTTACTAACATGTCGAAGTTTATTGTATAGTTACAATATCTCTAATTATTTTCTGCAAAATACAGGTACAAATGACTCTTCTACAAAGCGTTGTTTGTTAACAACATTATTAGTTTAGAACTCATATAGAACGGAAGCGTTTTACAGTTTCCATATTCATGACAGTAACCCTTCAAAAGACTAATTTCTTTGAAATTGAGATGAGGCTAATCTTGCCCTCGATATCATACTGACAATCACAGTGATTATTATGGTCCTACAGTTATTTTAACTGACAAGATACACAATCATGTTTACAATTAATAAACATACCGTCTCTATGTAAATTTGTAATTTCATGACGGGATATTAGAAACTTGAGGCTATGTTGTGTATTTGGCATTAGATGACATGTTGATACTACATGTGAATAATTTGAATCCCATTGTTTATATTGCAGCATTGAATAAGGTTCATTATTTAGAGGTATATGTAAATAAATTTATTCCCTTGGTTTCACAAATTAACATTTCTAAACTACTTCTATAAATCAGAAAGATTTCGGTAACATAATTTTAAAATTAGTAAAGTGAGAACTTGTATAAAAAAGAGTACTTCTGTAATTTTTACTTGAAGTAAATTTTAATGTTGGAAAATATTACATTAATTCACAATATTTACTGAGCGAATAACTACAGTTTTAAATTTTTTTATAGTATTCCTTTTATTTGTAGCCACATGATGTTTATACAATAGCGAACATTATATAAAAGTTGGAGAAATGTAGAATCAGTTTCGTCATCGTTAACATACTAAAATGAGTTTTAGTACCTTAATAGTTCTTGATGAATTAATAAATGATTTTAAAAGTTACATTATCCAAAATGTATATATATATATATATATATATATATATATATATATATATATATATATATATATAACCTTACGTCAAGTGTCGTTGTAGGTATTAATTTGTTCCTATTAAAGTATCTACAGACTTACTGATGTAGCATTTGTAGGTGTCTTTATCTTATAACATTTTTCTTGCAGATTTTATTTAAAGGCTAGTTTATTACAATTGTGTAATAAACAACTTCCAAAGGATTTTGTAATCATTATTATTTTATTTTACATATCTTTATTCAATTATTAAGATCTTATTTTCTATTAACAACCTATGAGTAGGATAAACACAAAGTTGGAGATCGATATACGCATGGTTCAAACACTACACATAATATGAAATATAAAAACATGAATAATGAATTATTATACTAAGGTATTTAAAATGGTGAAAGACATTTAAATTCATAATTATACTTAGGGAAAAAGAGTTCGCAATTCTCTAACTAGAGAGAATAATATCACATGGAAATCTTTCTTGATGTTTCTTGATGGTTATTGTTTTAAAAATAAAAAATATTATAATGGACCATGCCAGATCATATCTTTTTTTTTTTTTTTTTTTTTTTTTTTCAAACGTTTATTATCAAGTCTTAGTGTTGCGTAATCGATGACCATCAAGGTAATAATAAATTGAAAATTACAGTAATATTAAGACTAGAGACCAGTTTGAATGAACTAAAATTTAATCCATAACTCGTTATATCACAACACACAGATAATGAGATGTTCTGTTTGTGGCGATTAATCAGACGCTACTATTGACAAATATTTCATTCTGAAAATTGCAAGACGTGCTAAGGGTTGTCATAAAGTGTACGAGAATCACTGCCATGTTTTAAAGTATGGCGTAAACATAGAAAACATAAATAAAAGTGGATAATATGGGCAGTTATTGCCGGGACTAGGTACTTTATCAGATAAAAACTTTTCGGCGTAAGTCATTAAAGAGAAAACATCGTCAGAAGTAAGAAAACTTAGTTTAAAACAAGATTTTGAAATCGTTAATAAAACGTGTTAATAATCAAGCACGCACAACTTTAGATAAATAACGTGAGTTTGAGGTGAGTTCCAGGCATAATAGTGTAATTTTATTAAATATAAAAATAGTCGGGAATAACAGAACATAAATCATGACCCCAATAAAACTGATTCGTTTAAAACTTTTAAGCTTTAATGTAGAACAGTGGATTTTTAGGGTCAACACTTTTGGGGGAAAAGGTGAACCAATAATTGCACAATAAGCTTCTGATGAGTATTATAGTGTTATGCAATGGTTATTTCAAGAGAAATTAAGGTACACTATACGAAGTTTATTGTAATTATACGTCACAGGTGAGAACGGAACGAACCTACGAGAAAGAGAGGAAGTAGCAGAAAATACGGCGTATAGATGTAATATTAAACATCTCTTAGTGGAGGGCTTTGGATTTACAAGGAAAAACAAATAATTGGTGACTAGCCGAATGATGGCGTAGCAAAGCTTCAGGGCATATTTAAGCGTTACTTCTCACCCTACATTGCTTCCAAAACAAAATGGACCTGGAAATTCTAGAATAGTGAGCACCAAAACATAAACAACAACAAAAACTTAGTTCCGTCTACAACTTCATAGAACATAGGCCGGCAGTCCATCTATAAAAGTGGTACAGCGACGAAAACGAGATACGAACACGAGATAACGATTTTTAGTACCGGATATATTTTAAATGTAAAATTTCCATTTAGAATTTTGAATTTCTAGGTTGGATATTACAAACACGAAACAAAATAGGTGTATAATACAGATGTGAGTAGGCCTAATTAGTTTTATTGATTTAGACATAGCTTTTCCAAATTACCATTCTAAGAAATGTTATAAGTAAGAAGGTTTTTAGTAACACAACAAATTAGTTTAAATGATATGGAACAATGAAATTAATTTTATATTCAAAAATTTTAAGAAAGCAATCCTATCAATTACTAGATTTAAACAACTAATAAACAGCATTAATAATTTTGGGATTGAATTATATATACCAGATGTGCTAACAGTATTATGAAAATGTATTTTCAACTGTTAAAGAAACTCAACGTTATACTTATATTTTTGCACAAAATATAAAGAAAGTTCTTTCCCAAAATACATATACGTAGAATAAGTTTTTCACCATAAGTAATCAGCTTAAGAGGAAAAGATTTTTTTCTTAAACATTTCTAAGAACTATCCGATTTTGCATTACTTTGTAATAAAGTTATTTAGACGGGACGAATGTGTATTTCATAATCGCATTGTTTCTACAGTAGGCACTTGACATTTGTATTGATTTCGGTAAATTTATAACATAAAAGTTACCTGATAATTCATCCACCCAATACAAACACACATTTATACAAGCTGAAGCTGTGATAAGGATGCAAATAAACATTGAACTATAACATACTGACTAACTCCAGTAGTAATAACGTCTATAGAGCTAGCTAGTAGATATTTATTATGAATAAACCACGTCGTCTTCGTATACTTTTTATTATATATGTTGAAAGTTATGCTGGAACCCATGAAATAACAAATTATAAGACAAGAAATCACAGAAAATGTCGTTAAGTTAGAACGACTTTTATGGCTTTACTGGAGTAAGTCGAATGTTTTACGATTATTCTCACATTAAATAATATTATTAAATCAAGAATTCATTCCAGAGTTAATAGCATAAGTTTCGTTGTTGGGACTCGTAATTATATTTGAATTATTGTTTTACAAAAAAAGTCATTTTGTGGCACTATATTTTTAGTTCCTTCTTTAAATAAAAAACTATTGTTAAAATAGAATTCACATTCTGAATTTAAATAGTTGTAAATTTTAATACATTCAATACATTACAACAAAAACCGTTTGTGTTTTTTCCCCTAATTTGATGTGTACAAGTGCAAAGAGTATAATTTCTTGTTAGTTTTTTCACCCCCCTGTCTTAAAACCATATATATAATATATACATATAATATACATTTATATAAATATATGTATATCCTTTTAAATGTAAATCGTTATTAAGAATGAATATTTAACTAAAGCTTGGTATTACCCACAACTCGTGTGTAGGTGGAAATGACCTAATGTCCCACAATTGTTCACCACATCAATATTACTTACGTTCTTATCAACTGGACTATGTTTCTAATTTAGAACGTTTAACTTTTGAACACAACTACTATAAACTAAAATTGCGTTCCCTGTAAAAAATAACACTTAGACTATTTTAACGTGTATTAAAAGTTTTTTATTTGCATTTATATGTAATTTAATGATAAATTTTTGTATTTTGTTGTGTTTACATCTATGGTTGGCGGCTGATTTTTTTTCCTGTTGATTTCACAAATTCAAATAATTGACCCCTCTTATGTGACTATATGGCTTTATTACAAATTAAAAAAAAAAACAACTTTATTTTAATATCAGATATTTCTTGTTGAAACTCCATAGTCAAGGATAAAATAAAGCAAAAGCCTAAAGTCTCAAATATTATCATTTATATTATTAAAATATTTGAAACATTAAGCTTTTGCTTTATTTTATCCTTGGTCAAATTTTAAATATTATATAAACCATATTTTGAATTTTCTTCATGAAATTTTATATTCAAATTTAAAATCCTTTGGTCAAACAAAGGGTTCACAATTTTCAAAAGAGTAGTTAACAGGCATGCAGGAGAGTGAACTTAAACATTTTTCTTGTCACCTATTCTGTTTATATATATTTTTTGGAGCAAATTATGTTTTAACCTGTTGAATTTGAGTATTCCTTAATTAATAGAAACAATCTGTAATTTTTAATAGTTACATTATGAGTGACGATCAGTCCTTTCTTTTGCTAGACTCTTAGAATGGGCGAGTCTCTTAGTTATTTATTTTTAGGAGTGATAACCGCTATTTTAGATTTGTAGGTGACTTGGTGTAGTATCAATTTTTCTAATATAACTTTCGCAGTTACTGTTGTAATTGGTGATTACGTATGCAGTGTTTGATCATCTTTAAATTTTTCCAACTCTAGCTACAATCCCGTTATGCATATCCTTTCTGAGCCTCTATAGTTATTTACACGAGCCTTTTACGATTATGATATGGTTGTGATTGCTATATTGCACGTGCTTACCA
This sequence comes from Aphrophora alni, assembly GCA_963513935.1. NCBI lineage: Eukaryota > Metazoa > Arthropoda > Insecta > Hemiptera > Aphrophoridae > Aphrophora > Aphrophora alni. The sequence goes on along the minus strand of OY740770.1, from coordinate 68,189,743 downwards.
CTCACTAATATCGTGTTAGGATTTTTGTTTTTGTTTAGGCTTTGGATATATCACATTCTCTTTTAGTTACTCGACAGCTTGTAACGTTCTGCTCTGCCTCGGGGTCAGGGTCATGATATTTACCCGCACGCGAATCCTAGCTCTAATACCCAGCCCTTTCTTACAGAAAACAGAAGATCGAACGCATGAAATTGCCGTAATACACCTCTTGACCCGTTATGCATACAGAAAAATCTTATAAGTAAAGATTTTAATGAATTTTTTATGATTTGAATTTTGGTTAAGCAGAGTGAGCAGATTTACTCTCTCTCTCTCTCTCTCTCTCTCTCTCTCTCTCTCTCTCTCTCTCTCTCTCTCTCTCTCTCTCTCTCTCTCTCTCTCTCTCTCTCTCTCTCTCTCTCTCTCGAGTAGTGCCGTTTGGAAAACTTTGATCCCTGAATTTAGTTTATGTTTTGATCTGACTTACAAATTAACATAAATTTAGAGTAACAAAAGTAGGATAGGAAAGTATGAAAATAACGTAATCAATGGTTTTAGGATTAATTTGTCACCTCAATCCTTTATTATAACAATTACAGACAAATAATTGAATACTAATATATGTACACAATATTATATTAACTTGGCATGGCATTTGATTATTCTATGTCATATATATATATACATAGACGTTAACAATTTTAACGTGTACCGTGTCATCATTATATGCTTAATATCCTGTGATTAAACTACAATTTATAATGATTTTTATTGATTAAAAATAGCTTTTTTATTATTTTGAAGAGAACCAATATATCTTGTTATAATTTGACGAAGATGAGCGGCTTCTTTTCTGAGAGTGAGTGCATTGTAATAATAGTGTCTTTGCTTGATTGTTAGATTTGATACTGTTGAACATACCACCTGATCTATGACTGGTGGAGGTAAGTTGGAGTGTGTAAGTACCAGTGTTATGTATGTAATTATAATACTAATTTTATGTCAATATTTGTAATAAGTATATGTAATATTTATTATGATAGACAACTGCTAGTCTGTACCCTTCATGTAGTTTTACATATTTCTAACATGTTTTAAGACCCACTTGTTTAGATTATATCACTGATCCTACGATCTGATTTTTGAGGTATATTTTTGTTTTAAAAAGGGTAAACATAATTTAAAAAATTCAACTCTAAGTTTAATAGGAAACTAAAATGTGAATACCATTAAACATTGGAGTTTTACTCATAGTGTAGCAGTTTCTGCAAGTTGTAATAAAATTAGTTTTGTTAATTTTTTTGAAACTTAATTATTCTATTTTTACTAAGTTTCATAATTAAGTTTAATGTATAATATCATCAGTGGCTACCTGTTTACATAGCGTATTTACCCAGAGTGAATATTATCTCGCTTAATGTTAGAGTAAAATAATCATTTTGTGCTAAATTTCAATACTATAAACATTAAATCTTTTTCCATAACGTAAATTTAAATTTCTTTCTTTTATTACATTTTGGAAATATTTAATTTAATGACTTTATTTTAATATTCAATAATTTAGTCGTCAAATGGTGCGACCATAACCTCATTTCATCCGACCTATTGTTTTGTATCCGTAATGTACAAAGTGAAATAAATGGTTATAATTATAGCTGACGGGAATTACCTGTCGCATCTCGCGAAAATCTTGAATGATGGCAGACTGCAAGTGAAGATGAGAAAAGTCTGGTTTATACACATTTAAAGTATAAGTCATAGTCAGAAAACTGAAATAATAGTGGTATTGGAAGTATGAAAAATTAAAATCATGTATAAAATAGTTTTTGCCGGTTAATTTGTAAAGGTAACAGAAACTTTATAATATACCCAACATTTCAAATGTCCATATATCCATGTATTATTTTTTTAACATACTTCTTATTAGAAGTTATGAACCTAACTACAATCTTTTAACTAAATTCCACCATCGTGGTATGTCATGCCCTCTTATAAACGTTAATAACAGCAAAGAAAATAAATAAATATAAATTTTAAAATAAGAAAAAATTAACTTATATGATTAATTTTATTATCTTATATATTTTATAAAAGTACAATAATATATTGTAATAATATTGGTTTTTAATTGACCACTAAAACATATGTATAAAATTAGTAAAAATATGTACGTAAAACATGTAACTTAATTATTGGTTTTATATGACATATTCGATATTTTCCATCTTTATATTGAAAACGATATGGAATTGATATACAATGGAAAAACTGTTTTTATTCAAATAAAATAGTGAATAAATAAAGTAACTATACACATTGGTTATAAATTGGCATTAAAATACTGATTAAATATACAATGTAATTGTTGGCGATTTATGGCATTTCTTACAATAATCCTCTATTGGTTTGAAAACGGTAGTTCAACATTGGTTTAAAAGAAATATATCTTTTATTTAATAAATTTTGAAACTATATATATATATATATATATATATATATATATATATATATATATATATTATAATTTCATTATTGGTGACATTTAATATATCTGTTAATACTAACCCTCGGACTGGGCATTCTGTCAAAAGTTAAATTTGTTTTATTTTTTATCATTTTAGAAATTTTTGCCACTGAAGACACTATTATTATTATTATTATTATTATAAGCGTTGTTGTAAAATTATAATTTCACGGTTTCTTAAAATTCAAAATAAAGATATTTTAAAAATAAATTGAAATTACTAAAAGTTTTCGATGAATAATGTGACTCAAGAACCCTATAGATAATCAAGTTGACTTTGCCCTAAAAATGAAAGTCCATGAGTTCATGGTACTTAAAGTAAAAACAAACCACATATTTTTATAGAGATTTTGATTTTATGATTGTTGCTTAACCTATTTGAGTCAAAAGTAGCCAATCCTTGATTGCAATTAAATATATTCCACTAATTATCACAAGTTCATAATATTTAATCGTTTATGTTCCGTAGAATATGATGAAATTATAACTCAGAAATGGGTTTTGTTTCCAAATGCCTTCGACTAATATTATACAATGTATTCAAATCAAATTTACTTCAGTTGGTATTGAATTTACAATGAGTTGTTAATGTCGTTTTGAGTTGCAGACTTCTTGGTAAGCAATATGTTTCACCAAGAATAATCCAAGTTCAAGTTACAGCTCATGACATTAAAGGTCTCTATTGTGATAACAAGTTTGTTGGTGCCACAGTTATTATGAATCAGGACTTAGAAACTATTCTGAATTAAATAGATTAATCTAGGGATTATTTCAGAAGTCTAACAACATTGTCGAAGTTATATGAATTACATCCACAGTTAGTTAGTATGCAATAAAAAAATAATCTAAAAAAAAATTACTATTTATTTTGCCACTAACACTTTGTATTTTAAAACCAATATTCAATAAATTTAAGTTTTTAAATACTAATAGTAAAATACACTTATTATTGACTGTGTTAACGACCTTACTAAAGTCTTACATATCATCCTAAAACATTGATACTGAATATTATAAAACGTAGATTATATATTTTATTTGAATTATCTCCGTGGAATTATATTCCGAGATTCCTGTATATTGTTAATATTTATCGTAACTCAAATTTTTGTTTAAAAAAAAAATCAAAGGGGAGCATTATTCATCAAGTGCATTATGAATTATGAAAATATTGATCAAATTTAGTGTTTTATAAGATTAAAAACATACAACAAATTAGAAAAAAAAAACCTATGTCACATGGATATTTTCAATTAAACTTTTCTTATTTTCAAGAAAATGAGTAAACCGACCCCAACTCCATGTTTCGTGTTTCAACATTCACTTATTGGGGCGCTATTGGCTCACCGTACACACTACAACGATAATGACCTCGACAACAAAGGATAAGTAATTACTGATGGTTAATAAATGAATACCATTTAATTTTTTATTTTCCTATTTTTAAATTCTAAGCAATCAGTAAGCATATTTTATGTAAGGTCATACACACCGGTTTAGATATCTTAATATTTCATTATTTTGAATCTTCCTTCTAAGGTTATCGACTCTAATCAATGGGTTCTACATTTTATTTAAACTTTTCTAACTTGACTGATCATTGTTTTTGATTTTTTGCCTTTCAGTGAGTCAACTATTTTAGAGTTTTGACTTTACACATTACCATATTTACACTTTGTGTAAAATAACCACTGACACCACGACATTGTAACTATGACGTAATTCATGCTGTGTTGAACGTTTCACATACTTTAAGGCTAGTTCATACTGTAAGTATTTTATTTTCCGTTGTCAGTCTCACTACGTAGTTATGGTTATGATGTGTTTACTATTTCGTTCCACTATTACCACTACTAAATAGTTGTGATTTGTGTTAAATTATATTATCGGTCAGTATTGAACTTGTGGCTGTATTGTACTTAATTTTGTGATGCCAATGCCACTACAACGTTATGCCTATAATGTATTTTATGCTTTGTTGCAGATATTAGGATAATAACACCGTTAAGATTTGTTTAATGTTGTGGTATTAGTCAAGACAAAGCAATATTAGTTGTGATGTAATTTATTGTGTTGCTAGTTTATACTTCTTATCGCATGGCTCCAGGATCAAGTAACCCAAATAGCCAAATGGCTATGGTACACTGCAATAGCCAGTTCCCTCTAGCGTTTACTCTTGTGTTTATTCACCAGTCCACCACTATCACAAATCTCGATCTTTAGTATTACTTCTGTTGAGTTCGACGAAAAATGTGGTCCAAGGTTTTCCATCTTCATTCAGATATCCTAACAAATTGGAGAAGGTTAAATATATGGAGATTGAGTATTGTGATAATGTGTTCGATTCTACGTCTTACCGCAATGGAAGCTGTGCATTTCCAACGGTAGTCATAGGTTTAGGTTGGAACAGTGTTCTCCTTATGAAAATGAAAGTTATCATTGCCAGCGTTACATCACCTCTTTTTTAATTTCTACTGAGCAGATTATTTAATTTTTTTATGCCAATGAGTTTGGAGGAAATTAACTGAACACATGATTGTCTTTTCCATTAGGTCTGCTGTTGTATTTTCAGTCACCCAACAGAGAGATGGTAACCACTGGATACGTTACCCTTTATTTTACCGCATAAGACAGCACTCTAAATTCTTTAATTCAGAATAGATAATCACCCTGACATGTCTGTGTTCTTATTATTTTACCGGCATGTAAAACCCGTGCCGTTCGACCACAATGAAATATTTCTGAACTCTTACCAAAGAAGACTTATCTCGTTACCAAATTTACTCAATATTCTAAGTTTGGGATGTGGATAATTTTAAGATCTATAAATATTTCTCACGACATCCTCCATCGTATGCTATAAAAATCTCAATATTTTTTCAATAAATGATTTCAAACAATAACTTTTAAATAAAAAAAAAATGTTTTGAACACTTATTACAGGAAGGTAAGGTAACAACAATAATAATAGAGTTATGAAAGAATCCTTTTGCAGTAAATTTTAATGTAATTGTTCTTTCCCTCATTTCATTAGTAAAGTACATTGTAGAAAATTCACAATTGTTATGTAAATGTTCTCTCACTTGATGGATTTTGTAGGTATATAGGTGTCAATTAAATTTCAACATATTAATACGTGTAGACCTGTAAGCATGTATTTATGATTGTATTTATATATTTGAAACACTTTTTTAAAACATATCTCCACATTATGTAAAACCCACAGTGTCTCAGACTGTCTGTTGGTAATCTTATAACTCCAGAATCGCTATTCTGATTTTCATGCACTTTCTCTAACAATTACGTTTATTTGGCTAGTTGTTAATCTGTGTTTGATTAAAATTTATTTAAAACTTATTATATGATTGCAAATTTGAAACAAAATCTTTTTTTACAATAATGTCCTAGACATATCAACTTTTTACCGACGAAAAGTGGAAAATTCACAATATTTGTATTATCATTGACAAAATTTAAACGCAAATTGGAATTAAACCTTTTAACAAATTGATTCAGTAGTTACGAATTAATAATACCACGGGGGTGGAGACGATGGAGGATACATAAACAAAACCCAATTACAATTGTTGCTGAGTCTTGGGCGAAGATAGTATGTGATAAATTAATGTAGGCTGTTATCAAATAATAGCATGCAACGAAAATCTAAATTAATTTTAATTTTATTTTTTGTAGCGATTTGTCTTTGACAGCACATCCGTGTTAAATTTGCGTACACATAACTATTTATAAAATAAAAGAATAAGCCAAGTTTTTTAATCAATACATATAAATTAATTTAGAATATGTCATCAAATGGCATTTACAATCACAGGAAGACAAAATGCTACTAATATTAACACTATATGGACCATCGGTTTCTTGTTATTTAATGATACGATAAATTGTAATTGACTACAATAAATGCGTTACAGTGCTTGTCATGTGAGTAGTATTAAAAACATTTATATAACATAATATGTTTAATATTAAAAATTAATATTCTTTTTTAGTAGCAATAGTAAATGTTGTAGCAGTAAGTATTTTAATAGTATACTCAATAGCAGTGGTAGTTGGTATTTTTATTGTCTGTGGTAGCAGCCGTGGTAGTAGCTGCAGCAATTATAGACAGAATAACAGTGGCATTAAAAGATGCCAATGATATTGGGAATGATAGTGGCAATTTTTGAGGTGGTATCTGTGGTTCTAACAATAAGATTAGCAATATCATTAAAATGGTAGTGATAAATCTGTCTTAGTAGCAGTAGTAGTCGCTGTAGCAATAAGCGTGGCAATTAATTGTAGTGGCAATGGAGGTACCAGATGGCCGTGACAGTGACTGAGGTTGTGGATATGTTCTTTCCTGCATAGTGTTTATCGTCGTATTCTTAAGGGAGTAAATAAGCCGACATGCAATTTTGGGAGTTTCGGTTGTTATTGTAATGATATATTATAGTTTACTTTTTCGATACTGTAGTACACAATCACCTAATATTATTGTAATAACATATTTTACCTTGGCTACTGATTTATTGATAGAATCAATAGAGCACAGCACCGGCGTAGACCAACATTTTCTTACCACCAAAAAGTGTGTTTATATAATGTATTACATTATCATATACATGTTACACCTTAAACGTGTGAAAGTAGTCTAATCAACCAACCATGTAACCTAACTTACACTACCGGAGAGGGGCCAAGCTACCGAACCTAACCTAACATATCCTACCCTAGAGGGTACTATGTGACTGCACCTAACCTAAACGATATTACTATAAAGTAAAACATGTAACTGTAGTCTAATCCCTGTAATACAACCTAACCTTACCTATAATTAAAAACCACTGCCACTACCATTAGTTCATTCCACTACTATCTGTGTGTGCCATTGCCGAACCAGGGTATCACTTAGGTTAAAAATTAAGAAATTTTCGAGATAATCCATTTTCCCGTAACGAAACACTTTAAAAAAAAATAACATACTGTACACATAGCTTGTGCAACTGTAAAGAGCTGTAATTTTGAATGAATATAATTTTTAAGTTTTAAAAATATTTTCTTGCTCCAAATAAATAGTTTGTAGTGGAATTAGTGAGTTTTATTCCATTAGCGAGTATACAGTATGTATTGCGATTTCAATTACGAACACACACATATTTGTATTATTAGTATTTTATTTGTTATTTTTTACTTGTAACAGCTGTTATTACAATGAGTACTTTGTGTATACACATACAAAACTTAATTAATTAATAGTATTTTTCAGGAACATTTTTGGAATCCTATTATATTGTATTTATATATTTTGGAGGGGAGTATATATTAAGAGGTTGCGTGAATGTGTACTTATATATATATATATATATATATATATATATATATATATATATATATATATATATATATATTATAGATACAACAGTAAATCAATTTTAAAATATTAAAAGTTATTTTAATATAAGTATTTTGTATGTTGTTTGGATAAAAACTATCATCAAGTGTACTTTTAAAAAATGCTACATAAATTCCCTGCATGTTTCACAACAATGAATGCAGAGCTTGGGGGATAAAACCGTCCATTATTTGTTCCTTTACAATGTATCTAGTTCTCGCATGTAGTATTATACTGTGTAACATAACAATGGCTTCAGTTTACGCTTGGTTGAAAGGCAAGAAGTCAACCTTTTATAAAATGACAGATGAAAGAAGCTTTATAATCAATCTAAAAGTCACGTATTTGTATGTATTATGTTCGCTTAAAATGATTTTGTGTTAATAAAATTAAAGGTCCAAATAAGGCACACCAAACGTAGTATATGATTTTATAAGTCATGGACATATTATTAACTCATTAACATTATCAAAAGCTTTGATAAGATGTTGTGTCGATTGATAATATTGTTCATTAAAACAGATTTCCTTTTCCTATAATTTTTTCTTCATATTTTTTACCAATTTTATGAATATGATCGTACTTTTTTTATTGTTGAAACTTGACAAGTTTAATAGATGAAATTGTGTTTCGCATAATTCGTAAAAAAAACAAAAAACAAATTACATATATTAAATTTTCACTAACTTATGTATCTAAAATTTGTGCTAAAGTTAATAGCAATGAGCAGTGTCTACTACCTTATTTATAAAACATATTGATTTTGATTTTTGTGAAACACCCCCCCCCCCCACACACACACCTACACACACACACTGCAACGCACCCCTACCGGGAAATTTACTGCGGTTATTACTTTTTGTGGTTACTATGTAAATATAATAACACTTAACCTAAACAATTATATTCTTATACTATGAAATTTTATTAATCTAAACCCTTTTATTATTTTGACCAATCTGTTACTTTTATTTATTTGAAAAATTAATTCTTATAATGACTCTAATTGACTTCAATAATTTGTTTCTTTACTTAATTTAAAATTTGTTAATTGATTCTATTTAAGTTTAAATTTTGGACTATTTTTTCAAGTTTAATAAAAAAATTTATTTATTAAAATGCTTGATTTATGCAGTACCTTGTTTGTGTGGATTGCACAAGTCCATTCGTCCTTCTTTTAGGATTGTAGTGGATCATGAAGATCTTTACCAGAGTTGTCTTGTTCCTGGAATCACCAAAAGCCATGTTCCTTGATGAATCTTTCTTATTCGGTGATGACGACAAATATTGGTTGGATATTTGCCGGAGTCCGTATTAAAGATGTCTTCTGTAAGTTGAGTCCGGATCTAGTGCTGTCTTCAACAAAGGCCGACCCTGCTTTTGGTTATCGTTCCTAACCTTGAGAAGTACTGAACACTGACAAATTTTTCTATACAACGGTTCCTCTTCAGACCTACGAAAAGCGTGTGATCTTCTTGGATGCTGGTACGAGACTGCCGAACTGACCTGCTGGAAATTAGCTCGTCGAAATTTGTGCTATACAGGATAGCCAACTTCTTCTAATTTTGTTTTTCTTTTATTTATCGATTTATTTCGGTTTTCTTATGTTAATTTAGTTTTTGTCGAACTCCTTTTGTCTTATCCAACTATTACGCCGTTATCTCCACTGCTTTTGATGATTTTTTCTTTTATTTTAGTTAATTTTAGTTTTTAAGTTTATTATTGATTTGTGCTCGGGTTGGAATAATTCCCCTTCCTAGTTGCAACTGACGATCTGCCCGCGACCTTGAAGCTCACGTCTGTACATGAAAACTTTGGTTTTTAGAAGTTGATTTCGTCAATTCATCATAACTCTCGTTCGCTTCGTTCGATCTTATTTTTGATGGTCTCATTTTTGAAGCCCCTTTCTTCCTGGTTGTTCTCAAACTTTGAAACGATACGACCTTTATTTCTCTTGTTATGAAGTCTTGAAGATTTCGTAACTTTTCCAAATTTACTTTTTGAGTTTTTGGAAAAATTTTAAATTTTCTTTTTGAATAATATTCCTCTTCTGTTTAAAGTCTCAAAACTGTTCCCCTCTCCTTCCTTGCATCTTTGGTTCTCAAGTTATTACACTTTCTGCATGTTTGATTTTTAATTGGTTTATTCCTTTATTGTGTATAATTATATTTTGGTTTTGATTCATATTTATTATTTATTGGTCTTAGGATCATATACTGTTATTATTAGATTTTTAATTACATTAGTTTTAGATTAGTTTTCCGTTTTTCATTTTTCACTCGATAACATTTTTCTCTCGTTAAAAAAAGTGCCACTTTGCTCACTATTTGCACAAATAACTATTAAAGATTTCCTTGTGTTTACAAATTAAAAAAATAAATAAATACGTGACATAAAAGTAAGAATATTTTACTTTTATTTCGTTGATGATATCCGATTTAATTACTTGAATGTGTTTGGTTCATATTAAGATTTACATCAGATGTTATTTCAAATATATTTGTTATTTCTTTTTTAGGATGATTACAGTTCAGAGGCATACAAAGTGAAATGTTACACTTAAAACATTTTCCAACATAATGATATATTGTAAAAGTAACTAGGCAATAATATGATCAGTACAAATTTGATTCAAATTTCAGTTACACTAAAAAAGTATCTCGGTTCTATGATGATGTCTATTGTGAACGTCATGGTACATGTCTCCTTTCCAAACGTTGAACATTTCAATATATGAAGATGGAGATTGGTTTTTTTTTTCGTTTTGTTGAAATTACTTTTTTTTCTAGGTGACTTTTGCATTCTTCTCTGATGATCCCATTGTTATTTATGAGCAACTTCAACTTTTTTATGAGATTGAAATTCCTTTTAATCGAGTGTTTGCCTCTTTCAAGCTTTCTAATGAAAATGAAGGTCTAATGTTAATTTCAATATAAGGTTATGAAACATATAGAGGTTTACGAAACAATGGAACAGAAAATATTTTAAGAGAATTAAATTCCTAACATTTTCGACCATATTGCACATTTATAAGTTTGTGTATGGAATTACCACAAAGAAGAACATTAAATAGTCGTTGCTTTTCATGATATAACTTGTTATTCAAGCTTCATCTATTCTTATGTGTTATAGATTGAAATAAAATGAACATCAATTATTAAGACTTACAGTTATATAGAATGAGGATTCTATTAAAACTAAAAAAAAAATAATAATAAAAAAAAAAAAATAAATAAATATAAAAAAAATACCAACATTTTTAGGTAAGTAATAATGGTGGCCTATGACGAAGTTACCTTATAAATATTTTGTATATTATAATTTCGTAAACAATTTTGTACTAAAATCTATTACTCCATTAGACGAACACTTTGTCCTATTATGGACCTAACTACACATTATTTATAGAATGTTTGTGTGGAATGACTTATCATGTCGGGATGTATTACGTTTTTTCAACTAGAGAAATATCAATAATGTAACTGCTACATATATAATATATCATTATAAGAAAATATCGAATAAATCTAGTAATTATAATATTTTGTTTAGGCTCTTCCATTCGAAAATGTTATTCAAAAGAGACACATTCCATTTTCTTCTGTTTTCATAACTTTCTTCGAGGGCTAGAATGGTGTTGTTTGGAAGGTCAAAAAATGGTTTTTAGTGTATTCATTTTTGTTTGTTCTGGATTTGTCATTTAGGTTACATCAATTTGCATCTTTTCAAACTTTAAGTAATGAAATAATTGTAAGAAAAATAGTAGTGTAACTCTCTTTCTTACGTTTTTATTATTTCCTTCAAACGATTCCTTTTAATTTCAATACAAAAGTTTTTAATATATTTTGAACTGATTGTTAACAAACATAAGGATTATTATCCTCTAATGCATCAAAAAAATGTATGAAATAATAATTTAAGAAACTTATTTTAAATGGTTTAAATTTACCTATTATGAATTTATACAGTAATGGTTAACTTTTATTACTTACATTTGAATATACGTCTGTCAAAATGAGATTTCCAATTATTACTTAATTAAACTTTCAGTATATAATTTATATGCTTGGGGATTTTATCATTTCCACTGAAAGTGAAATATTATTCGATCTGAACTTTTAACTTATTTACATTATAAACAAAGGAGAAAATCATATATATTTCACATTCTTCGTAAACGAAAAACTTGTAAAGAAGTTTTCTCTTACATTTATGAAGAATATAATTAGTCTTCTTTGTATTTTTAAGTTCTATTGTAAAAAAAATAAAAACACATAATGAGTATAATTTTACACAGTTATGTAGATATTATAAAAAACAGTTTATAATTATGTTAGCAATATTTGAACAACATTATTTTAAAATTGATATTCAAAACAAAATAAAATAGATCATTGAAATAAAAAAAATAATTTCATTGCTAAAGTTTTTACTTTATTATTTCACCCCATAAAGAGTAATGAGGATTGAAAATAAATGCAACTTATAAAAAAAATTATGCAATTAACTGGATTATTTATCATTAGGTACTCATATCAGCAAGCTCACATTTGGTACTCCAGACATCTTTATAAATAAGAACCAGATGAAGGAAGTATAATTTAACAATAATTATCCTATCACTGCTAAATAAACCTTTTTCGCAATTAAATTAATTTACAAGTTTCAATGTTGTATCAACACTGTTTGGACATAATTCTAATTTAATAATGTAATTCAAATAAGTTTTTTTTTTTTAACATTAAGAGTTTAATAACATCCCAAAAACGTATAAGCGGAAAAATTAATAAATACATACGTAAGGGCTAAAAAATGAGTAAAAATTAATTTCAATGTCGCATATACGAGGTAATTAGTTTAGAAACTAAAGTAAAAAGTCAAGTGAGAAATCTACGACCTATGCTGGGAAGCGACTAGGATAGCTCATTTGGTAGAGCATTGGCACGTAAATCCAAAGGTCCTGAGCTCGAATCCCAGTAAATGTCGTATATTTTTCAATTGAAATATTACTGTATTTTCAATACCTGCTAGTAAAAACGTATAAGCGGAAATAATAATAAATTAATAATTAATATCTGTTGGTATATAGGGAGATAAATATAGAATATTCAATTATAGAGGTAACCATTTATTATCAATAGTCCGCTTTAGATAGAATATATCAACAAGGCTTACTCCTTTAGAATAGTAGGATGTTCCCATGTTAAAAGAATATTTTAGCTTAATCACAATGTTAATTTATTTTACATTTTTATTACTTACAAAAGTATTCTCTTTTAACTAGTCTTTTTGTGTTAGATAAATATAAGGAGGTTATTTTAAAACGTTATAATTATTTCCAACATGATACATTAAGTTTGATTTTAAAATCTAAAAAAGAAGTTCTGTTATTAATTTGACCAACTTGTAGATTTTTTTTGTAGGGTATATTTTCATTGTGAAGCCAATTAGCTTGCAAGTTTACAATTTACTTAGGCTATGTTTCTTCTAATGAAATATTGTAAATGACACATTTGAGGTTAATATTTTTCCTTACAACTTTCAACTCTCACAGCATTGGTTTTACAATTTGAGATTTAATTAATTTATTGCTTAGCTATCCACATATATACAAATAGATCCAGTTTACACTCACATAGTATATAAATATAAACACATTAAAAACCAAATACACCAATATTGCTTTATGTTTGTATCATCTAACCTAGTGTTACTAAGTTAAAATTGTGACATAATTGAATAAATAAAAAACTCTCAACCAAAACAAAATAAACATAGTATATTTTCAAGATATTTAGTAGAATTATTGTGAAATGTTTATAACAAAACACACTCCACACTCTAAAATAAATAATTTTAAAAGTTGCATTACCTCTCTCTCTCTCTCTCTCTCTCTCTCTCTCTCTCTCTCTCTCTCTCTCTCTCTCTCTCTCTCTCTCTCTCTCTCTCTCTCTCTCTCTCTCTCTCTCTCTCTCTCTCTCTCTCTCTCTCTCTCTCTCTCTCTCTCTCTCTCTCTCTCTCTCTCTCTCTCTCTCTCTCTCTCTCTCTCTCTCTCTCTCTCTCTCTCTCTCTCTCTCTCTCTCTCTCTCTCTCTCTCTCTCTCTCTCTCTCTCTCTCTCTCTCTCTCTCTCTCTCTCTCTCTCTCTCTCTCTCTCTCTCTCTCTCTCTCTCTCTCTCTCTCTCTCTCTCTCTCTCTCTCTCTCTCTCTCTCTCTGTCTATCGCATGTACCCTTCTGGGGATATACGTCCTGGAGATACCTTGTGGGATCTCGGTAAATATAAAAGGTAGAAGTCTGATTTTTAAAAAATGTATTGCTTAATAAATAAGTATTACTCCTAATACGTTATCTCTCGAAAATTTTGATTTTGATTTTTTTTTAAATATGTGTTTTGTGGGGATGTAACGGTTACGAGAGACAGAAACTTGTGGGCATGTAAGAGACAAGCTTTTCTGGGGATATGATTATTTTGTTAGAGAGAAGCTTTGCGAGGATGTGAGAGAGTGATTTACGGGGATGTATTATTTGTCCCACGTTTACATTTTATTGCATGTCATTATGTTTATATTTTTGTTGTTATTCGTTAAGTGATTGATTAAATTAAATTATGTTTCATATTTGTTAAATAGATTGTAACTTATAAAGTAAATTGTAGTAAATGAAAATAACAGTATACTAACAAATTTACAAACTTTTTGATAAGTCAAGTTTTAAATTATTACTTCGGAAACAAAACTAATAATGTATAACAAAAACGCCTGGTTGATACAAGGAAGCTTCAAAGGAATGTTAAATGGAAATAATCCTGAAAAACTCACTAACAATGTTTGTGTGAATTCTTTGTAATTATTGTGTTTCGTTTTACCACCACCATTTTAGAGCATTTTAAAATTATGAATCAAGACACCGCGATACTCGAACATACAATTTTATTTATTTCATTTTATAATTATCGGTATGAACATTTAAATTAGATTTGTTACTTCCCACTCTCATCCAGGAACATTATATTATTCAAACTACAACCAAAAAAAGTTATATTTTCAACGGGACACATGCAAATTAAATAAACATATTCTTCTCAAAATGTAACTGAGGTAAAATACATTTTGTCTATGAATTAATACCTTGTAACTTTTATTATTAGTAGGCTACTGCTCAAGTTTTACACAGAAAAATATAACATAGAAATAAAAATAATTATAAGTTAGAATTAAAACAGAAATTCCTATACAAATACTGTAATTTGAATCAGATCTCGAGACGCGAAAACGGTAGCGTAATATTTTTATGGTTTCCCATTAAAAACATAGTAAACATTTTTTTTTAAATGGGTCATAAAAACGTTAAGTCGTTCTTTACTTTTATTTTTGCTGCCATTTTTAATTCTTTGAAGATATGACTAACCAAAAGGTTAAAAAAAATCAAATGTTCAGCATTAAGAAACTTACGATTAACCCTATTCGTCTATTCTGGTAGGTTACAGATGGACCTACAACTTAGTTGCGTAGGTTCAAACCTAGTTACTAAAGTTTTTTTTTTACTGCGTGTAACTATCTCTTCTGACTTTATTAGTCTAATTGGAATACAGTAAAGAAGTTAACAAAAATAATAATAATACATTCGTACAAACTGATAATAAAATCAACTCTTTTAAGTATAGGCCTACTTATTAGGAACGTAAAAAATAACTACAACTGGCTTTATAATTCGTTAACAGCTCTAAATACAATTAATTTGTATAAAAAATCAAAGTGCTGTTAACTTTACCACACAATTTCTGTCATGTTTATTACCCCCCATTAACAAACAAAAGGTTGGGACTAAGGGCTTGGTCGGCTACTGGTAGGTCGTAAATGCACAAGGGATGCTAGGTTTGATTTGTCAATACACTTAAGAAATAAGAAAAAACTTAAACATTAGGCGTACTACGACTATTGTTATGTATACATTTTTGACAAAATTTAATTTAATATCGTTACCAAAAACCAACTCGATTGTTACTGCACACAAACAGGCTGCGCCTATATTGTATGATTTTTTTACCAAATTATGTCGTGTTTGGTATCTTTCTTCTAATTTTTTCATTTACTGTACTTTTCAAATATTCGATGGAAATTTCCAAATTACGATCATGAAAAGAATGTTAATTTCCTATAGTGGAGATGCATAAATGAGACACAATATTGAATTAACTGAAGGCGGAAGCGAGGACTGGGGTTTAAACAGGTTCAAGTGGGTGTGTGTTACCTGAATAAATTACAATAGCTTGGACTTAGAACTCAAAAATATGTCTACAGAGAAAGTTATTTATTACACGGCGGGTTGTTTGTAAGTAAAATAATTGTAAACAAGTAGAACTTTATGGTTTAGACAACTTACAGATGGTCCTTTTCATGGGTCCAAAGTCCACTGACACTTTTCTTACTGACGGAAGTGATTTTTACTTTTCTAAAATTATCTGCCATAGTAATATTATATAGTTTACTATAGTAAAATTCAAGTCAGCTTGAGGCGGAAACCCAGTCGACCGCACTAATCGCCTACCCTTGGTGTCTATTGTGCGACTCGGCCGCGTTAAGTAGCCACTGGCTGGGGTCAGTGAATCATAACTAATGACTCCAGTAACGATATGCAACTTTTCCTCCTTCCTTAAATTCCGAAAAACAAATGATAACACGTGTTACATTGCAATTTTCTGATTATTTAGATACCAAATTTCAAAGGAATCGGTCATCTGTGACAAACACAGAGTGATTAGTGAAGTTATAAATGGTTTACTGTATTAATAAAACTTCCGTATATCAGACGAAACATTTTTATTTCAGAAAATATGTACAATTTATAAACACTAAAATAAAATAAATAAATATAATTAAATAATTAACCAAATTAAATCATTTAATTAAAATTAATATTGTTCCCCATGAAGGCAAAGGAATCAAGCTTAGTATAAACAAGTAAAATAAATTGTACGTATGCCTAAACTTAAAAACTAATAATAATACTGTACAGCATTTCCTTACAGAGGAAGAGCCAAATCATCAGCTAAATAACATAATTCTCTTGCTTTACTGTGTTATAACATTAGTCCTCAAATGTTTGGCAAGACAAAGTTACACAAATATTAAACTGTATTATTGAAGAAAAAATAACATTATTTACTAAATTATATTCATTGTTATTAAATTAATTAAAATTACTATTAATGCCCATAAAGGTAAAGGAAATCACACTTAATATAAACAAATAAAACACTCGTACTATGCCTATACTATAAATAAAGTACACGTACGTATAACTAACAATAATACAGTATTTCCTTAGAGAGGAATAGCCAAATCATCAGATGAATCATCACTTACTTCAATCTGGTCACTGTGGGAGTCTTCATCTTCTGTGTCGTCGTCGTTCCCAGCATCCAACACTATGATCCTGTCGTGCAAATCATCGCTGATGGCATCCACCTCCCACATCATGTCCTCAACTTTCTTCACGTGAGTGACGCACTTACTCCAATCCTCCGAAGAAATATTGTTCAATGCATTGTGTAACAGAACTTCTACGGTATTCAGAGAATAATCAGCATTCTTCTTCGCAACTTCATTTTTCACTGTGGCCCACACCAGCTCGATGGGGTTCAGGTCACAATGGTAAGGGGGCAACCGCAGCACTGTGTGACCACACTCCTCAGCCATTTTGTCGATTTTATAAACCTTGGCCTGTAATTTCAAGTGAATAGGGATGAGTTCTAGGAGCTCTGCCTTCGCGTTCTTCGGATTGAAATTCACGCCGTTGTCTGTGAGCCATTCTTGGATGTGAATCTTCTTCCAACTCATTTTTGGGATTTTATTGACTGTCTGACTGTGGTATGACGCATTATCCATAACAATGACGCTGTCAGGTGGAAGTAAATGCAGAATTCCTGAGAACCACTCTTCAAATGCTGTGGCGTTCATCTCGTCATGATGGTTTGCGTTATCAATTTTCGCAGTTTTTTTTGCTCGAAATACCCATCGTGCGTCTTTAGTTTCTGTGGGATCGGAATGGCCCACATAGTATATATAGCTGGCCCGATCCGGCTTTGCACTGAGAGACAAATCAAACTTAAATGTATATTAACCAAAAAAATATACCAACAAATATATTTTACTATGTATTTCTTATGGGGATTTTTAGTAACAATTTAATAAAACCATGTACAAATTTGTCATTATTTCACAAAAAGTTTAGGTTACTTGTTAAAATCTACTTCAATGTTGTTAAAAGTAGCGAAGAAATTAGTTTTTTCGTTGTAAAGTAATTAAATTTTATTGTATCTTGATGAAATTTTCACCAAATGTGTACAAATATTAATTAATAGATGTGTTAAAATTTATTTAAATCTGTTTATTCGTTTAAATATATATATATATATATATATATATATATATATATATATATATATATATATATATACAAATCATCGTCTATTTCGATATATATTTTTTAAACGAATTGAGAGATTTAAACAAAATTTACCACACTTCTTACTAATATATTTATACACATTTTGTGAAAAAATCATCAAGATATAGTAAAATTTTATTGATTTACAACAAAAAAAAACAATTTCTCTTAACTAATTAACAAAATTAAATAAAATTTAATAATTATGACAACAAAATATATACGTACATGTTGTGAAAATTTCATCAAGATACAATAAAATTTAATTACTTTACAACGAAAAAACAAATTTCTTCAAAACAACATTGAAATAAATTTCATAAAATATATAAATAAATTTTCAAATAAATAAAGTAACCTAAACTTTTTGTGAACTTTATTGAAATGCGACGATACGCCTTTTTTAAATCATTTGCATCTCGAAAACCACCCAACGGATTTGAAATATCAAAACATTTTTGAATTCACAATTAAATTTTCTATAAACTATCAAAGCTAGACTTCTATAACTATCATATCTAGACTAATAATAATTAAACAATTTACAACCATTTACCGCTATCGGTCTGGTTGAAAATAGTGTCAAATTATAACTTGTATAGGCCTAGTCTATTTATTTATAGATTTTGTTAAAATTTTCAGGAAATGTTCTATATGACTATATAAAAATCATACAAAAATTTGAAAATGATATATACACAATGTTTTGATTTATGAACGTGTATAGCAAAAATGTAAACGATTTCTAAATACTGCTATTTTTATTGGTTTATTAGGCTACATACGTTTATTAATCGCTGTAGTTATATTCTGATATACCAAATTATATAAAATGTATAGAATTGTGAATTCAATTTTTTTTTAGATAATTAACATCCGTTTAACGGTTCTCGAAATAAACACAATTTAGTAAACCAACGTATTCTGTTTTGATTTTCGTACAGAGAGTATACAAATTGGGTACGCGATAGTACAAAAACGCTTATTTTTTAAAACGGATTTGGATTCCTCATAAAAAATACTATAAATTATAAATTTTATGTTTATATGTACGGACAATTATAGTTTAACTTTTTGAATTAATTTACGCCAATGCATATTTAAAATATACAATTCATCATGGTTTTTAATACAAGTTAACCTAACAACTAGTAGCCTACTAATAAAGATTTTATAGAAAATTTTATTGTGAATTCAAATATTTTTTCAAAACAAAAATCCATCAAACGGTTAAAAAAATATATAAATAATGTTGAGTAGCCTACGTTACCGAATACCCCAACATCCCGAACTTGAATTTAATTTCACGACTGATAGGCCTACCATTGTTTCATTATGTAGCCTTTGTTCAGGTATGATCAGTGATTATAACTACATGTTTCTAGTAATAACTTTAAAAATTTTAAAAGATACCAAGAATTTAATTTAATTTTTAGAAAATGTGACCAAATATATTCAATAATTGACGTTTTATTTTATTTGTTGGTATATTTAATTCGGGAATATTTTTGTGGCTGATATTTGAGTGAATTGGCACTTGCTTTGACGTTGGCAAGCCGTAACCGTGTTTGGGAATTGACACCAAACTTTTGTTGCAATATCTCCATGTTAGGTTAGATATCTGTGTATTTATCGTTTTTGTTGATAAGATGTTCACCAAAAGCAGAGTTTGTATATGAAGTCCTTTTAGGGAAGTGTTCCTTAAAACTTTTGTTGAAAGAGCGGGCAGTCTGTCCTATATAAAAATTCGGACATTCATTACTGTAGGCCTATAACAAGTGATATTGTATGTGGCAGTCTTATCGTGTTTGTCATTATGTATGTCTTTTTTTGGGTTATTTAAAAAATAGTATAGTTTGTTTGAGGTATTGAAAGCAACGGTTACGCTCTCTTTAGCCAGTCTACGTTTTGGAGTATGACTCAATGCTGATCCATATTCTGTGGAGACGTAAGTTTGCTTTTTCTTTTTAATAATGGGTTTCTTATTTGTATGTTACCTGATGAGTTGGTCGATATCTGAGCTCTTGTACCAATTGTATACTGCGATGGGTTTAATTATGTTTACTTCCTGTTCATACTTCTTCTTGTCTAGAGGTACTGAGGCTAGCCTGTTAACGAAATTATTGTAAGCTGCCATTTTTATATGACATGGATGATGGGAAGAAGCGTGTATAGTCTGGTTTGTTGTGGTAGGTTTTCTATAGATGTTGAACTTAACACTATTGTTTATTTTTGAAATTGATAGGTCTAAAAAGTTTAAATTGTTATTTGTTTCACTTCAACCGTGAATTGGAGTTTTGGATGCATTGTGTTTACGAAGTTAATCAGAGTTTTTAATTATCTATTGTTGCCATAGAAAAGTACTATAGTATCGTCTACATACTATCTGAAGACTATTTTTGGCCTATTTTGATTAATTTCCGACCAGAGATGTTTGTTTTAGATTTGTCCTTCCAGCAGAATTTTGTCCTTCCTTACTTCCATAGACAGACGAATCTCGCAACAGTTTTTCTGTCGAATCAACGAGCTCTGAAAAAACAGTTTTTTTTAGCTGTATACGACACCGGTCTGTATTGCGGTCGGCGTTTTGTACATATCATAGGACCGCTACTTATTATTTTTTTCAAACTCTTAAGAAGTTTGATAACGAATTTTCGTTATAAAGATTATATTAAATAAAGATTTTATTAAAATTTTCAGGAAATGTTCTTTATGACTATATAAAAAATCATACAACAATTTGAAAATGATATATACATATTTTTTTGATTTATGAACGTTTATAGCAAAATAGTAACCGATTTCTAAATATTGCTATTATTATTGGTTTATTACATACGTTTATTAATCGCTGTAGTAATATGATATACCAATTTATAGAAAATTTAATTGTGAATTCAATTTTCTTTAGATAATTAACATCCATTCTACGGTTCTCGAAATAAACACAATTTAGTAAACCCGTGTACATTAGCGTTTGAATTTTATTGAAATGCAATGACACGCCTTTATTAAATCATTTGTATCTCGAAAACTACCGAACGGATTTGAAATATCAAAAAAATTTTGAATTCACAATTAAATTTTCTATAAACTATCAGATCTATGCTAATAGTATAATTATAATTAAACAATTTACAACAGTTTACATCTATCGGTTTGGTTGAAAATAGCGTCAAATTATAACTTGTATAGGCCTAGTCTTTTTATTTATATATTTTGTTAACATTTTCAGGAAATATTCTATATGACTATATAAAAAACCTACAAAAATTTGAAAATGATATATAAAATGTTTTTTGATTTATGAACGTTAATAGTAATCGCTCAAAATTATAAACGATTTCTAAATACTGCTATGTTTATTGGTTTATTACTCACGTTTATTAATCTCTTTGGTAATATTCTGATATACCAATTTATAGAAAATTTAATTGTGAATTCAATTTTCTTTAGGTAATTAACATCCGTTCCACGGTTCTAGAAATAAACACAATTTAGTAAACCCGCGTACTCGGTTTTGATTTTCGTACAGAGAGTATAAAAATTGGGCAGGCGATAGTACAAAAACGCTTATATATCGAAAACTAATTATCGGAAGTTATTTTTTAAAACGGATTCGGATTCCTCATAAAATTTACTATAAATTGTCAGTTTTATGTTTTTATGTATGGACAATTATAGTTTAGCTATTTGAATTAATTTACGCCAATGTATACTTAAAACGAATTAAATACAATTTATCGTGGTTTTTAATACAAATTAACCTAACAACAAGTAGCCTACTCATAATGATTTTATAGATAATTTTATTGTGAATTCAAATATTTTTTCAAAACAAAAATCCATTAAACGGTTAAAAATATATATCAATTTTTGTTGAGTACGTTACGCGCTTATAAGTACTTGATCAGCTGTTAATTGTATGCTGTATTTCTGATAGAAAAGTATGGACAATACTGCTATTTTTGTTGGTTTATTAATCGCTGTAGTAATATTCTGATACACCAATTTATAGACAATTTAATTGTGAATTTAAATTTCTTTAGATAGTTAACATCCATTCAACGGTTCCCAAAATATACACAATTTAAAAACCCGCGTACATTAGCGTTTGCATTTTATTGAAATGCGATGACACGACTTTATTAAATCATTTGTATCTCGAAAACCACTGAACGGATTTGAAATATCAAAACATTTTTGAATTCACAATTAAATTCCATCAACAGTTGTTAACACAAGTTATACATGATTAACCATGCCTTGTTGCATAACAACCCCATAATAACTAAAAACAAACAATAAAAAGAATCCACTATACTATTGAACTATAGACTATATTTATTTGTATAAATAAACATAATTATATAAACATGATATATGTTATAATTGTGTAACATATTTATAAAATTTTTCATTCTAAACCTTGAAATAACATCTCAACCCTCTATTGTCATTGCCAATTGAACTGTATAATATTTAATTGTATAAAGTTAAAATACATCACATTTTTTGAATCAGAGAATTTGTACATTCTATTACCACTTGTCAAGAATAACTGGGAATAAAAAACATTTCATATATCATTTAAAAATATAAATGAAATACATTTTCATTTTCATTGGATGTTTAGAAATAAGGAGTAAAAGTAGGATGGGTTGAATTAAAACTAATGCAATTTTATAATAAGTTGTACTAAGTAAAATGTATTGATTGTTGAATTTACTCTAAAACAATTATTATTTTTAATAAAACTGTACATTGTTTCTGGGAAGAATATGAACAGTAATATATTACTATTCCAAAAACCCAAAACTATACCATATTATGGATTTTTAATACATCTTTTATTTCATTTCAGTTTGTAACCAAAGTTTCCAATATAAATTGGTCTCCTAGATAAATTACTACGTAACCATTCCTAATTGATTAATTCATACATAAAATATGTAACAAAATATTTAATAAAGATAATTTTGTTCTTTAAAACTAGTGATATATATTATGTAAAAATCTGACAAATTTATATCTGATATACAAACACTTTTCGACGTAAACAGATAAATAGTTTTTCCATTTCATATAAAAGGTAGAACTCTTTAAAGGGACTAATTATTTAGAATGGCGAATAACTTATGTAATTTATAATATATATTGCACACATTCAAATAACGCAAAGAAGCAACAAGTATACAACCACCTCTAAGAAATTGAAATGGACAAACGGACTGAACTCTAAGTTTATGAAAGGTGCAATTGACGGCAACACTGGATCTGTTCCATCTGGCAACAATGTCCCCAAAGGCATAGTGACGTTCGTTGCAGTCTACATACAAATATTTTGGTATCCTCACAAAGGCATTAACCAACTTGCTCTTTTCTCTCGAATTTGAATGGACCAATCATACTCAAGAGCCCCATAAGTCACCTTTAGGGCTAAAGCCCGAATCTCTTCTATAGGAGAGAGTATTGCGTTCAGCGCAGCCCTGGTGGTCTCTCTTCAAAACTAAAGCTGTCGTCCCAAAAGCTATTTTAGGGGATATTTAAAAATATTTTTATTTTCGATCTAATATGCTTAAAAGTATATGTATATTACATATAAACTTGATTTAGGCCGCTTGCCCTTGTGGGGATATCCCCACAAGGGACAACATCCCCAGAAGTACTTTACAGGACGAGTGAGTATGCCCGGAAAGGTAGCTGTGATAGTTCTCTCTCTCTCTCTCTCTCTCTCTCTCTCTCTCTCTCTCTCTCTCTCTCTCTCTCTCTCTCTCTCTCTCTCTCTCTCTCTCTCTCTCTCTCTCTCTCTCTCTCTCTCTCTCTCTCTCTCTCTCTCTCTCTCTCTCTCTCTCTCTCTCTATTTCATTTGGGACGTATTGTGTGTACATCATAGAACATATCTAAACAAAATATATAAACTAATTCATTGTGGAAAATGAACATTCTTTGCTAAATTAAGATATATATCATTATGTACTCCAGACACGTTTAGTTATAAACCGAAATAAAACAACGATATCTACAATATCCTTCTAGTTTAAAATTCTACACGTAACTCTAACGTGACAGTTAAGATCCTGCAGTTTAAGTTTTAAAGTATTAAACAGCAATAAACATTTTATGCGGGGATGTAATATTCTTGCAGATTGTTAAACAGTTTAACTATGACCATTTAAAACCATGAGAGTATATTGTACATGTAAATCGGTTTGATAACGTATGCAAAATTTATCATTGTATATCATTTATGCGTCCTGTGAATCACCTATAATTTTTAATATAGAAATTTATTTTCATCCCTAAAAAAAAAAAAATTCGTTCTGTTTTTTTACCTAATTAAAATATTACGTGGATAATCTTGATAGTATCTCCATAGTTAAAACTGCCCTTTCATTATGATACGAGAATAAAATATAAGTTTAAAAATATTCTTCATAATCATTTACCTAGTAAATACATTTTACAGTACATTTTATTTATCAAAAATATATGACCGCAACCTTTTGTAAGTCATAATTTCTGATATTACATATTTAGTGGGATCTTGTGGCTGAGTTGTATTTAAATTAAGGAACACAAACTTAAATATGTGTTTTTACTGAAACAATTAGCTACAAAGATATTGAATTAATAGTAGGTTTAAAGTTTCATTAGTACATTTGAAGTATTAGGTGTTTCTTTTGCGAAGATATAAAGCAGCATTTTATGCACGAAGTCCAAACACTGATGATTGTTATTGCAATTAGATATATGGTCCAAATTTAAAAAAAAGAAATAGTATTTAAGTTGATCTTACAATCTGTTATAAAACGTATTTGAAATTATGACTTTATTTACCTCATTCAACATATTCTATAACCTTTGTAATTCAGTGAAAAGTGTTACAAATTTCTCCTTTATAAATATAAATCAGCAAAAACGGCAGACACATAATATAGTGTACTGAGAATACCTTACAGCCCCACAGATAAACATTTCCTCAATATTATTTCTTTAACAGAATACTACACCATTATCTGGAGGTCTTTAGAAACTTCTTTGACTTATCTCCAATCTATCTAAATCTTTCTATTGCATTAATAAAATCGTAATATTTTCTACAATATTTAGTATTTTTAATATGAACAATTTTAATATGAACAATGTCTAACCTAATATTTTATTACAAATATATGTTAATACGCCTCTGTGAAGTCTATTAAATTCAAATATAACAGTTTTAAGAAATAATTTTACATTCTTAAACATTTCAACACAGAGAAAAGTAGGTAAGGCAGTTTAACGAAAAATCAATTTAATTACTCTATGTGGTGATTTAGCTGGTAATAGAGAAGTTCAGATTATATGATGAAGACCTACAGTATTATTTATACAATAAAGAGAGCAATCAATTTATCTCCTGATAAAATCGTATTTTTATATATTAATCAAGGCGTCACTAACAACAGCTTTTATCATTTCAGAAATTTTAACATAACTTTATTTATTTATAAGAGCAATACAAATAAACAAAAGTATTATGTAAAAACTATTCCCTTTTAATAAAGATCAGTTTTATTTTACCACTGAAAAATAGAGTAGATTAATTTTAAATAATTATTAGTTCAATAAACCAAATAAACTACTTCACATTTCATTCAGGGGAAAGAGTAAATGTGGATATTTAATTAGTGTTAAATTTCTTCTTGGAAATCATATAATTTCCAAAATGTGATCTCGTTATGTCGGTGGTAAAAAAATAACTCAGTGTCCCGTAACATAAATCTCTGTGGTACCATGAAGTAAATTATATTTATAAATTGATCCCTTGCTCTTGGCGTTCTCTAATGCGCAATACTTTTTAATTATTTAGACCTCTGCGACACATTCTGTTCTGGCTTAAATTTCGTGAGTCTGTGTTTTTATATTCTCGAAGTTTTAAAAATCATGACACTCTGAAATATATTTTAATAACTTATATTTAATTCTGTTTAATGTTTTATATAAAAATGTTTATTGTTTTAGGTTCTGTTCCACATGTAGTTATTGTAAATAAAATGACAACACAATATAAAAAAACTTTTAGAATTTAATTTTCTTTAATGAAAATTGTGACAAAAAAGCAAATGTTACTTTTAAAGAGCATTATTAAAAATATTGGATTATTCATACATTCAATATATAACCAACTACTTTCAACAATTATGGTAATTTATGTGTTCCATAAGTTGTTTTCTTATTTAAACACTATTTGTAGACAATGAAATTCATTTAGTTTATTTTACAAAATATGTCATTTTAAAAACAGGTGTAAGTAATATTTAATTACCCAAAGAGCCATAAAGAGGAAGAAGGGGATAAGAGGAGTCATAAATCATAATGAAGAGATCCGTCTCGAGTTGCCATTATTTTGAATATAATTTTTAGTCAATTGGAATCTATGTTAATGATAATCTAATATAGTTCATTGTGTGAAATCTTACTTTTTTTTCAACTAACTAGTTATTTGTGTAATTGTTTTACGTTTTTACGTACTGAATTATTCTTAAGTAATAATAAACATGTTTGTTAGAATAATTACGCAATAATATATGCAATGTAACAACGACATCAGTATTCTTCACCCATAATTTTTTGACATGTTCACATACAATTGCGTGATTATTATGTTCCTATTTCCACGATAAATTGTAACTTATACAAAATAACCATATACAAAATCGCTCACAACTGCCACAGTAACTATAGAAAGCTTGTAAAGACAACAAGACTGGCTGGCGACTGACGACAATGGAGAGTGTGTGAAGAATCGGACACAGGGAGCTGCACGTTCAGTTGGACTTTCTCTTACGCTATTGGCTCGAACCCTCTGTCCCGGTAGACTAGGGCGTCGCATCTCTGTCAACACTCGCTGAACGAAGTATAGACCGACTGATTTTCCTGGCGAAGTTATCGTACTCTCTCTACACCACAAACCACCTTACCATTTTCATTTGGAACCTCGTCGAAATAAAGAACCCCCATATTTTACCGGTTTTCCTGAATCCCGATTTATCCCTACTTAGTCCCACTATTTTTCCAGTTGGATATATCGTATTTTGTTAACCTTATCCCCTCTTTTCCCACCAAATTTATTGGTAACTAATCTTAGATAACCTAACAAACCGTCATTTCCACCTACTTTGCCAAATACATATCAGTAACCTAATAGACCATCTAGATTTGTTTTAGAGAAATCCATGCTTTCTTCAACCCTCCACTTAATCCCCAGCTGATTTACCAACTAATTCGGAACTCTTTTTGATGCTGTCCAGCCTGGTTGAATTATCAAAAAGCGTTCGGATGGTTACCTGGAT
Source organism: Aphrophora alni (assembly GCA_963513935.1). Classification (NCBI taxonomy): domain Eukaryota; kingdom Metazoa; phylum Arthropoda; class Insecta; order Hemiptera; family Aphrophoridae; genus Aphrophora; species Aphrophora alni. Next base: position 68,162,062 of record OY740770.1, on the reverse strand, counting down.
TTCAACAGAAACTTATGATGTTGTGAATAAGGGTTTGATAGTTAGACATACAGTACGTTATATGAGTGCATGTAAACTTAGCATTACTTGCAATGTGATTTATCTTAAAAGCTTGCTGTATATATACAAAACAAAAAATTAATAATTATTTATATCGTTGATATTTAAATATTGTTAGCATTTTATTTTATTTTTGATTTTACATTTTTCAAACAAATTAATTACACACACACACACACACACACACACACACACACACACACACACACACACACACACACACACACACACACACACACACACACACACACACACACACACACACACACACACACACACACACACACACACACACACACACACACACACACACACACACACACACACACACACACACACACACACACACACACACACACACACACACACACACACACACACACACACACACACACACACACACATATATATATATATATATATAAAGACTTTTAAAATATCATTTCACAATTTCACTTTCTAGTTTTCCACTAAATGAAAGTCACAGGTTGAATTGTTCTTTTATTTCTCACTTTTACCTTTTTTTTACGTTATTTAAAAAAAGGTCCTTAGGTCTTATCCTGGACTTAGAATTCACAGCAAGGTCGTACATTTTTCTAGTCTGCTGGAACCAGCTTATTGCTGTACAAAAAACGTGTCGAATTACACAAAGAACAAACATTTCTTGACAGATTAAAACATTTCCTTTGTAGCTTTATGAGCAACATATTTCTTTGTAACTAATTTTAATAAAAAACAATTTCTTTGAAAACAAAAGGTTATATATGTTGAAATAAATTACTGAATGACTTTATTTTATTTTTAAAAGAAACGAGAAGAGAGGCTTTTCGTTTTAAAGATTGATTGAATTTATGCTCGTATGATTTATAGACAATTTAAAATTTAGTTCAAATTAAATTTAAAGATTTCTTTAATTAGTGATTTGACTTTACAATAACTAAAATAAAAGGAAAACCTATTGGTTTTTCTTTCAGAAGATTATATCAAGTTATATTCTCAAAAAATACAGATAACATAAAGTGTAATTATAATTAAAAAAAACAATTTCAAATTTTAATTTTATGAACAGTAAACATATTATTATACACTTAACTTAATAAATTTTAAAATGAAATCTTGTTTTACCTGGATTTTTGATGACGAAATCCTGGAAAACTGATGAAAAGTTTGCGAAGAAACAATGATTCTATATTTAAAAAACTAAGACGGCCATTTCAGGATAGAAATGAATTGTTGCACGCCTTTAATTAATTAAGAAAAAGGTTTCATTTTCGTAGTCGGCTTATTTTTTAATTTAGAAAACTTACGACGTACATTGTACAAAGAACTAGAGTGACTACTGTACCGTTATCTCAAGAACAGAGACTAAACTCGATCTTATCTTAAAAATCCAGTTACGGCCTGGGGCAAGTCTACAGTGGTAACGTCTGATTTCTGTGTTTCAGAGAAAATACGCTAGGCGCCAGCACGTAACGGACGGGCTGTAGAATATTAAATCTGAACAATTAAATTTTAATCTGTAATATCCTTGCAGATTGAATTAAAGAAAGGGTTGGTCGTTACAATATTGATATGCAATTTTTTTCTGGTAAAATAAAATATAATATAATTTGTATATGATATTCCGCATATATCAATTACACAAAAGGATTATGATGTTTAGGAAATAATTCAAAGTTGTAAACTCAATCATATTAATTATTGATCAGAAAGATGACCTTTCTTATTATTGTTTTCCATTTAGATTTCTTAATTATATTTTTAGTTTAGTTTTTATTAACATTATTGTAATTTCTTTATACATAACTTGTTGATCCTTATACACCAAAGTTAGTACAGTCTTGTTGTTTCTAAATCATATTTCCGATGTATATTTTCAATTTGCGATAACTTTTCAGTTCATGTTGCTTAACTTTGCTTGCGGATGTCGGGCTTCCTTGAGCTCGTGTTTACCAGGCAATTTCGATATCCTTAGCTTGAGAAATTTGGGCCACCTCATTACCGTTTTTTTTTCTGTTCACTCAAATTCCCGGGCTATTCCATGGTTCATGAATATCGGGCTTCCATTACCTAGTGAAGTAGCGAGTTTTGTTGATTTAGTTACTGAACGTCGTCCAACATACAGTAGTGTCAACAAAGATATGACACTGTATCTGTTAGTTTTCTGTCAAGAAGGTTTCTATACGTGTAGCGACTATTGTTGATTTAGTTACTGAACGTTGTCCAACATACAGTAGTGTATGATTTTAAAAAGTTGGGATTTTACTTACTTTGCTCATTTACAAAACTTCATAAAGGGAAGAGAATGTTCTGAAATTCATGAGGAGTATTAAGGTTTAAAAACGATCATGAAATATGTAATTTTTTTTTTGTTTTGTCAATTTTTGAAAAAAATGCTTTTCACTGTTTTGACAATTTATTAAACGTCGGAAATGTATTCTTATACTTGTGATAAAAAACACAAGTGTTTCATTAAAAATTCAAATTTGAGCACAAATTTGCTTTCTGTACACTCTTCAAGAATTTACTAGATGAATTAATACAAAAATTTCCATTTTAAGAGGTTTTCAATCATTACTCATGAAAAATAATTTTTTGGGAAACCCAATAATTTTACTAATGTTGAAACCTAATATTTACTAGACTTTCATCTAAAATAGCACATGCAATATAGTTTTAAATATAATTTTAATACAATTAAATTGTTGTTTTCAGTCATGTTTTTGTTAGTAATGTTAGAATTGATAATTATACCAATGAAACTAAGGTTACCAATATAATGTTGTACCGTAGCAAAGTATTAAAGAAAGCGTGGACGTAAGTTGTCAGTTCTATAATATTTAAATCAAACAACTTTTTCTTTCGGAACAAAAAATGTAATAAGATTATGATACTTTCTTTCACCATCTCTCAACCTTATTGTATTTTGTATTACAGATATATACCCTATTACCTTTAATAGATAAGGTTTTATGTTTTACTAATGTTTCGCGTCAAATGATAGTAATAAAATCCTATTAATATATTAAAAAATTTTAAAGTAAAAATTAGAAACAGAAAACAAGAGGAAACTTAACTTTTTATCCCTATTACGTATGAGCTGCCATTATTGCGGGCATATGAAAATATCTCTTACCAAATGAGCTTTCTTATTATTTCTTAATAATTCTATCAGTTTAGTATTTACTGTATAGTGGTTGATGATTTCAATATGCTTACAGATTAACAATTTACTCATTTAAGGTTTTCAACGTTTTAACATTTAAAAAGTTGAGAAAATTTATTTCAAATTTTTCATAATTAAAGATATAATTATTATTACTTCGTCTAATTGACATAGTAATTAAAATGGACATAATGAGCATAGGTTCATACTTTTATTTATAATGTCTCTGTAACGAAGTAAAGTATAAATTTTTAAAATGAAAACTAAAATAATGGTTTTAAAATTTTGTTTATTTCTTATGATAAACAATATATTATATGTCCTTATGAATAAGGAGGATGGGTAATCATTCTAACTGAATGAAAAAGATTCCATTCTTGAAATTGTACGCCCTATCATTAAATCTTCCCCTCAACAAACACATATCCCATAGGATTCAATAAGTAAAAGAAAAAAACAGAATTTAAGTGTAACGTTTATCATAAAAGTGCACTCTCAGTCGGTCGTTATCTACACGATACCGCCTCAACTAATTACTTAGAAATCAAGACTGCTTCTATTGCTACAATTCTGTTGTTTTCTATAAACTTAGTGTCATTCAATATTTTTCAAGCGAAATAGTCCATTTCCAGCAATAGTCCATAGCGAAATTGTAGTAGAGAGAGTAAATTAAGATGTACGCCAACATTTATTGCGGAATTATATTTCTTACCTTGAATTAATATTTATTGTCTTTGTTAAAATGTCGTAAAATGGGTAAGAAGAACGCGAAATTTCTAAAAGTTGTCCTTTACGGAAGTTTGTTTCTCCAATTCACTCCCTCGTTTTTTAATTGCGTATTTTACAGGTTCTAGTTTAAGGAAATTAATTAATTAATTTTGGAGTATAGACTCATACCTTGTTTCAAAATAGTGGATTCCCAATAAAAGTTTCCAAATTTCAAAATATCAATGAGCTTCTTGCATTGATCTAAGTAAATTTATATTTTATAGTATTCTTACATAAATATGTATTTGTGTCAATAAAGCTGTTAGAAAAGTGTAGCTATTTATAATTGAAGAGTCTCATTAAAAAATATAATATCATATATTTTTTGAAAAACTGAGCAGCAAATTTCGAATTTCATTAATATATTCTTTTTTTTTTGATAAACCGAAAATAAATTTTGAAAAAAGTTCTATTGTTCAATAGAAAAATATTCTGCAGAAAATAATAATAATAATACAAATTTATATAAGTTAATCAATCTAATATATCTCTTTACTTTGTAAATAAACACTACGTCACTCTTACAATAAATTTAACTCTACAAACAGTGTTTGTGGTGGGATGTGACCTAATTTATAGCAGGTTAAATTTCATCAAGTAAATAGAAATATTCTAATTAAAATCCATATATCCATACCTAGGGATTACATGTAGAATATCATTAAGGCATTAATTTGGTAGTAAGTGTCAAATAAAACTGAAAATACAATATTTTTAACACAATATAGTTTGAATACAAATTTTGATCTAAATAAAATTAAAATTTTAAGCATTTTACCCTATAACTCAGGCTTTCCTATTGACATTTTTTATTGGATTTCTGAGCTGTACACTAAATTTGTTTAGTTTTGGTCCATTGTACATAATGAGGCTATGAGACTTTATATGAAAGATTTGGAAAGAAGTTTTGAAACAGGAGGAATTAACATAAGAAATGACGAAGCGTCCAACAAAAAATTCCCAGAAATAGAAAATTTGTTGTGATAAAACTGTATATAATCTCATTCTAATCGATTATGATAACATTATTATGCTTGCCAGAAACTTAATACTATCGTGCAGTATTTTAAACTACAAAATAAATGTTATAATTTACATTTTTCATGAAACATGATTAAAAATTTTATTTCAATTGGCCTAATTATTATATCAATTATCATAAATCTGCTTAAGTGTTATTAACTAGTTATTAAATATTAGTGGTTAAATTATACATCTTCTCTTTTCTCTAATTTATTTATCAGTCTGAAGCGTGTGTTTGATGTGGTGAGAACCTTCTGACAGAGTCGGCCAATTTAGTTAACCTTGTACCTCTTTCGCTCCAGTTATTACATTTAATAGTTACAAGTATTTCATTACAACATAGGTCTTAATGTCATAAATTATAGAAGTATAAACCTTAGCAAATAAATATAATTTTAAAATAAAAAACATTTATTTTTTTAACAACTACTGTAGGTACTTTGTTTTCTATATCTATTTCAGAAAAATATCCTACAAATCTCTATTCCTAATTATTATCATTACCGGAGAAGAATGAGTAAATTAACGTGAAATTAGGTTTATTGTACATATTTATTATCACGAATATTGCAAATACTATGTACACCCTAAAAACGGACCATTAATTCATTTGTAGTTTTTTTTTTTTTTTTTTTTTTTTTTTTTACGAGTTTTCTTATTAAAAAGAATATGATATAACGTAGTTGGCCCATTTTTTACTATGTACAATCTTGAAAACAGATCAAATAAATAGTTTATCGCTGCGGGAATGATAAATATCCAAGCAGAATAAATTGTAGGCTGAAAGAAGCATTAGGGAATAACGGGAAATCTCAGTTCAACTGAGGAATTTTCATGTCAGCCACAAATGGAAATCCTTTTTAACTGTGTGAGTTATAATTCAATGCATTTAACAAATTTATATTTCATTATTAACTTTTTTATTTAAAATTTTGATTTTACATTTGTAATGATAATTAATTGATAACCATTTCAAGTAGTTTAGAAATTTTTCAAAGTTAAATTAAAGAAGACTAAATAAAGGTTGTGATATTTCAACTCTGTTTATATTTTCTTAGTTATTATTTATTTTCAGTATATAATCATGAATTACGTACTGACGTATTATTTCGTGACAAGTATGAGAATACAAATTCTCATAATCAAATATAAAATTATATTTTTACATTTTTAATAATACAATTATAATTCTTGAAAAAATGATAATAAACTGATTTAGGAGAAAATGGGATGGACTATTTTGTTTCCGATGAAAGAATATAAACAACACATTACTCTTACGTCTTTCTTTCTATATTTTGCTACGTCGATATTATATATTCTTACCCATTACATCGTCGTATCTTTGTAGAGTAAGACACCTTGTATTTTACGATTTAGTGGTTCACCATGATCATTTGATATTAAATATGTGAATAGATAAACAATGTCGAGACAATGACGAGACAATGATTAGAATTCTTTGAATTATTTTGATTTGAGCTGATATTGTGTGTTAATGATTTTACAATGTATACAATTAATTATAGACGTGTATTTAGTATACTCATTATATAAGCAATGCAGGTCTTTATGTTTTCTTTGTAGATCACTGGAGGATATTTGTGGATGGTTATTTAATATTATTACTCGCCAAGTTTAGAAGTAAGATTTAATTTTTTTAACCAATTACATGTACAATTATATATAATATAATATTCTGTAAATTGACGCTGTCAAATGTATTGAATGAATATTTTATTGATTGCATCTTAAAGCTGGTATCTTAGATTTAAAGATAAACAAATAGACATTGAAATAAAAATGGGGAGAGTGTGTTGTAATACTTCTAATATTTAGGTCCAATGTAATATAGGTCCAATTTTGGATAAATAAGTTTATTTAGCTTATAGTTACTAAACTCTGTTCAGAAATATAAAAAAAAAATTTGTTCTGTTTTTTAACACATGTTTATACCTAATGATGATAATGTAAATTCTTACTAAAACTCAAAGGAATCACATATATAAAGCATATATGAATAAAAGATAGATATTTGGCGTTAGTGAATGTATTTTAACAATTATTATATTCCTTTAAAAAGAAAAATAATGTATTTAGAGTACAAAAATGTTTCTAAAATATATAAAAATACTTTACTCTAAATTAATAAAAACCTGTTAAATAATATATTGTTAAAATCTAAATAAAATAGTGTACTTATAGCGATGGCAATATTCATCTTTAAAGAAGAAGGACTCTGATAATTAGCACAACATCCAATAACATAAAGGACAGTTTGGAGATCTAGAACAGCAACATGTAAAGTGTAACATTTTATAAAGAATTGTATATTTTTGGTCGGGTTTTGCAATGAGAGATTCAATTTTTAAACGGTTGTGGTAATCACATTTACTTATTGATCTTTTATACGTGTATGTATCATACCAAATTATGCGGAAAATGGATCTATTATTGAAGATTTATGTTTTACATATATATATATATAATAGAATTGTTATACAAAGAAGTTTCTTTGTTTTTTAATAAGGACACATCGAAAACAATTTTGTAATTAAAAATGAGATAATATACTTTAATTTAGAATCCTTATTATGTTTATGTATGAACATATATTCATTGATAATTATAAATGTAATAAATGATAAAATGTAGTAAATCACTCTTAAATTGATTTTGATTTTACAGTAAATACTTATGGGCATTACTCGCTTTAAGAGTAGTAATAAATATTCTGCAAATGTTATATTTTCTTAATTTATTCTATTTACAACACTTTCAAACAGATGCCATTGGATAATCTTCAATACAATTAGGATATAAGTGTATTTGTAATGGATTCGAAAATCTTATATAATCAGCTGTGCATTTCATAATATTTTGATGATTAAGACTACAATTGTTCACAAAATTCAGTGCAAACATGAATAACGATTTTCTTTTTTAAAATATTTTTCTTGCTAACATTATTTCACTGGCAATTTAAACTTTTATAAATTCTAATTTAAGGGTTTTAGTTGGTTTTATGATTTATTGCATTTATCAACATTTATGTAGGCATAACATATAAAAGACGACCTTCGTGGTTCCTAATTTGTATACCATATCTGTTAAGCTATTATTTAATGTATATTATGTCATAGACATTCCGTCAAGAATGGCTTTAATGTGATATTTATAACTTTATCAATCTCTTGGAAATCATTTTATATAATATACTATTAGGAATACAATTTAACAAAGATATAAATTTAGTTACATTTTTAAATTATCATAGTTATATCGATTACTGATATTTAAAAAAAGGAAAATATTATTCATTCCAAAGAAAAGAAATCGTAAGATAATAATATTTTATTAATTTTGGTTTCTTCGTCATAAATAATAATCACTTGACTAGTACCTGAAAAAAAAAATTTAACATAATACACATTTATATAATTTTAACTTTATGTATTATTTTATTTTTCATAACTTCTGATCGTAAAAGAGACACGTTGAATTCAGTTCTATTTGTTTTAAAACACATTTTTTTTTAGAGGAAACCTGCCACAATTAATTTAAACAGTTAATAATTTTCTAGTGTAAAATGGTAATTTATATCGAAGCCTGCAATCAATTTAATAACACTGTGAAGGCGAAATTTATCTGTATTTGTATTGTAGATGGCTAATTGTGAATGGTCAGTGGTGACAATAAATGCATTATCTACTCTATAAACAATAGCTTAGAGTAATTTATCGTTTTGGTCAAACATATTTTTGAGAATTAAGAAACAACATAAAAATTTAAAAAAATATATATTATATATAGATATATTTTATAAAGTTGCTCATTTCAAAATAGTGTATTTTTTAATGACTCGTCTATGTACTTCGTTAAGGCTGATATAGTGATTTTATTACAATTTGTTACGTAAACTTTCACATATTAACTTTTAGTAATTTTGGTGTAAATAGAAATTGAAGAACACGAGTCGTAAAACATACACACAAAGACTCATCCCTTTCCAAATCTAGGTTAATGTTTTTGCTCATTTTAGGGTTCCAAAAAACAAAAATTTAACAGTAATTTAAGAATTATTCGTGATATGAAATATTTCTTGTACTATCGGCTTTACACTCAAATATTTTTAAATTCTGAGCACACAAGCAAACATTTCATAGAACTTTATACATTATAATATTCATCATTGTTTTTACATTCATAAAGATAAATTTACCGTCTTTAAAAAAAAAAAAATACGAGTAAAACAATGAACATAATAATTATTATATTTTAATTCAAAATATATATACAATGTAGAAGTTATTAAATTTCAAAACATTTTCAGCGTTTTCCTTAGATTAAAATGTTGCATGCAAATTTCATGTGACAGTTAGGATCTGTAGTCTACGTTTAAAAATGTTAAACTGCAGTAAATAGTATGTTTGAGGGAGTAATAAAATATTCTTACAGAATGTTAAATAGTTTTATAACTCTGTCCTAAATAACAGTTTAATGATGAACGTTTTTAAACCACAAGAGATAATTTAACTGGTAAAGGAATTTAATCATCCTACCTATATCAATTTCCATATTACCACTATATACAAATTGAATTGTGTCGGTATTTTTAATTATTAGTTTCAATTTAATATTTGTAGTAATAAATTTCAAATTTTTCAAATATTATATAAAACCAATCTCTTACTATATGTTTACAAATAATAAAAAAATTATTATTCTTTGAATTGTAATTTAATTTGAATTTCAATTCCAAAGCTAAAACAATAAATACTCGCTGGCTCGAAAATTGAATTTGACTCGTATTGATGTTTAAGATATAAATACAACTGTCAAATTTAATTACATATGCCATAACACTTTCAATTACATTTCTATTATTAGAAAGAGATAGTGACAGACTAAATCTCAATCAGACGAATTACATTTATTTGTAGTTATCTAAACTTAGCTCTACTTTTGATAATACATATTTAAAGAAATTGTAGGTCCAATTCAGTTAGTTGAGTTTTCAAAATTCTAGGATCTCATTAATAAACTCTGAGGAACTCATTAGTCAGAGGTCCTTTTTTAAAAAATCTATCAGTTTAATAAAAAAGTAAATATAATTTATGAACTATAGGATTTGTTAAATAATTTCCCTAATTGTAGATAAAATATAATGACTCAAACTACAAAATGTAAAGCCCTATTTATATATAAATTTATACTTTATATAGTTATAAAGAAAGATAATGTTAAATTTTAATTAAAACATTATTGTTTGTTGTGTTGATATATATATATATATATATATATATATATATATATATATATATATATATATATATATATATATATATATATATATATATATATATATATATATAAGAATATTTCCTACTTGTAAATTCATTGTTTTTTTAATATTTCTCAGAGACATTTCCGTAGTTTTTTACTTACTGTTAAAGTCAAAAATACAACTACTCTCTAAACAACAATCAACACATGAAATTATGCCACATCATGTGAGGAATAATCAAACTGTACGAGTTGATGAACCGTGCCTGGTTTATATAATACAGAGTGCTCTTTATGGGTGTCCTACGTGATTTTCCTTAACAAATCATGCATATAATTAGGTGCACCACCTTTTACAGAAATCAATTATATTTGTAAATGACAAAATATTCAATTACAATACCATAATAAAAACCATTCTTTACTTTGTTAATGAAAATATCCATATATGTTAAATATCAACAAAAAACAAAAAGAATATGCTATTTTAAAATTGGTAATAACTAATTTTCTAATCTGTTCTATGTAATTAAATGATGTTACTTTCGTTTTAAAATAAATAATTTTCTAGATTTCTAAAAAATAAGACAACTTTATTAATCAAAATTGAAAATCTTTTGCTTGCATTTATTCGACTTGTAATGGTACACAATATGTTAGTTTATAGTATTTTTTTTTCAATTACTCAAACATTTGTCTCAACATCTATTTATAAATGTTATAAAATCATATCACCATATTAAAGCTCGATTTAATTCACATTATTTCAGAAAACTTTAATAATATGTAACTTTATAATGTTATATTTTGTGCAAAACGATTCAAATAACTCATGATCCCCTATAGATTTTACGTCGACTTTTTTAATTTGCCGACTATTGTTCTTTATTTAGGCCCGAGGTCCAACATTTCTTCTCCAGTTCAATTGGTGGCCTCACAATTGGTACTCATAATTTTCTTCTTTCTTGACTTATCGCGGTTGCTCGGTTTCCCTCGGTTTCATCTTCTTTCTTGATACACTATAGTTTCTCAGGTCCAAAAAAGCACTTTGGTGTTTTCCTTGACTTCTTATGTCTTATGGTTCCTGAGTCATGGGCCTTCAAAGTTTTCGAGTTTTCGTCGAAATCATCATGACTGTTTTTGATTTATTTATATGGGAATTACACTTACTTCTCATGGGCATTGGTTAAATTTGCATTTAAACTATTATAATAACTACTTAATTGTCAAAAACATTATATATTGGTTAAATGAAAAGATTGTGGTTTTCCTTCCATATAACCATCATATCTCACAAGCCCTAAACCCCATGTTATTCAAAATTTGCTATATTATCGAACATAAAGAGCCCCATAATAATCATGTAAAATATTTTAAATCTTGAATTTAATTAATATTTATTAACTTAAATAACTGATATAAAATTTAAATTCTGGTTATGACTTCTATAGTCTATAACTTCTTAATTATTGTTTTAAAGGAATAATTCATTTTACATGATTGCATCGTAAGAATGGGATATATATAGATATATATATAACACAGTTTTTAACATAATGAGTTTTCATTGTCTTAGGACACAAGTAAATATTTCAATATTATAAAAGACTCTTTAAATTTATAACGGATTTAGGGTGGCCTACTTTCACTGCTTTGTTTTTGCAAAGTAAACCCTTATATTTTGGTACTTGTAACCTTGATTCCTCACAAGATACCTTGATACGTGGCAAGCCTTTCCAGTCCGTATCGCGCTAAAAAATGTAATGTTACTTAATTTATTATTACACAAGAACTGGCCGTACCCGTATGTGCGCGCGTGTGTGTGTGTGTGTGTGTGTGTGTGTGTGTGTTGAGACGGTTTGGGAAAAGCCAAACGTCTCAAGTCAATTTAAAGCAGTTTAAATTCCCGCGATAAAGCCATATAGATAGGGGGCGAGGAGGAACGATGACGTCACACCAACAGGTGCTAGAAACTGCATGTTGGTACGTGAAAAGTCACTTTACCTCGTTTCTTATTCTATTAAAATACTAAATTATTAAAATAAATTAATGTTCAGTAGAATCAACCGATAAATAATATCGAAAAATAAATTTAGAAGCAATTAAAACAAAAAAGTTATTCAAGTTTTTATAGGGGCTCAAAAACCTAAAATTTGGAAAAAACATAAATTCAAAATTCAAAAAACGTAGAGTCATAACTCAAAGGGGAACTAACAATAATCATAAATAAAAAATATGAATCAATAATAATAAACAGGTGAGAATGGACTTAGAAAGTCATTCTTGGGGAGTTTTTTGGAATTTTTGAGTTGAAGGGGGGATTATTTAAAAAATAATAATAAGTACTATTGAAGAGACCACAATAGGGCACAATAATATGTACTTAGATTCAAATTTGAAAATAAAATAAGGGAGATATAATAATTACAAAAAGTAAAACTTTAAAGCCCAAAAGCGGTTAAATTTGAAGTTAAAGGGGAGAAATAACATTGTAATTTTATTATAGATATCTATTATGTAAAATCGTAAGACATCAAAGCAGAAATGATAATATATAATGGGGGGGGGTTTTATGAACAAAAACTTATACGATAAAAAGTTTGGGACTTCAAGGACGTATAACTCGAGAACCAAACGAGCTACGTGAAAAGTACAAACAGAGTTTTTCCTCATAGAAGAGGAACAAGATTTCGTCAAAAGAATTTTGAGAAAGGACTTATCTCAAAATTTGAAAAGAAGAAAAAGCAAATTTCGGGAAAAGGGCGATAACTCGCGAACGAAGCGCAGTAGAACGATGAATCCAGTTTCACAAGACCCACAAGATGGAGAGGAAGAAGAATCCGAAAGGAACTTTAAAATCGGTTCGAGCGTTCGAAAGTTATAGCGAGTTGAACGAAAAAACGACCAAAGTCGAGATTTTCATGCAAAATCCTGTAAAGTGGCGCGTGCACCCTCAGTAGGAATCTAAAGTCTGAAACATCATATTGCCAACTTGGATCACAGATAACGCTAAAGAATAAATACAATAAATTATTATTTAAAAGGTGTTTTAATTAATAATAAAGGAAGAAAACTATTCATTAGTCAAAAAATATGACTAATAAAATATATAGTGTAAATATTTCAGACCAAAAGGGCCTGAAAACACGTAATAAGAAGAAAATACCTTTTTCCCTAAAAGGGAGGAAAATTGGCTCCAGGTAGTGGATTAATTCCCACTAAAAGGGAGACCGTAATTTATCCATCGAAAGAAGGATACTTTTGATTTGGAATCGACGCAAGGTGGACGTTTCTTCTGCAACAGACTCCGAGCTGAGAGGAAAATTCAACTGTCACTCTACTTAACTGGACTTAGAATAATTTCTACTCCTATCGAACTTCAAGGCAACTTAGAAGAATTCGAGACCAGCATTCAACTACATAGCAGCTTACAGACTCTGGACCTAAAACATCAGATCAACATCAGCCTAATTATACAACAAATTCCAAAACCAACTAGAACTTCTAATAAAGTGTGAAGGTATCTTATACTTAAGGAATAATTCGCAAATATTAACTTCATTTCAAATATAACGTCATTAGGGGAATTATTAAAAATTAAATTCAATTTTATACTTCTGCTTTGGTGTTATAAATAATTAATAATTAAATACGACTTTTTCAGTACAGGAAAAACTGTTTGTGGTTCTGTCTGAAAAGTCAAGCGTTTTTATTTTTGTTTAGAATATAGAAAATATTCCATTGGTAAATTTTGTCAAATATATAAATCGTTGTGTTGTTGTTTAATCAATTTTTGTTGTTATTAAAAAAGTTTATGAATTCAACATTTTTACTGTGCAAAAAAGAAAAGAATATATAAATAATTCATTTCTAAATTTTGTTGTGTTTTCAATATATATCCATTCTGTATATGCTATTAACCTTGTTTAAATATAAATCTTATATGTGTGCTCTGGTAATATAATTTGACAATTTTAAAAGTTATCATCAGAACTTAAGAGCCAATTTCTCCCAAAAGGAACGACCTTAGAGAGAGAGAGTGTGTTAATTTTAAAAAAGAGTCAAATAATCGAGCATTGAGATAAAATTCTGGGAATTTTGCGTAAATTAAAAGTTAGTAAGTTTATGAGGACAAGCTCATACATACTAGAGCCAAGTTTTGCAATATCTTTGATTGTATAAAAGGTAAAAGTGAGCATCTTGGCCTTGCCCGCGCTTGCTCTGAGCAAAAAGGTGGTTCGCCCTATCGGTGGTGATCGTACAGCGAGTTTAAGAGTTCGTGGTAAGTAGCGTTCCAAAAAGGGACGTAAGAATCTTAAAATCGTGAGAGCGTAGTGTGGTAAGTGGCGTTCTAGTGTTGGGTGAGAAGAACCCAACGACCTCGAGCGTAGCGTGGCAGTGTGTGTGTGTGTGTGTGTGTGTGTGTGTATGTGTGATGATTTAAAAAATATGTAAATAATTTTGAAATTTATAATTTATTAACGTAAACTACGTACAATATTATTACGTAACTAAAACTAATAAAAACACCTAAATCCAAAATTTAATGTTTTTATTGAATATTTTTTAGTAGATCATTTATGTAAATTACAAATATCATATGAATCTCGTAAAATTATTTGACTTAAAGTTATATACTAACATAATTACGTTACAAAATTATAATATAAATACTATTTCAATTAAAAAAATTAAAAATGTACAGTACAAACTTCAATAACCAAAATTACATATATTTACACAAAACAATGTAAGGCACCGTCGCTAGCATATGTGGAATAAAGGAGATTGTCGGAAGGGGGTACTGGGCTAGTAGGTGTATTTTACTTTAGACTACTGGACATTTTTAGGAAGTATTTATAAATGGTATTGTAGTTAATTTTTTTAATTTTACACTGTTTTGTTTTGTGTAAATTAAGTGTCGTTTAATCTTATAACTGAATAAATTATATTATTTTTCTTTAAATATTTTGATGTATCTTTATTTATTGAACGTTTTTCTATAGAGTAAATAAAACCTGTTTACATATTTGTAAAATTACTTACATTGTCGCTTAAAAAAATACCGCTTATCAATCACTATAGACATGTTTACAAAAGAACAAAACACTGTTCAATACTTAGGAATTTAATGATATACTGGAATACCACCATACTTGCTTTGGAAAACCAATACCGCGTATCTTCATTAATACAATTATCAATTTATTGGTTTCTATTATAGAAAAATCTTAAATACAACTATAAATTGAAGTATTATAAGATTATGAAGAAGCATAATTCAATAAAACATTTTTAGAACAGGTGTTTTGAATTTGATTAATAGTCCCATAATAGTAGTAAAAATGTCAACATTAAATAATATTTCTGTAGTTTATCACACAATATATTCAATAAGGAAATTATCTGTAATTCAACAAACAAGCAAAAAGTTCAAATATACCATACTTATAAATTTATTTTAATCATATATCTGTAATACTTTAGACCAAATAAGTAATGTAAAAGTGTTATTTTTAAAATTATGTACTAGAAAAAATTATTTTGTGTTTAAAAAAAATTATAGCTACAAAAATAACAATATGCATTAATTTTTGTTGCCTATAAATTTCTTAAAAATTATAAAGTTCTTCTACTGTAATCTTAATTATATTGGTATTGTTACATGGTATTGAAATTTTTATAAATTATCCCAGATTATAAAATGATGTGAAGTTGGCATCCAGATGAATTAATAACCGTTATAAAGTCAATATCTCTATCAATCGTTATCGCTCATCTTAGCTCTCTGACTTTAAACGTTGATATACGGTTATTGACAAGTAACAGTTCTTTATACTCCCATTATTGGTTCTATTATCCTTTATCCTTTATCTGCATATTTTTATAGTTAACGAAAACCGTTCACAGATGTAGCTCTTATATATATATATATATATATTTCTTTTTTGTTTAAAATTAATTTATGGATTACAAAATATACATGTAACAAAGTGTATCCACAATTGTTGATACGTATTATGGCATAGATGAAAGCGTTTCCTAATAAAACTAATATCCTCACAAATATAAAATTTTACCTAAATGTAAGAGTCACAGTTAGTTGTGGAAGTACATTAAAATAATTTGGCAGCAAGTTTTAGAGCTAATAATATGTTACAATAATATGAGACAAACAGTGTTGTGATTTATAATTAATAAATATTTTGTTATTGAATTAGGTATCGACAGGTATTACAATTATAGATATATTGATCAATAATGGAAAGTGTAACTTTTTAAAAGAAAATGTTACTTGGTTAGGTAAAATTATTTTCAGTAATTATAGTTTGACCATCAAAAAGAAGGATGGATAAATGGTGTCTGAGAGGAGAAAGGTGCATTGTAAAAATATTCATTGCGATGACTACGTTAGACTCAATAGACTTCTAGATGAGGTTGATTAGGAGATTTTATAATTAACTCAACGATTCTATAGCTTTCTATGTTGTTTTATATTAGTTATATAAAAAGGTGTGTTCAGCAGTCTTCTTTGACGTATCCCAAGCGTTTGATAAAGTCTGGCACAAGGGGCTGGAATACAAACTGCATAAAGACCTACCAAGACAGTATTTTGAGATTTTGAAGTCTTATATTGCTGAAAGATATTTTGGTGTAAGGCATGGAAGAGATTATTCAGAATTGGAAAGAATAACTGCTGGTGTTTAGCAGGGAAGTGACCTAGGACCTATATTATACTTATTGTATCCCGCATGATGAAGACACATCATAGTTACATCATAGCTACATTTGCTGATGATACTGCTGTCCTTGCTGTTGATGATCATTTTGGGGTTGCTACATGCAGATTGCAGAAGACAATTAACAATGTAAACAACTGGACAGGATGTTGGCGAATAAAACTGAAACAAAGTCAACCCATATAAATTTTACGTATAAGAAAATAGTTCCGTATCCTATTACGATAAATAACCAAGTAATACCACATTCTAAAGTAGTAAAATATCTGGGAATGACGATAGACACAAGACTTAGGTGGAAGGCACGTGTTAAAAAAAGAGAGAGGAGCTTGGAATAAAATACAGAAAATTGTATTGGCTGATCGGACGCAATTCTGAACTTACTGTTGAGAATAAGCTATTAATCTATAAACAGATTCTAAAGCCTATTTGGACATTGGAATCCAGTTATGGGTCTGCGCGAAGAAATCCAATATAACCATGGCACAGAACTTTCAATATAAGGTGCTACGTGGAATTGTAAATCCACCGTGGTATGTGATGAATAAGGATTTGCATCGTGATCTGCACGTCCATTATGTCGCAGATAAAATAAAGAAGAACGCAATTAATAACAACCAGCGTCTACTCAGACATGAGAATACTGAAATTGAAACAGTGCTTCAAGTGACGGACAATTTGCGTCGCCTTATTAAAGTGATTGAGACCACATGAACTGTTTTAGTGCTGTTATGAAAGTTATCTTGTAACTGTTAGGGAAATTATTCTGTAGTAATTGTCCTGCCCATGTTTACATAGGATATGTAAATCATTAGTCGATCTGTAGATTGGTCATGATACAAATTTAAAAAATATGAAATTAAATATTAGTTATAACATTTCATAATATAAAATATTTTACATTCAAAAGATAACTTTAAGATAAAAACAAAACACACACTTATTACAAGATACTAATTCAAATAAAAGTTAAAAAGGAAAGTGTGGGCGTTCAAAAAATTCATAATTATTTAAAATTCTAAACTCCCACAATTTAATTTGTAATTTAAACATGAATTAGTACTTTGTACCAAATGTGATTTTAATTTTAATTTTATATTTTTAAATAAAAGTGAGAAATCGATTTTTTTACTTGTTTTAAGTTATAAAAGAGGTATTTTTAGAAAGTTAGTTTTTTATATATTTAAAATTTAATTTATTTTATAATTTTTAGTTATATTAAATTCATTTATGTTTCAATTCGTCAGGCAAATGGGATGGCTTTGTTCCGGTAAATGCTAACGTTGAAACTTGGCTTTGAAAGCATCGCTTCGTACAAATTTGACAGATGTTGTCACACAAATCGTTGATCATCTTGTCGAACGCTGTCAGATTGGTTTCGCTCATGCCGCTGTTGTCGACCTCGTTCTAAGCTAATTTAAAGTACTTCAAATGTTTTCACTGCTGCATTGCGATCTGTGTTGACGAACTCATTACCTGTTCTCATTTCATTTGAAAAATGATAATCTACTGCGCAGTTGTACTACCCACCTCATATATTGCGCATGTGTACTTCTCACTACCTGCTGCATATGTATACTACGAATACGTACTTACAGCATAATGTTGCCTACTGCGCATGCGTTTTCCCCACCAAAAACATGTGTATATATCAATGTATTATCGTATTGTTTTCTGAGATCAACATCTATACTAATTAAAAAAATTATTATCGACAAGAAGTGTCTGTTTAGGGAGCAAACTAAAGAAAAGTGTGTGTAAAGGGGAAAAAAATAAGTTGATCAATTATTCTATTTCATTACAATGACGTGTTCTATAATTATTAACGTGATAAATATTACATCAACGATGTATACTGTTATAATTAAGATATGAATGGTTAATGAAATAATGTATTAATAATATAATACGTACGTTACGCTTCAGGATTTAACAACGCTGCAATAATTGAAAACAATCATTGTTTGTTATGAAACAAAATATTTCTTAAATATATTAGTTTAGTAATGTGTACTGTTTAATATTTTTCAGTTTTTAAATAAGTTAGCAAACTAAACTTTTTCACAATACATTCTGAAAATCCAATTAAATAAGAAATCCAATTAAAACCAAAACAACTGGAAACGAATTCTGTGACAATCCAGACTTAAGAATCTGAAGAGTTCTTCACAATATTTAGACGTTTGACTCAAATTTTGCTCTTAATATCTCCCCTTCATCTTTTTAATATACACTTTAATTACTTAGAAGAAAATGTAACGACATTATCTTTGCTCTAATCTTTAATTTTTTAGCATATTATTTAGATTTTAAACTGAATATATACAAATAAAATATTAATTAGAATGTGTATTGAGAAATGTTCATATACATACTAGCATGTATGTCAGATATATTTCTTTTGCATCATAACGTTTATAAAAGCCATTATAAAAGATAATAATCCAATATTATATACATATATATATATATATATATATATATATAATACTTTTATTTTGCTATGGAAATTATTCACGTAGATACAACTATTAGTTTTATATCTGAAACATATTTTTTTAAAAAATAACGTTTTAATAACCTCAATAGTCATTCCTTTAAAAAATGTGAAGGAAGGTAAAATAATAAAAACTCATAAAACTGTGTAAATTTGGAAAAAGTTTTGATTTTACAATGTTAAAACTACTAAACAATATTTAATTGTGATCTTGTGGGACTTCTAAAATTACGAATATATTCTATACAAACAGTTGTCATTTCTAGTTTAGAAGTTATATCTTATGTTGTTTGCTCATTTTGAAAAAAAAAAAACTATTTTTTTCTTCCACAAGCGAGAACCACCTTATATTTTGTTATAATCAATACATTATGTAAAAATTTTCTAACATTTTGGATAGAATTATCGCCTACAAATACATATTTCAAATTTTAATTATTTATTAATATTAGTGTTTTATTAAGTGCATGTTTGATTTTATAATAGTTGCTTGATTTAATTAGTTTCACACTTCACAGCATATGTACAACAATCGTTCACATTCTCATTTTTATACAAACGTGTGTTTATAATTTCATGTCCATACGATTTTTTTACAATTAATTGTAATAATATACTACGATTCATTTTTCAAGATCCAAAAATATTTTTTTCCTTTCTAATACTTATAGTTGAAAAGATAAAATAAATATTTACTACCATGTTATTTTCTTTGCTTATATTATAGTAGGAAATAAAAAAGTTATTATATGCGTATTGATTTACTAAGTTAAATATATTCTTAAACCAAATATAAATAGATAAAACTATGAGGGATTTTGATGTTTTGTGTTTGGATAAAAAATAAGTATGTCAAATATTTTGAGTATAATTAAGATAAATTGTACAAAATTCCTAATTTAAACTACAAGATACTTACTAATGCAAAGACAGAATCAAATTCAGTAGAGTCCCTTCATTTTGATAACTTTTTGCAATAGAATATTCGTATATTACAAGAATTCGGTTATAAAGTAAAAAAGTTACTTTAATCATAACGTAATATAATTTGAAAACCTAATAATATGATAACTCTGAATGCATATATTATTATTTTGGTTCGTGTAATTTTTTTTATTAATTCAATATTTCAACTGAGTATGCACCCATCTAGCAATTTACACATCATACATTTTTACACTTGTAAGGGAAATGACCCAATGGTTATTTCCTATCACTCTATACCATCAGATCTGAAGGCTTGGTCCTCTTCAGTCTTCTCTCCACCCGAGTGACATCCAACAGTCCCTGTACCTCATGGTGTTCATGTTGAATGATGAGTTGTTTGTGTTTCCTTGCCTGTTTTTTGATTTAATCACTGGCTAGGTCTATTTGCAGGTCCCTATGTAGATTATCGTTCCTGATGTACCAGGGTGCATCCACTATATATCTAAGCACTTTATTTTGAAACACTTGAATGATATTTACATTTGTTAGTGCAGCCCCATAGCTGAATTCTGTAGATCCACACTGGTCTTAAGACCGGTTTATAAATCAAAAGCTTGTTGTGTATTGACAGTTGTGTGTGATTGTCTTCCAAACAGCCAATACATTTTCCTGAACTTCAAGTTTAGTTCTTGTTTTTTTTTCTTTTTTCTTTTTGACATGCTCTTTCCATTTGAGTTTTACATCCACTGTCATTCCCAGGTACTTAGCCGAATTAGCATAGGGAACTGGAACAGAAATTATGAAAATTTGACCCGATGATTGGACTTGCTGTTTGTGAAGTTAACATTGACTGACTTTGCTTCGTTAAGACCAATTCGCCATTTTTTGGTCCATTTACACACTTCATCGGTGGCTCTCTGGAGCTTTGTTACCGCTTCCTCGGGTATTTTATCGGTTGCTGGAATCGCAGTGTCATCTGCAAATGTACCAATTATTGATTCTTCTGGTGTTGGAAGATCCCTTGTTTCAACAGGTATAGGACTGGACCCAACACACTGCCCGTGGGACCCCTGCCGAAATTCTCTTCAGTCCAGAGTATTCACCTTCACTCGAAGGCGTCTTCGAGTTTAGTAATAATTCAGTCTTTATACTAATTCAGTCTTAGTATTAAATGTCATAAATCAGTTAAGTACGACTTCAGTATTGTGTAGTATTGCCTTGGGAAATCTCTTTGTAGTTTCCACATTAGTCCCTCATGCCAAACCATGTTAAAGGCCTTTGCCACATCCAAGAAGACACTTGCACATCTTTCTTTTTTCTCAAGCGCATTCTCCACTACACTCGTGATCCTATAACTTGGTCTACTATAGAATGGCCTCGCCTGAAACCAAACTGTAAGTGGGGGATAAGCGTTCTATCCTCAATGATTGGCATCAGCCTCTTTAACAATAGCTTCTCGAATAATTAAGAGATTATTGGTAGTAAAGATATAGGTCTATACGATTTCTTGTCATTAGGTTGTTTTCATGTTTTAGTATCATAATGACTTCATCCACCTTCCACTGAAGATGAACACACTCGATCCTTAAACATGCATTGATTATAAAGAGAAATTTCCTAAAACCCTTATCTGGTAAGGCTTTTACTTTTTGGCCAGAGATCAAGTCAAACCCTGGGGCCTTCTTTGCATTTAAGTTAGTTTTAATTTTCTTTTATAATTAATGGAGTGTCACTGGAGTTATGTTTACATCATCCTGTTTTCCTATTGGAGGAATGCTTTCTTCACAAGTTTGTCTTGTGTAGGGGTTGAAAGGTTTCCTCTTGATATTCCGCGAAGAGGTTTCCTATTTGCTGTGCACATCTAGCCCATGTGCCGTCTTCATTTTTGATTGGAGGGACTTGAATTATGGGTCTTTTAAACCCTTTTGTTGCCTTCTTGATGATATGCTCTCCATTTTTTTTGAGTGGAAAGATTTTCTAAAAATCTATTGCCTCATTCATTCTTGAGCTCTCTAATGTAGAATTTTATCGTGTTACACAATTTATTTATTGTTGTTTTTATCTCTGGGTCCCGACTCTTTGCCAGTCTTTTCTTGTCTTCCTTTTGTACCTTATTAATTCTCTTAGTTCAACTGGATAGTTGATTTCTCTATTCCGTTGGCGTCCTCTTATCCCTAATGGCCTATAGGTGCACTCTACCACGCAGCACGTTGTAAGACTTAATTAAACATATCAAGCTCTTCTTCCAATTGTACTAGATTTTTGATTGGCACATTAATATTTATATATTCCTCCACCAGGACGCCAAACAGAGTCCAGTCCGTTTTAGCATTTGTTAGTTTTGGGGTTGTTACCTTAGTTGATATTACGAGATCACTAATTGTCAATATAACTGGAGAGTGGTCCGACGAGAGGCTTTCATTGTTTTCGACGTGAATGTATGTTTCTGATATTCCTTTGGTTATGTAAAAATCAATAATATCCGTTATCTTGTTTGGCCAGTAAGTAGGTCTTGTTATCTGGCCAGTAAGTAGGTCTACCTCCGGAGTGGAAACCCCATCCTAGAGCTGCTCCTGCTGCATACAGTTCTTTCTCTTTTGGGTTAATTAATCTTGACCCACAATATGTTTGCTTTGCATTAAAGTCTCCCCGAGAATGAAGCTTCTTCCTAGAGTTTCAAACATCTGCTTGAACACTTCTCGTTTTATATTATATTTTGGAGGACAGTAGATAGCACAAACATTATATTTTTTGAATTTGTTTGTTTGAGTCCTGACAACAATTACGTGAATGAATTCTTCTTCAATCCTTATAACCTCATAGTGCTGTAGATTCTTCTTAATAAAATTAATACAGCCACTCCTCCAGCTCTTTCTGCAGGTTGGATAGCAGAATAACAACAATAGCCACGTATTTAGACATATGATGTCTTTGTGAAGTGGCTTTCGGATATTAAACATATATCTATATATATATATATATATATATATATATATATATATATATATATATAATATATATATTATATATTATATAATGGTGTAATGGTGTAAATGGTGTAATGCAGCACATTCAAGAATTAAAATATTTCTTAACATCGAATATATATAGCGTTCCAGGTTGCTATTCTGAGAGTCTTATTCATAGCTAAAGTACCTATTATTATCTGCAAGGTTTGTGGCTACCCCATCAACCTTCCTATCGTTAGGGTCTAGCAGCTTTTCAATAGTTTCCTATCTCCTTAGTATTTTTTCGAGTATTAGATTATTTTCCAATATATTTCCCTCCTTAACAGGTCTACTCTGGGCTACTTGGTAGAAGGTTCTTCTATTACATTTTGTGACCCATTTATCGATTATTGATTGGACGTTTGGTCGACAAGAAAATTTAAATCATCTAACCGCTTAAAATCGGTTAACACAAAAATGAAATAACGTATGTTCGCATATTATGAACTTACGGTACCTCGTTTTTGCTATTTAAAGGCCCACAATGCAAAATGCAATTTTGTGTAAATTTTACTTAGGCTATAACGCATATTTATGTGATTATTCATTTATTGTGTTATCTGTTATTGAGCATTCAATGAAATTATCAGTTTTATTTAATTTACAATTAGTAAAATATTTATGAAATCACAGCTCTCGTCTATGCCACATCATTGATAAACAAATATTTCCTTAATACTCGCATTACTCCTGATAAGTTATATTATTCCATTTAAAGTTTTCCAAATTCTTTTGTTAAAAAGAATAAATTTTCCAATACTTTGGTGCGGATGTTCATTATACGGGTCACGTGACGAGCACACTAAGGTTCTTTGGCGCCACGTCCTGTCAGAGAAGTAACAATTCATTTCTATCACCAAGTACTATCACGCTATTACTTTCTATTTTAGTCTTCGACTATTCTGTGGAACTGTTGAGAAAAATATCTCTCTTAATATACGCTTTATGATTTAGATATATTTGTTAAAATGTAGTACAAAATGTTATTTTATTCGGTTTTTTGACATAAAATGATACAAATAAATAAATAAATGATGTTAATGAAGATGATGTGAATATACTTATGTAATATTGTGGGCATTGGCAATAAATAAAATATATCATTTAAATGTTGGTAAATAAACTGAAACTGTTGGTGAACATGTAAATAGTATTAGTCATTTTACCGGATTTCTTTAATCTGAATGTGTTACACTTTTATATTTTGTGTTTTTCTCTAGTATAATATTCTGATCTGAGATATTCTGATCATCCC
The DNA here is from genome assembly GCA_963513935.1 of Aphrophora alni. Taxonomy (NCBI): domain Eukaryota; kingdom Metazoa; phylum Arthropoda; class Insecta; order Hemiptera; family Aphrophoridae; genus Aphrophora; species Aphrophora alni. The sequence continues at coordinate 68,137,332 of OY740770.1, read as the reverse complement.
GTATGGATAGTAAATTCGCGTGTTGCGTTTTTTAAAATGTCGATGATGGTTATTATATCTAAATAGATTGTGTAAATAAATGCATGAACCACACCCAAATTTGTAAATGTTTCCAGTGATATGTCCACGTTTATTCATTGATAATTCTTAATGGGGTTTAATTCAAAAAATATTTATTCAACTTTAATGTAATATGAGATATTTCTTCTTGAAACTCCATATTCAAGGATAAAATAAAGCAAAAGCTTAAAGTTTCAAATATTTAAAAGTATAAATGAGGTACAATTGTTTCGCCTTGCGGCATCGTCGGGCAACTTATTGCCCTGGAGTTTATATGCATACATAATTGTATGTTTGGGCATAATTTTATTGCGTGGCGCATTTCTCTCATATCTGAAGTTATTGGAAATTTCTGGGTTTAAAATAATGTTCTAATTTAATTTGGTTTAGACTTAAGAAAATAACCTAAGGATGGTTATAAAGGTAAAAGTTTACCTAACACTTCTTAAGATTTATTATTAAATATATGATATTTATCTAAATTATCTTAAATATTCAGGAACGGTTGTCACGCAGCCTAAGGTTCTAGTTAGACAAAATATAGATACCTACTAAACATAAATAATTTAAAAGTTCACTTGCTTCTTAGATTAGAGGAAAATTAAATCATATTTTATCTCTAAACTATAGTTGTATAGTCGTACATAATAACAATATGTAATGTATTTTTAAAATAAATTATTTTATGGTAATACAGTTTTAAAATTTTCAACCAAATATTATTCTCAATTTATAGCTTTTATTGTGCAATATTTTATTTTATGATTACATTCCGACTGATGACAATGATTAAGAAAATAAATTATGTAAATGTATATTTTCATTATTCAATATTATGTTTTAATACATTTCTTTTAACACCATAACGTTTGAAGGCCACCACGTTGGTATTACGATATATAATGTATTATCTATTCTTCCATTTTTTTAAGGTCTACAATCCTATTTTCAACTTAAAATTAATGATTTTGACAATCAAATAGTCATTATCAATTTTCATCAATCAACTGATAAGTGGAGTTACTTTGTGTGAAACAAAACCCAACAAAAAACTCGATACATGTTAAAAGAAAGTCTTTTCACGAATAATTGAATTACTACAAAAGTCTGAAGTACATTTTGCTCAAAATAAATATAGCGTGAAAGTTATAATAAATTAATCACCAATAATTAGTAAATTTTAAAGAAAGTGAGAAGGTAGACGTACTGTATGAGTATAGCAATATATGTAAAGGTGGAATGCACTTAAATATAGAAATAAGTTATGTAAGATGGGCTAAGTTAAATTTTCCAAAAAGTGGGGTTTTAAATATTTGTTGTATTGATGTTTTAAGACTACAAAAATCTTGGTAACTATCACCTTTTATAAAAAGATAGATACAAACTTAAAAGGAAATATCTATCCCTCGAATAATCTATTAAGGTAAAGGTTGGTAATGAACACGTATTGGTTATGTGAAACCCAGTAGGAAAAATGAAATAGTGGTGGGGTCTTTCTCAAAACTGCGTAAACAAATTTGTAGATCCATAAGATCATTCTATACTTCCAATCCAGTACTCGTTTAAGTATATTAGAAACAAAAGTTCAAAAAAAGGAAATATCCGAACTTAATTTTCTGAAGTTGTCTTTAGCATTTGAATACATTTTTACAAATAAAGATTTTTTGTATGTCTTTTCTTTTCTTTATTTAAACATGTCTAACGATTATTATACATACCAATAAAGAGATTGTAATAAATAATTTAAACTGTGTATGGAAGTATGTAGGTTTTTACTTAAAATAAATGTAATTTATTCTGATATATGTTTAAAAAGAGTAATAAAAACATTAATACACAAATGTTTGAAATGTTTACTTTTTGTTTTAAAAAAATAATAAATTAAATAAGAAGTGTAGTTATCTCATCATATACCAATTAAATTATTAAAAGATATCTAAATACTTAAATGTCGTTATTTTTCATAGTAATTTATTATATATATATATTGGAATTTTTGAAATGTTTCCAATAGTAATAACGCATATATATTTTTCATAGGTGAAGGGTTAAATAAAATGCAGATACTAAGTGCCTATATTTTTAATTTACATTGAAAGTAAATTTTGCTAGAAGTAAGCAAAATATATTCCTAATAATTGATCAGCAATAACGTATTTATAAATTAAATATATATATATATATATATCCATTGTTGAATGAACTCCTTTCTAGGAAACAATAATTATGAGACCCTTAAAATAATTCATCTATTTTAAAATATTTATTTTATATTAAAAATGTTAACTACAATTTTTTTCATTTAAATTATTTGAAGGTTTTACATCCTTTAAACCACCCCAAATACTGGAGAAATTGTATTTTAAATTAAGCGATCACTAAGTAGTTCAAAATAGATACGTACATTAAACACAAAAATTTTAAATGGTTTTATCAAATAGTAATTATTCATTGAGCTAATTTGCGTTTATTATGAAAATAAAACTTTTCCGGCTTATTCGACAAATTCTTGTTAACATATAATTCCGAAATATAACGTAATAATGTTTATATTAAATGTTGAGCTTGACTTATGAGAAAAACTATACAGTATAATAAACACACAGAACACAATTCTCACAAAAAAATACGCCTAGTATCAGACGCGTTTCAACGACAAGGTCGTCCTCTTCAGTGATACACCAGCTACACCAACCAAACCACAACTGATGTGGTTTTGGTTTGGTTGGTGTAGCTGGTGTATCACTGAAGAGGACGACCTTGTCGTTGAAACGCGTCTGATACTAGGCGTATTTTTTTGTGAGAATTGTGTTCTGTGTGTTTATTATACTGTAATAATGTTTGCACATTATTATGGGTAGCTCTTCGACCACTCTTAGTCAAATAAAGGAAACATCTACATTTAACGTTTCTTTTCCGGTTTAGCTAATTCCAAAGATACAATTACTAATAATAGTTTCACAAACATTTGGTAACAATAAAAAAACTGCTAATTTATATTCCAACAATAACTTTTCAAGACTTGCTTTTATATTTTATTATTTTACAATATATAATAATAAGCGAAAATGTTGAAATAGTAAAATCCATAATGGGTAAAAATTTGGATTAAACATTTTCATTAAATTGATATTAGTGTCAGTTTAATCTAATAGCTAAGTTGGTCTAACCATTCATTAGATAAGAATTTAAAGTGGCAGCAACTTTTAAAAACAATCTAAAAGATATTACAGCTATTATATTGAAGGGTCTATATAAATCAAAAAGCTCTATTTGAGAAACTGGTGATCTGACTAAGTAACATTAAGTCAGAAAATGTACAAAAATAGCAAAGGAATTCGCACAGCAGGATACATCTATAGGTAGAGTATGGTTGGTTTTATGTAAAATGTGAATAATTGATCATATTCTATTGTTTTAATATTTCCGATAATCCTGTTGTTGATTTTTGGTTTTTGTTTGTTTCTTTATTTTTTTGTTCAAAGTAATAATGGGTAATATGTTATGGTAAATGTTTAAAATTATTATAAACTCCTAAAGTATCCTTAATATTTTACGATAGTTCGATTAAAAGTAAAAATTATCATGTTGATATGTGTTTTTTATAAGAGTCATTTACATATAATTTTTATTTTTTATTTATAAATAAATCAAATAATAATTTATTTAAAACATGAATAACTAAAATGATTATTCACTATTATAGATAATTTAAACGTTTAAATATTTGAAAATTCAACCCAATATGTACATTTAAGTATACATGTCCCGTACCTGTAAGTTATATATCTAAGTGGTAATGTAATTTATTTTAGCCTTTGTGTAACGTAATAATATACACTTATAAAATAATTAATTTATTAAACAAATGAATAACTTTATAAATTTGTACATGATATTATTTTAATACTATTAACCATAAACTACCACACTCTTTTTTCATACAAACTAAAACATTTTAATTAACTAATGAACCAATATTTAAATGTTGTTTTCCCTCCATGAATGTATTTAGTAATTTTATTTTATTACTTGTAAGTTTGAATTATTGTAATGTAATTTTGAATTCCGTAAGTTTTTATGAAATGTAACATTATAAATATATTACAATATTCATGGGTAGCTCTTTTGTAATAATGACGGAGAGTAAAAGTTTACTGTATATGTCAACACATATAAAACATTATTAAATGATGTAAACGCAGCCTATATATATATACGCTGCTTTTACATCATTTATCATTTTAATAAAGCCAGTTTTTTATTATTAAGGTAAATATATAACCTTATTCATAAACATTCTTGTTGACGTAATAAAGAATTATTACAACTTTATAATAATTAAGTATGGAAATAAAAAAAATTATAGAAAAACTCTAATAAAATATTTTATTGCAATGCATTTACCATACATTTTCTATACGTTATATAATATTATAGCAAATTACTGAATTGAGTTTTAATTGTATAGGAAACGTAATTATTATGTTAAATAAAACACATTTTAAGTTATTTGCTTTAAAAATATTATTTCACTTTATATGGGTGAACAATGTTTTAATAATTGTACTTAACTGTTGCGTAATCTTTGCTCAATATGTAACAGATATTGTTAACGTACGAATTAAATAGAAAACATAAATAGGATATAAATCAGAGATACATGTACTAACTTATAGTAATTGTTGAGAAATAATAACATATTTCACACAATAGAATAATATAAGACCCGGAATTTTAAATAGGCAGTATTTAATCTCTTAATAATTTGTTCATCTTTTAGAAAATCATACATGATATATATATATATATATATATATATCTCATATGTATATTATACATGTATGTATGTTAATATATTTATTATTCTTAGGCAATTATTACCGAGAGGTATTTTAAAAATAACTTTATGTTAAATTAATTTATTACTGATTTTTGTAGATTTAATTATAGATTAAACAATGCATTGTCATTTTATATCTGTGTTTCTTTATTTTCTCTTAGAATAATCTCCATCATATCTACTTAAATTATTTTTTACGTGCAATTACGTGTTGTAAGCATTATACACAAATTAAATGATATATGACCATACTTTGATCATAAAATGTACTGTGACAATGTTTACAATGATACTTACTGAGACAGTTAAGTATAAAACCAGTGTAGAATAATTACTCGAATAATTGAAACACTTTAAGTTTGTACAAATATCAGTTATATACTTTGTTTATCATTTTAAAAAATATGTATTATTTCACCACTATATGTAGTAAGTATACTATATCATGAACTGTATTGGTAATAATATTTTATTGTATACATGAAAGTATGAAATGGTTTGTGTAACGAAATAATTTTGTGAAAATTCAAAGTAGTTTTATAGTTTTAAGAATCGTAATCAGAATAATTTATAATTTGGATTGATACCTTCACAAAATATTAAAAAAAAAAAAAAAGAAAAAAAGGATAATGTTTCAATTGAATGATTGTTCATGTTAACTAGATCAAGTCATTTTTTGTCGTGTATAAGGAACAATACAAACGTAAAGTTTGAAGACTTACTTTGCAGATTTATAGTTTAGTCTATGTGGACTAGTTTCGATTTACGTATAGACGAACGGAAAAACACACCCGTGAAATTAAAAATGTTTTTAATTCTACATAAGAACCCTAATGGAGGGAAATCAATAAAAATGAATTCCAACTTTTATTGCACAAACAATTCTTTGTTTCGCATCTCAAAAAAATTGCTTTCAAAACTTACATGTAAAGAATATCTCATTATGTGTTTAAATTTAGTTTAATATATGAAGTTGCAATACTTAAAAATATAATAAAATATTTCGCACTTCCATTTAAATTCAATTATTCTAAATAAGTTTCTTTTAGATGTTGGTCACACTTTGTTCAAGGTAGAGAGTGGCTATACTATAGTTGACACTTTTAATTTGGCATATAGTTATCATATTTTTTATTTCATACATATTCGTAATCAGAACAATTTCTAGTTTGTTTTATGCCTACGCATAATATTTCCAATTAAAACTAAAACAAAAATATATAAAAATTAACTGTATAATTTTGCATCTTAACCATCCCAAGGTTATTTTTTATTGCCGATATAGTTTTTCTATATGTGGAACTATAAGAAGAATGATGTAAATCCATATTTCTAATAATATAGGACTTATTGTTTAGTCTGTATAGACTTGTGACGACTTACAGACAGTCGGAGAGATACGCGCATGAAATTATAAGAGTTCTTGATTTTAACTAAATACGAGAAACCTAAAATACGATAAATATTTAAAAGAAGTCGTGTACAATTTTACTTTGAATTATAATTCTGAATGAGTCATTTATAAGGCTTGAATTTATAATGAAGTTTTTTAACATGAAGTTATTGATTATTGCAAATCAAATATACTAAAATAGAATATAATACATGTATTTTGTATTACAACATATTACATTAACCTCTAATAAAGACATCGTAGTAATACATTTTGCCTAGAAATAATCTGTTTTACGGACGAAGTTACACTTAATATTTTGTTGTTGGCTAGAAAGGTGAGGGTGAGTAATATATCTTTGTTACAGGAAATAAAGAGGAAATCAGCCAAAATACAAGATTTTTTTCACTGAAAGGAATATTATTGTATAATGGCAAGTCTGAGTTAGGGAGAGTTATATATTTTACGTCCGTGCTAAAGTGCTGTCCTTACAAATACTTAGGGAGAAAATGTGAAATATCATCTCTTATATCTTTCTTTTAAAATGTTTTGTGGCCAACATATTGTGAATTATTATATATGTTGAATCCGCTGTGTGGATTCAATTCAAAAAATATTATACTTTTATATAATTTTCCTTTTTTTTGTTTGCACATCAGTAGAACCATTCTATTTATGATATAAATAGGTTAGGATTGAAAAGGTTTTGAACATGTTTTGTTTACAATATGAAAAATTTCAGTGTGTCCATATGGACACGCTGGGCAGTAGCCATGTCATTTTATGTTTTATAAATAAATATACTGACCAAAATATTTACTAATGATTCAGTAGACATCAATTTATATGTTGAGTTTTACGGATGAATAATCAAAATCATAATAACTAACATTTGTAGATAAATTTAAATAATTTAAAATTATTAATATGATTCAAAGTACTATTACTACATTTTTTTTTCTCAAGTGAGTTGAAAATTTTCATTTTTCATTTTTGTTTCTTTGTCTGTCTCTTTATATATTTACATCTTTTTGCATATGTTAACGTTAAACCTCTTCCAATAAAAATGGTAATTATTGTAGGTATTTGGAAGAACCTCTTGTACATGGCCTAACTGTAAAAGAAGCCTAGGACATTTTATTTGCTGATGATCATGAGTATATGCCTATTCCTGACACACACACACACACACACACACACACACACACACACACACATATATATATATATATATATATATATATATATATATATATATATATATATATATATATATATATATATATCCCAGAACCATCAATTGTTAGTGTTATGAACGGCCGTCAAAAATATGCCTGGGTTCTTATTTATTAATTTAATATCAGATCAGTGGTTCAGTATACTATTAATACTTATCTTTGACATGAAACTTATGTCCATTTCCCTGATACTTTTGTTAGGAATAAACAACGCTACTACAACGCTTTACTATAAGCCTTTAATACCATAATTTAAATACAAAACTTTAATACAATAATTTAACTACAAAACTTTAATACAATAATTTAAATACAAAACTTTAAGACCATAATTTAACTACAAAACTTTAATACAATAATAGGAATTTAATTAAACAAAACAATATTATTTATTCAAAGAGCAGAAGTATTCCAACTATTGTTATTCTTTAAATAAATGAGATTACATTTTATTAGTGATTTTATAAAAATAGAAATGCTTGCTTACGGTTTGTTGAGTAGATTTCCTGGGCCATCTTCCACCACGGCTAGCCACACAGCCGTGTATCTTCCAAGCTCCAAAAGACAAGAGACCTCCTCCAAATCATGCTGACCGCTTATATACCTTTTGTTCTCTCTGGTAACCTAGTTGAGTTTGTAAAGTCAAGCATTTCAACATTTTTTTAATTGTTTCACAATAGTAGGGTCATTCTGAGCTTTGTGAATATGTGTTCTTCCTAATATAGCCCTAATATTAACTTATTCCTAACATTAGTGACGAGGATTCAGGTGATGAGGACAATGGTGGGATACCTGGCAACTTGAATCGACGACAACTGAACGCAAAGGCAGAAATTAGATATAAGAATAACGATCATGAAGATTGTAATTTTGATAATAACTTGGATGACAAAGATTCTTGAGAAATTCCTGAGAACGCAGAAAAGCGTCAACTGAATGCAGATGCAGACTCTCATGAGTCATTTCCGTCATTGTGGAATGGTAATTGGAGAACTAAGTAATAATAATGAATTATAAAAACTGACATAGGAGATGTTATCGTAAATCGATAACAAGACTTAATGAATAACTGCCTTCAATTATCATATTATGGAAGCCAGCCATTCGTAATAGGACAAGTACTTAGATCAAACTATATTAACTATCTCCCTGCATCATATGAAATCAATAAAGAAAATGACAGTCTGGGACGTGTAATCTTACTTTACTGTACTTTGTAGGGCTAAAAATATTTCCAATGATTTACAGCACAAAATTGTAAGCGTTCATATGTAAATTCTGTTAAAATGCAGCAGTTGGTTAATAAAGGGAGGCATCTGAATAAAAGCAACATAAAGCTTACTTAACGGCATATATTTATGGCTTTCTAAGTGCAAATATTGAATACAACGTTGTTGATAATGTAACTTGTAATCACCACTATGAAAGACATACGTCAGATAGTGGTCATAATTCCAAGGTCATTTATATTCATACAAAACATTATTTTTGTGATTTTTTGTTCCTCTGGAATTTGTCGCTAAATAAACAGTAATTCAGAATGAATTCATTCAAGTTTTCAAACATTCTTTTTATAAGCCGAGTAAGAATCACTTATTACGGCAGACTGTTTAAGGAATACTTGGAAAGAATTATTCAAAGTATGTTGATCTACCAATTTTTGAAGAAAATACTATGTCATCTTTATAATGTACATTTAATCTTCTCTGTATGGTGATATCTGAAGGTTCAGATTCCATAGAAACTGATTTCTACTAATAAAATATATTTTACGTTAACGAAGTTGTTTTCATTTAATCATTCTCAAGAGGATTATATAGCGTTCCTCTCAGATGGAATTAGTTATAGAACTGAGCTAGACAAATTGAGTTGGTTTATTTATTTATTGGTATTGTTTTAAAAGAATAAAATCTATACTAATTGTTTTAAATTCTCTTATCTGTTTATAAATAATAAATAAGCCTGGAAAATATTACTGAGTAAAATTTAGGAAGTGTTCACTTTATTTTGTTATAGTTATGCATACCTTAATAATTTACATAATTTAGTTATAAATTATTTTATACAGATGTATGAATAATAATATGTAAGGATATGATTTTTTTCTAACAATCCTAAAGAAATATTTATTTTAATCAATCCAGTTTTCACCATATAACTGTAAGCAATGATCATTCGTTTGCTAAGTTTTCGTAACATAATGATGATTATTCAAATGATTACTATATTTTGTTTCTGTAACAATATGACAGGTCCTGAGGATATAAATGAACTCTATTTACCATGGAACTATAATTGCTACATAATTTATAACATCACGTACACCTTCTCATTAAAACTTAATTTGGGCTTCATGCTCCGTAAGGAAGTCCCATTAATTTTTAAATAAAGATTTTATTTAAAACATTATATATGAAGCATGGTCATATGGCTTTTATAGGAGGTTTTAAGGCATATTTTTTAAAACAATATAACCAAATATATATATATTTATCTTCTAAAAACAGCTTCGGTTAATTATTAGCATCTTCTTCCAAATGTAGCATTGTTATGTTACCAGGCGACTTAAATTAACGAAAGGTGGAACCAACTGGTAACAATGTTTAAATAAAAAAAAGACAAACAAATTATATAATTAACAAAGCCAAAATTTATTAAGTTTAAACGGAAATTTCGAAGGATCAGATTTTACCATTTACAGTTATGTAAATACCAGCTTAAGATTACTTGACATCACCAAAAGCTTAATAAAGAATAAGATTACAAAAGAATCTTCTTTAAAAAAAAAGTTTACATGCCCTTAATATGTAAAAGAGAAAAAAAAATTTTAAATTAAACTTTGACATTTATCCCCCTTTTTATACAAACTGTTATAAAAGAATTTAACAATAAAAAAAAGATTCTATAATCAAGATTAAAATTTTAGTTCAAAAGGTATATTAAATCTAACAAGTTTTCATCAATAAATTACTTATAAAATATCATAATTTAGTTTATTAAATTTCTTACATTCTAAGTTGGCCAACATATATATATATATATTTAAAAAAAGGAAATTTGTTTATAACATAAGAAAATTTTTAAATAGTGAAAAGTTTAAATACTCAAATTTTTTTTTGAAATTTTGAAATTGTTAGATAAAGAAATTCTTTTTTAAAAATTGACGTCAATTTTGTTTTATTAATTTTGAAATAACCCCTTTGAGGCTGTTAGGACCGAAAGTTTGCATGGAGCAGCACCCAATATATATTTTTTATTATAAATAATTACACATTATTACACATAAAGACAGTAAAGGAAATATTGTTAAACAGAGTTCAATTGCAAAACAAAATATATATAAACAGTTTCACAAAGTCAGTATTTCAGATGAAAATCATTTTATAGTACACATAACGATGTTTTAAAGTTTTTTGTTATATTCTTGTCTCAAACAGTTAAGCAGAGTCTTTTAAACATGCATCCTATCTTTGCTGCTTTGACTTGCAAAATTCAGAATACAAAAATCCGCCAAGCTTCGATCAGCATTAGCTGTTGGAAAGAAACACAGGTCTAATAGAGATTTATGCAATTTTATACATGTAACAGCACAAATTTTCTCTTATACAAAATGCTTAGTTACTTCATCAAAATCAAGAAAATTATCGTAATTATAGAAATCCAGAAAAGGTTATAATTAAGTCCTTTTAGTTGTTAATATTAATAGTATATGGATATCTTGATTTCTGTTTGAAACAAAGACTTATAACAAGAGTCAGAAATTTTCTAAATACAAAACTCTGCTTCAGAAAAACCTTTTTGCTAGTTTTTTTTTTATATGATCAAATATTTAATATTTTAACTGTTCAAGATTTAACATAACTGCTCAATACTCAAAGTCTGACTGTTTAAGGTCTACATTTAGCTTCTGTAAATTATGTTTTAAAGAAAGGAAATGCTTTTATAAGTTATTAAATTTCAGTAAAAATTTTGAATACTAAAATAAAACATCAAACACATATTTTAATAAACAAAGCCTAAAATATTAACAAATCTTATAGTATAGCAAAATCTGAGAAATAAGGTACCTGGACAGGTAGTGGAGTGCAGAGAAAATTTTTGAATGGAAGCATACGCCGTATTTTATAAAGAGCTCACTGACACTTCAACTGTACACCACTAAAACACTGACGCTGTTTAATTAAACTTATTGCATCGTAACAAGATGTTAGAAAATTTGTAAAGAAATAGAACGAAGATTTCAGAGCATTGTGCCAGAGAAGTCCGGTTAGATTTAGAGCAACTACATTTTCCAATAGGTTGAACAGGAGTGACTTAGATAACGGTATGTTAGATTGGACTTCATCCGGTGAGACGAGGACAGAGATACATCGGACGATAGTTTGCCGTACCACCCGCTGTGCCGCGCCACTTATCAGGGACAGGTAGGTGGACCGGGCGAGGGGTAGACGGTTGATAACTTAGTGTAGATTATTTTATTAATTGTATGTGACGCTGCAGGTAAATTTAGTACAGGATTATTAATTTGTTTTTATTGAATTTAGAAGGACGTTACAGTTACTCGTATTAGGGTAGTTCATTTTATTATTATTGAGATACTTTATTTTAAACGTATTGAGGTAGATTTATATAAAAAAACAAATAGCAAAGAATGATTTTGAAACCGAATTGCACAAACCCATTCCTCAATATAAGTACTAAAAAGAAAAAAACTCAAAATTTTTTTATGAGTTAAACTATACGCTTCCCCTACCTCTTGTAAGATACGCACTAGTCTCAATGCTGAATTTTTTTCTTCAAGGATCGGTTTCTGCGAGAAAAAAAAGAGTTATCCAATCCACTGGAAGTTTAGGCTTCTTTAATTTATCTGGCCTGGATTGTATAACTACTTCAACAGTTTAAGTCACCCCAAACTGCCGGTACACCCTTTTTTATATAATACATACAGTAACTATATTTACTTTACCCTTTTGCTCAGAGGGAACAAGATTAATTTATTTGTCTTTTTTACCCCTTGGGAGCGTGTTCTTGAGAATAGCTTTCTTAAATACTTAAAAATAATTTTTAAATGACGATATATCCTGTAAGCATAAAACAAGGCTGTGTGGATAGTTATAAAAGATAAGTATTTGTTTTCAATATTTAGAAATTAACATTCATTTATTTTATTTTTATTAAAAGAAACAAAATCAAATTTCTTCTGACAAACAAAATAACTCAAAATTTTTAACTTAAAATTTATAATTATAACAAAATTAAAATATTCCTTTGAGAAAACTTATTATTTTACTAATTTTATTTGTTTAATAGCAGATAGGCAATTAATTAAATTTAAAAGAAAACTACGTTTTACTTTAACTCTGTTATCTATGAATTTATTTTCTTTAATCGCTGGACACTAATTTCTCAGTTAACAATTTAATCAGTTGTCCACGTTTATCATTCAAATGTTTCCCTTATATTAGTTACAATAAAAAATTAAAAAATCTACACACAAATATTAAATTTCTTAGGCTAAACAATTTTCATCAATATATATTACATTTCTTACCCCAGGAAAATCAGTAACCATTGAATTTAATTTTAACTTTTGGCCGACTGTGCCCTTTTAAAAAAACAAATTTAGATGGTTTCTCAAACCTTGACCGCCGTCTTGAATATGCTGGTAATTATGCTCCTGTATGGTTTGATGAGTTTACTCCTCTGGTGTCTGGTTGCTGTGATGACGTTAAGATTGATCCATGTTTCTCTTAGTACGTTTCCAGTGACATGATAATTCCCATTAAACACTGGATGTTGAAATTTTCACACTTTTTACGGAAATCTCTGATGACTCACTAATTCCACATTTCAGTTTCTAAACTTTTAATATTATTTTCATTTAAATATTTTTCTTTTAACACTGACTCTTTAAAATTTTCCAAACAAAGTTATTTTCTTAATTAGTTACATTCACAGTTCCGTTGGGCATAGTAACTCCCAAATTAATTAAAAATTAATTTTCCAGAGTGACTTCGGGCATAGTAACCCATTACATTTCTGTAAAATTTTAATTTCAAGAGTGAATCCTGAGATCCATAGCAGCTATATTTATAGCTTGAAACAATCGTATTTTATTACAAATTTTTTTCACTCATAGGTATAAGAGGATAGTTCCTTATTTTCCTATTTATGACGATAATTTTGCTTTTTTTTAGTTCTAGTGCTTATGATATTTATTTATGGGTTATTAACAATTGTTCAAGTCCTTTAATTGTTTGTTTAAATTATTTTAATTTAATTAATCATTTTCTTTACTGTAGCTGTCTGTAGGTACGATAGCTCCTCCCCCTTATACGTCACGAAGTCCTGGAGTTTGGAACTCTGCAGCTCAAAACTTGCTACTGTATAAATCTCTGTTGCCTTTTCTTTAACCACTTCTAACAGTTTTCCCGATATAATTTTCACTTTTTCTTGGTCAGCATTTTGTAATCCTTCGTATTAGCTTTCACGAGAACTTGGCGTGATGTTTGTCGGTCTGCCTGTTCTCCCGCAATTCCTTACCCAACGAACGACGTAATTTTCCATTTTTAATTTTTAACACCTTTTGATTTATAGTTTTAAAACTTCACCATTTTGTTGAGTTTCCGAAATAAATAAACTGGTCGTAACGAATATGCTGTCGGAGCTTCCTGTCTTACGTAATTTCGCAATCAACTTCACACTTCTTTCTTTAGGGGTTTATTATTTCCTGATTACCGTGGGACTTACATATTCTTTAGCATATAAGATTTTAACCATGATTTATTAATTTTAAAATTTTATCTTTATTCATTTTCATGCAAGGGTGTGAAAACCATAGCCTTTCTATTTTATTCAACTTTTGGTTTTTTACTTTAATTCCTGGTTAAACTTAATTCTTTTAACTAAAACTATACAACACATTTTCAAAATTTATTTTTATTTAAGTTTTATTCAACTTTCAAATTATACCATTTCATCTAACATTTTTTTAATATTGATTTTTTCAACGATTATTCAAAAATATTTTATTCTTTGAATTCTTTATTTATTACAGAAATACCAAGGTTTTTTGAATTTGATTAATTTTGAAAAAAATAATTAAATCTTCATATAAATTTAATGTAGCGTGTGTTAGTTTATATAAAAACAACCGTAATAGATCTGTCTTGCTTACAACTAGTACTACAATTACACATCCTTTAACATTATTATTTCATATTTTCTTAATTCATCAAATATGAATTTTTTATTCAAAATCTACTGACATACGATTTTACTGTCAAAACGAGTAGGCGAAAGTTGACTTTAGCCCTAGCCATAGGTCAGTTTAACCGACTCAAAGTTAGTTACAATTCGGTCAAACCTTGTATTAGGAGTAAATTTAGATTTATCTCCTTTTTGACCAAAATATAATCCCATACAACCAATTTCCGTTGTAGTACATTTGATAATAAAATAAGTATATTGTACTTTGTACTGTACTAAGTTTATCACAAAATAAATTGATAATGCTGCAAAGTAAGTAAGTACAAAATACCTCAAAATCATGTCACTTTGTTTGTTTATTGTAACAAATATGTTTAGGGTAGCTATACATGTACTTAATAAAGTAAACCGCCCTAGAAATTATTGTTGAAAATATGTATTTTTTTATTATGCGAAAAATGGAATAAAATAAAACAAATTGAGAAACACCAGGTAAATGGCATAGAGACCATGACCTTGATCAATTTCATGAATAACGTGTAAAATAGACATATTATAAAAGTACCAGCCACCATAATTTAGTTTATGTAAAACAATTAGCACCTCAAATTACGTTACAGATGGTATTAGTTTAATGTATTCTCAATTATTGAATAACTGGAATCTAAGAGTGTGGTTTTATATTTTATGTTTTACTTTACAACCTTTTTTTTTTTTTTTTTTAATTAGGCGATTTTCCATGTAAATATATATATATATATATATATATATATTCACAACTAACGTCGAAAAAAAAGATATATATTAATACATTAATTGTATTTTTTAGTCTCACACTTTATTAGACGATATGTAAACGTAAATATAAATAAACATGAAGTCTGATTGTAATTTTCACGTTAAATTGATAATTTACATTTAACTTTTGAATATTACTTTCTTTATATTATTTAAAAGACTATTGTAATGACTAATAACTTTAAACAAAATTAATTTAAATGTATATTTTATTTTTATATCAAATATAAAGGGAAGAGATCATTACAACAACGTACTAATACAATAAAAAATTGTTATTAAAATTAATAAAACATACCTTACATTTTATTAGAACACATAAAATGATTTTATAATTATAAAATACTTTACCTAACTGTTTTGTTCAATTGATTTAATATTACCAAAACTCAGTCTGAAATTTAAACTTTTAATATATATTTACGTATACGTTTATTGGACAGATCTGTAAATTATGGCAATAGTAGATAATTCAAAGCCACTGGCCGATGTTTTGCTCAAGGAATGTAATTGCTATAAACCAACCCTGTGTATGGTTTCATTTGCATTTATTTTATATAGAACGATGAACGTACATCAAGCCACTTGAATGGAAATCTGTTTATTTCCATACTTTTCTGTAATGAGTATAATAAAAATAATTTGTAATAAAAAATTATATGACTTAAAAATTCATTTTCTTAACAAATCATGTGTATGGGTATGTTGCCTCTTATATACGTTTATAGCAATTAAATAATACGAAACAAATACATATTTTGTGAAATTACATGTTGTGTTAAAATACATTTTTTTTATTACATCCAATAATAGCTTAGTTCTTACTAATGTATATTAAATATGTCAAAATAATAATTTTTTATACAGCAGTTTTTCATAAATTTGTGTAATATACAATAAGTTGCAATGACTGTATTGTTATGAATACTAGGTTTTCTCCTATAATCATATTCTACTGGTTCAAATAGAACAACACATACGGTGGCTCAGATTATTAATATAAATTTATACTTTGTTCCCTTATAGTTGATACAATTGATCAGGAATATTCTTATTCCTATCTGATATTTAATTATATAAAATATAATTTAAAACATAATCTGTCCTAATCAGACCTATAAACCGTCAATCTAGAGAAATGGCATATTATTGAATTTAACAACTCTTGTTTTCTAAACACATGAATCTGCTCTCCTTTTCAACATAGGTCGAAATCTCTATAAACTGCCAGTGAGTTCCCTTTGTAAGTACTTTCTTGGGCCACGTCTCTCTGCTGACGAGCAGCGTCTCCCCATCCTGCCGACGTATCGGATGCCACTGATCCTCTTTCTAGTTCACTAGCAGTTTATATAGAGCTTCACTATCCATGTCATGCTAATGGCCTGCAAGAAAGACACTATTTCATTTATTTCTCAATAACTACCACACGTCTGATATTTAACATTTTTAACTGGTGCTAACATTTTACTATTATTTGTTAATTCAATATTTTCTTATCGTAAATCCTAACAGAATACAAGTTAATAATATAAACAAACATAAGCTTATATTCCAATATCCGTAATCTTTTTATCCAAAGTTATGCAATGACTCCTACATTAAAAGATTCATTGGGAACATTTAAGCAGTTGCTAAATATAGTAAAAAAAATAATTCTTGTGAAAAGAACAATTTATCTAATTTGAAATGGATGATGAAATCACGTTGAAGGATTTTCTTTTAGAGGATTAAGCAATAAAACCGAATCAATTTTTACTGACAAGATTCAACACATGGGTTTTAAATCTTTAAAACTAAGAAAGGAGGCTTTATTGTTATCTGGAAGGGGGAAAAAAAAAAAAAAACACCAGAAGTAAAAATCAACGCACAGGTCTATAGCGATAAATGACAAAAAAAAAGGAGGAGACAAGGACGCCAAAGATGAAGAAAAATGTAAAAGAAGGCTTACGAGCAATGGAGGAGTAGATAGTGGACTTAAGTTGTAAAATATACCGGTCACTAACACTAAGACGTCGATATTGTAGAAGAAGAGGAAATATCAAAAAACCAAATATATATATATATATATATATATATATATATATATATATATAACTTAAACCAGAATTAAGACAATCTATTCAAATCGGAGTGAAACCGACAAGAAAAGAATATCGAAATGCAAAAACGAAAGTTAAATTTTAAATGAATCAGGGCCCGGACAGACTCTAAGGTAGACCAAAGATTAAAATGAAGAAAGAAGATTGTTGCAAATTAAGAACAATGGAATATAACCAGGCTAAGGGAGAAATAAGATTAAAGAATAGAATTTTAACAAACGTCGAAGGAAAACCAATTCGATAATTTGCGCAAAATTATAGTTCTGTAATTAGCACAATAATTATTAAAGACCAGTGAAACCTTACAAAGAATAAAGCAAGTGAAACAATATTCCACAATGAATAAATGAATCAGTTGAGTGTAAGAGAAGGAAGAACGTCTGAGCTGAATAGCCCCTTTAAACAACTCGGCCGAGAGCCGGATGTCATTCATTCCTACCGAAAACAATATCCTGTTGAGGAAACTGTTTACACAATGTTCCTACACCCCAAACCAATTTATATTGTGCCGGTAGTAAATTACTTTTAATTCATAAAGTATACTGTTGTCATTGCTGCAAATTAAATCATTTAAAACTTTTAATTTCTCATTGATAGAAGTGGCAAGGTGAGGCGATATATATATATATATATATATATTTCAATAAGCGGAATGCTAATTGAATACAATATGTATTGTTATTTTCGAGTTTTAGTTTCAGATATTGGTGAGTGAAGCAATAAGACGCTTGTTAAATTGGTAGAATAATATAATTAAATGAATATGTATATAGTTTAAATTTTTATGTATTTAGTACAGGAAATTGTTAATAATTTTTTTTATATGGTTAGACTAAGATACTTTAGAATAAATGTTAAAATATTTGTTTGTTTAAAAGATGGACCCTTAAAATTTTAAAAATGTAAAAGAATTTTAAAATTTTAACCTCGAAACGTAGGGTCATTAAAACGGTTTCATTTAATACGAAAAGGTTTAAATTACAAAAATCAAAATCATTATAATAAATAATGTAGAATAATGAAATATGTATAATATTTATGCCTAGCGAACGGTTAACCTACATTTGATAAAAAATGTTTTATTCAAAACAAAATTAAATCCAAAACCAAATTCAAATGAAATGTATATTGTAAGTAATAGTGCCAATATCAATAAAAATAAATAAATAAATAAATCAATAATTATTTGGCTAAAAAAAATCTAGTAAAATTAGAATGATGTAAAATGAGACTAGAAAAAGTAAAATTGGTTTTTCAAAACTCTAATCAGATATAGATTCTAGAGGGAGAATTAAACATAGTTTAACGTTTGAACAATATAAAAATAAAAGTTTTTGAGATGTAACTAAAAGCATTTTGAATCTACCAATTCAAATTATGAAGAGAATGTGTATGATTGGAAATTTTATTTCATATGTTTAAATAAATGTATAAATAAAAGTGTAATGACTAAAGAAAAATAAATAAAAGGTAAATTGGAGTTAGGGTTGGTTACCCAGAAAATAAAATGTAATAAAACCAGACCTTGAACTACGCATGACTTGAAAATCGAATATGAAGTAAGATTCAACAAATTCTTTCGTTCCAATTACAAAGGTGTAATAAATCATAATTATGAAAAAAGAAGAAAAACTAAAAGTATTAAGAGTTTATAAAAGGGATATTTCGAAAATTTCAAAGTAAAAAAACTCGGAAAGTCACTGTTGTAGAACATGCATTCGAAGAATATATAAAATAAACAGTTCCAATTTGGGAATATTAATAAAAACTATAGCCATTTAGAAATAATTATATATTTTATCTTGGTTCTTTTGTCAAGTTTAGATAATTTGTAAGGGGAAAATGTTTTAATATTATATATATATATATATATATATATATATATATATATATATATATATATAGATTTATGTATAAGACCTTTCGAGTGCCTAATGGTACGGGCGACGACCTATTGGAGGCCTGGAGTGCTTGAACTCAGGCATTCAAAAGGTCTGTTTTCATACACTAAAACGACCTTTTGTGCCCTCTGTATAAAGCGAAAACGTCGACGAACCTTTTGGATGCCTAGAGTGCCTGGTGTGAAATGTACGGGAGACGATATTTTGAAGGCTTATATACGATCAGTTACAAATGCCACCTATTGAAGTCTTATACGATCAGTTACAAAAGTCACCTTTTAAAGGGTTTAGTTGACGCCTGTTCCTGTTAATTTCTATTTTCTGACGCCTGTTATCACCATGGTATAAGTCATCGTGTTTTAGAGACCTTTTGAAGACCTGCTATTATTTAAATAGAACCTTTTGAAGACCTTATGCTCTCCAATAAACTTAATTTTGACATTACTTTGTCTGAAACATTATTTGAGTAAAATTTTGCGTCACATAACAATATTGTATAGTTTTAATACAAAAAAATTTGATTTAAAAATTTTCTCATATCACTTACTTTCTTTCATTAATACTATTGTTTGTCAAATACTAATGAAGTAACTATTTATTTTAAATATAACTAGAGGGTACATAATCCTCTGTTCGCGGTACAACTCCCGTTCAGCCATTCGTTGTCCTCGTTTTCATAATATAGTTAACAGAATGTTAAAATATGTTACACATTATTAATCAGAAGACGAAAATAGTTACATTTATTTCTCCAAACAAGTATGCTACGGTATTTATTTTTTCAAGTTTATAAATAAAACTATATTTTAACTAGTTACCATTTTACTTTCACACTATACTAGAAAAAGTATAGTGATCGCAAAAAAATCGATGATGAGATTTTTGTGGATATACCCGTTTTGGGACCCCCTGAGTCCAAAAAAGTGGTTTTTACAAAATGTCTGTCTGTTTGTCTGTATGTATAAAAAGCTAGAGAGAAAAATATTCGATCGATTTCAAACAAATTTTCACCAAGCATGTCAATTAGGCATGCTTTATTTTTGTTTAAATTTGTTAAATTGTTAAATTTGTTTAACAACAAAACACACGTCATAGTACTTTTCCCAGCCCTAAAATGTATGTTATACTGTACAGTCCTAATTGTAGTTATGCGATTAAGCAGAAAAGTGTCTTAAATTAATTCAGCAGCCTAAACAGTTACTTTTGATAGTGTTTAACAAGAAAACACATGTCATAGTACTTTTCCCAGCCCAAAAATGTATGTTATACTGTAAATATATGTTAAGTGTACTGTTTAATTTGTGTGTGTGTGTGTGTGTGTGTGTGTGTGTGTGTGTGTGTGTGTGTGTGTGTGTGTGTGTTCATGTTTTTACTCAATTGTGGATACATCGACATGCACACGCCCACACTGTGGATACATTTTCAAATTGTGGAAACATACACACGTTTCCACAATTTTCTGATCGTATATTCTTTAACAAAATGCAAAAAGAAGTCATATGAACATGAGGTTCCATAACTAGATTTTCAGCAAATGTGTTAATTAATTTTCTGATCGTATATTCTTTAATCATTGCAAAAATAAGTCATATGAAAATGTGTTTCCATAATTAGGTTTTTGGCGTGTTGTGTTAAAACGATATATATAACACAGCTATGGAAACGTTATGAAAGACTACTATAGCGCTCTTGGCGGACCGTCGAGTAAACTTATACAGTGTTGCTGGTTTTACCATCACATCATTTTACTTTGTTAACTTTTAAATGCATTTGACAAGATATTTTTTTAATATAGTGTATACACTATAAGTATATTATTAAATATTTAAATTATTTAATAACTACATTGTATTACTTGCCCAGCCCAGCCTAGCCATCACATCATTTTACAATGTTAACTTTTGAATGTATTTAACAGGATATGTTTTAATATATGGTATACAATATAAGTATATTATTAAATATTTAAATTATTTACTAACGACATTGTATTACTTGCCCAGCCCAGCCTAGCCATCACATCATTTTACAATGTTAACTTTTGTATGTATTTAACAGGATATGTTTTAATATAGGCAGGGTATACAGTATAAGTGTAATAATAAATATTTAAATTATTTACTAACGCCATTGTATTACTTGCCCAGCCCAGGGTAACCATTACATCATATTACAGCATAAACTTTTGAATGTTTTTGACAGGATATGTTTTAATATAGTGTATACATTATAAGTACATTAAGAAATATTTAAATTATTTACTAACGCCATTGTATTACTTGCCCAGCCCAGCGTAACCATTACATCATATTACAGCGTTAACTTTTGAATGTTTTTGATAGGATATTTTTAATATACTGTGTACAGTATAAGTACATTAAGAAATATTTAAATTATTTAATAACGACATTGTATTACTTGCCCAGCCCAGCCTAGCCATCACATCATACAGTTTGTTATTGTGTGATCATGGTAGTAGTAACCATAGAATTTTTTTTTTAAAGGGTATTTATAATATATCAAAGTTCGAATATTTTTAAAATTGTGAATTGTGTCATGAAAAAGTTGTTCAGTGAGGTTTTTTTTTTTATTTTTTGGGTAGAGTTGATGAAAGCGGCAAAGTTGTAGCTGATAAGTTAAATTAAATCCATAATATTTAAAAAAAAATGTTTTTCTTCAGTAGTTTGGCTTTTACAACCATTGTCGGCAGGTGGCTTGTAGTGCGCGAGGGTCCAAAGGTCAAACGATCCTTTTAACTTGGGTTAATCGTCTGTAAAACTTTGGGGAACACCCCAGATATTTCTAATTGTTTTGCATTGTGTGATTTTCTAAAAGTATGCATTTTAGGGAATGATCTTGACCCTTTTTGTTATTAAGATGAACAAAAATTCCCACCCTTTTATTAGTTTGTTGAAAGACGTTTCCGCCGCTTGTTTTTAAAACAGGTGTCACATTTTCAGGCCAGGTATAGTCCACGGTAGAAACTTTAAAACATAACAATGTACAATTTATGGCAGTCTATAAAATATAAATGTCACGGATGAGAAACAACTATATTTCAATTTTTTCCAGGGTAGGCCTATATATTCTACTTTATATGAAAATTAAGTTATTATACCCGCAAACATTTACTATTCACTCTGCAATCAAAAGATAAATCAAATTAACAATAAATAACTATGTCCCATAACTAGGTTTACCTAAACTAGTTACAATACTAAGATAAAGAAATACATAGGCTAAATAAAGTGAAAAAAATGTGTCATATTTTGTACAGATAAAAGCATTGTTCTCTCTCTGTTCTCAAAATGATAAGCATATTGTTAGCAACATTTCGCTGTAAATTTTTTTAGAGTATACACGTGACATTAGCGTAGATAGTACGTCACATGAACCAGATGTTACCCAAAAACCCCAAAAGACGAAACGAAAATTAGTACTATGGACAAACGAGCAGAAGGTGGTTGTTACATCTTTCTTCAAAATGCATATAAAACGTAGGATCCCACCAAAAAAGAGCGAATGTGAAGAACTGAAAAACATGCGCAAGGAGTTATTAGAAAATAAATCTTGGTTAAAAATTAAAGTTTTCATTCAAAATCAGTACATGAAAAAGAAATAGCTGTTTATATACGTGATATTTCTAACAACTATAAGCGCGAAGTAGGCTACCTCAATGATTGTAAGTTTTTTTTTTTATTGATTATAGGTCATCAGAATCTGAAACAGCGTAATCTAGTTATTAGTTGAATAGTATTTATTGTATCGTTTTATATAGTTTTTGTTATGAGTAAGTTATGTTGCTTATATGTTACGAACAAACAAAGGTGTTTTTTTTATCATAACTTTTTATATAGGCCTATAATATTCAATGATTTTATGTTCATAATGTATTGTTATCTTTACTTCGGAACTATTATGTTTATATGTAAGCTATGTTGCGTTTATTACGTCTTAACAAAGGTGTTTGTTTTTGTTTTTGTTTTTTTCGTAACATTTTTATATATAATAATCAATGATTTTATGTTCATAATTTGTTATCTTTACTTCGGAACTATTATGTTTATATGTAAGCTATGTTGCGTTTATTACGTCTTAACAATGGTGTTTTTTTTTTCTTTTTTAATTTCTTATCATAACATTTTTATATATAATATTCAATGATTTTATGTTCATAATTGTTACTTTACTTATGAACTATTATGTTTATGTGTAAGCTGATGCGTTTATTATGTCTTAACAAAGGTTTTTTTTTTCTTTTTGTTTTTTTATTTTTTATCATAACATTTTTATATATAATATAAAATGATTTTATGTTCATAATTGTGATCTTTACTTAGGAACTATTATGTGTAAGCTATGTTGCGTTTATTACGTCTTAAAAAAGGTGTTTTTGGAGGGGGGTTTATCATAACATTTTGATATATAAAATTCAATGATTGTATGTTCATAATTGTTATCTTTACTTATAACATGTTCAAAAGATTACATTATATCGTCAGAAACTATGAGAAAATACAGCTGAAGAATCAATTGTTGTTAATGCTTCTTCAAAAATAAGAATTACTTCAACTGCAAGTAAATGTGCTCTTTTTACGACAGCCAATCATTTGTTCTTAACATACAGTTACAGTAGTTTGTAAGTGCATCCTCGCCTGGGTGTTTTACAACTTAACACAATGAAACAATAGCAGCCCGGTAGCCAACATGACCCAAGTAAGACACAGCCTATGACTCAAGACTAATTTCATGGTTTCAAAAGTTTTTAAAGCTGGTGACTTTGTTCAGAGTAACACTAGGCACCAACAGTTCTGCCAGTTACTTTTCATTTTTTTGTTTTCACTGATTATGATTTATGTGACAAGTTACAGATAAACCAACAGACACACACAAACCAATTTACAATACAAACCAATTGTAAAACCAATTCATACCAAAAAATACACTTTACTTTAAATTTTTAGTGATTGTCCTAATTATTAATCTGAAAAAATGTGATTTATTATTTAGCCGACTTTTTTCTAATAAAATATTCCTGACAAATGCTTCAGAATCGTGTTCTGAATTTTTATTTATTAAAAAAAATTGTTTCTCACGAGTCAAGCTCGAAAACATTTATAGCTTCAAAACAAGATAACATTTTTCTATTAAAATTGTTAGAAATCTTATACGATGCGTGTAAAATTAATTTACTTTTCTTGAGGCCAATGAGGCAATAATTCAAAACATGTTGCAAAAACACTGCGATAAAATGCAGTTTCTGAATAAAATGTTCTTCACTGCCTCAAGTATTATTCGTAATACTTCATCTTAAATACGTGGTGAAGTAAACTAAAATACCTGCACTATATGTTTGTCAATTACTATGCCAAATGTATTGTTGACCTTCAATATCCAGAGTGGATACTGAAATATTGTTGATTTTTGTACTTTTCGATGTACGTAATGGAAAGTGAGAACATTGTCAAAATATTCGTTCCAAATCAGTATTTGTGTTTGTGTAACTATATTTATTACTAAAATACCGCATATTGTATTTCCCGTTGAACAGTGCTTACAACTTTTTGTCTTAAGTTGGTTTTCACGTGGGACTTTTTTTTATAAATTTCAAACTGAGTCAAATAATATAGCCTACTATGCTTAACGAAATAAGTATTAAGCTTAAAATAACACTGTAAACAAAGTATTTAAATTGTCATTTTATACGGGTTAAGCAAGAATAATAATAATTTGTTAATATAACTAGTTTTATATCATATATTTTGAAGCTAATTTTGGTTCAAACTTTTTGAAAAAGAGAGAATAAATGGTTAACAGAAAATCATCATGGTTAACAATGCAGTGATTTTATCAGCAACAGTTTAAAAACTACTTGCATAAAAGGAAGAGAAGAGTGATTTAATTTAAAACAATATTTGAGATAGGGACTATAGTTTTGGAACATTTAGAATGCACATCACTAGAGTTTTAAATTGAATTTTATATTAGTCACTTCATGTTTTTATCATAGAATTCATAGAAAATATGTATGTGGACTTACATTAAATTGTTAAATAGTTGCTAATAACAAAGATTGATGGAAGAAACTAAAAAGGTGTAAAATTTTGATTATCTTTATATTATTGTAAATTTTAATACATATAAAAAAAATGTATTTTTTTTTCTTTTCTTTAATCCTGCTACAATAACTTGAATAGTTATCCACGGATCGAATTTAAATTGATTGGAAATGTTGATCTAACTGTTATGAATAAAATATAATCAATTTCGTATCGATATCTTTAATGGATTGTCAGATATATATCGTTTAATGAAAATGAAAATGAAAATATTCGAAAAAAGTAAAAAAAAAATAAAAATTGTTAATAATATATTCTTATAGAAAATTAAAAAATAAAAACAATGAGACTATACACGACATGGTATCTTTGTTTACTTTTTGAGGTATTTATATTCAAAAAGTCTATATTTTGTAATTTTCATTTTCAAAACGTTATAACTTGAAAAGTAATAATCATAGAGAGTTCTAGGTATGCTTAATCGTTCAGATTTTTAATTCTCTATAACAACTGTAAATTCAAATTTTTGTAATTAAAAAAAAATTCACTCAAAAATCCACTTTTTTTCATCGTCGATTTTTACGTTTTTTGAGTGAAAATTTTTTTAATTACAAAAAAATTGAAACTTACAGTTCTTATAGACAATTAAAAATCCGAACGATTAAGCACACCTAGAACTATCTAAAAATTTTGTAAGCAAACCTCAGATTCGGATTCAGCACCCCAAAAACATACAGAGGGGAAGAAATAAAAACTACCCTACAACTTTCCTAGTAATCCACCAATGTAATTTGACATATGTACAATTGAACAATATACAAACACATTTTTGTTCAAATACTAAGAGACGAGAAGCTCAAAAGTTGTAGATTGATAATTTCCAAAATATCAATTTAACAATGAATTTTACGAAACAAGTGCACACTTTGTAGAGAAGTTGGAGTCCTAAACTTGTGCCCAACAAAATTAATCTATACTAGAAATTAACCATTCTAGTGCGCTTAGTGCTTATTTTGCGCACTTGTTCACAACCACTCGTTAACTCTGTCGCTGGAGTTGTAGTTTAAGCTACAAAGCCGTTACATTTGATGTTCATTAGCCCCCTATCACATCCCGCCGGATATAAGTCGAGTTACAGTAACCCTATATTATGTTCATATTAGGTTAATACCATTCAGTTTTACTCGTTTTCAGTTTCATATGAATTTACTTACTTATTCAAATACAGTAGATTAGGTTGTATTAAACGCTTTAATTGTTTAGCATACAGGGTGTTTTGCGAGAGTTTGGCACAACTTCAGAAGATGATAGGGGTCCACCTAAAAAAATCAAAATTGTGCATTTGTACCTAGGGCCAGAAAAGCTTCGTTTTCCAGACATCCGCCATTTTGTTTCTTTTCCAAAATGATTTATACCTAGAGAACAGTTTGACCGATTGAGTTTAAACTTGGCACAAAGTTTAACCTAACAATGATAGACCCTATATATACAGGGTGAGTTTCTACTGACACCATTAACTTCGCCAGTATGTTCTACTCACTAAATGGAATAAAAAAGTTCATATGGACCCATGTCCGATCTCAACCGTTTGGCTGTAGTCGCGTATTTTGTGTTTTTTTCAAAATCATGATATTTTGCCTCACTATTTGTTTAAGACATTTAGTGTTTAAGACATTCTCGCTCTTGTCAGAGGACATTTGTCGCATATATACTCTTGTTCAGAGCACAGTTAGTGTCCTCTGAATATTAGGAGGACAGTGTATTCTCATCAAGAGTATATATAACTTACTGTCCCCTTAACATGAGTTAACATAACACGGATTTTTGCAACAAATGCTGCCAACATTGTCTTGTCCCCAACATTTTCCCTTCTTCTATACTCTCATTTTTGTTATCTCCCTAACTCTTTCTCTGCATTAGGCATGAAACATTTAGTTTATTTTAGTTTAAATCGATGGAAAATAAACAATTAACATCAAATTTTGTATGACGATTTTTTCTATAGACTTGTGGGTGGAAACACACGATAATATTTTAACTAGACTTTTTTCTATAGATAAAAAACAATATAGATTATTTAATACCATATTTATTGAATTAGATAATTTATCGAACTAATAAACGCTATTACGCAACTTACCCAGCGCAACATTAATATTAAGACAACGTTTGACCGATCACCATGAAAATTGGCCAATACATGTTTTCTTTTTTTTTTTTTTTTCATTTTCCCTAATTATTATAAAAGCCATCATGTTACTTACCCCAGCCCAACAATAATACTAAGACACCGTTTGACCGATTACGAAGAAAATTTTCAAACTCATTTAACTCATTAATGGAGAATGTTTTTATCTAATTATTATAAATGCCATCATGTTACTTACCCAGTCTAACATTAATACTAAGACACCGTCTGGACGATTACAATGAAATTTGACACACACATGTATTATTTCATGGAGAAGGGTTTTATCTAATTATTATAAACGCCACCATGTTATTTACCCAGTCTAACATTATTACTAAGACACCGTATGAGCGATTAAAATGACAATTAACATTGATTAGTATAACATTTATATAATATAAAATTAATTAATAAATAGATTGAAATTGCTATTTTAAACGACAAAGGCCTACTTAGGAAAATGTATTAACAACCAAATCTATAACTAATTATGAGGGCTAGATACCAAATTTTTACGAAATAATGCTACAAATCTTCTTTCCTTGTAATATTTAGCATTGACTTGGTGGCCGGTATGTAGTGGCCGGTTGCATAAACGTCAATCAGATATGATCTATGATCATCGTCCAAATTGATCTAATATCAAGAGTTTTTGTTTATTATTGAGTATATGTTTAGAGTTTACCTAACATTATATTTTGTTGTATTACTTCATGTTTCATTGATTGTAGACATAAAAATTGACCAAGCTGCAAAATTAGCAGTCTAGTAGTCGTTCAGGTAGCCTCTGCCCCTAATAAAACAAAGGGGCTACAGTGTGTTGATCTATAAAAGAAACTAAAAGTTTTGTTAACGGTTTTAGACTAATGTCTCCAATGCCTAGTATCTGTTTCTTTAATGCAGTGCAATTACATTTATACAAAAATTCAATACAATCAGTATGAAAATATTTCAATAATAAAAATTAAATCCAATTTTAATTATAATCTTTTAAATTTTGGACATTTATATTTCATTATTATTTTAAACACATATTATTATCAAAGAATTTGAGACATTATCAAATTTCAACACAATATCTAAAACACTTAAGTTTCAACTAAAAGTAATCGCACATTAGGACCGTTTAAGGTTATAATTATTATTGTTATTGAATAAATACTTCTTTCCACAGAACTTTGGTTTAACCGGAACAGAATGGTCAGGATCGAATTTAAAACCTATATCCTTTTACAAAAAATATTATTGATTTGTAATTATAGATTGCCAAAAATTTGCCAAAATATTACCGTTTACCGTTTTTACATTGAGGTGGATTGTAATAACTGTTATTGATGTACTCAATCGAAAGAAACTGACTTCTTAAACTGTTAAAAATTATAAATAGCTAGGAAAGAATTCACGACTGACGTAAAAATTTGTCTTTTAAACCGAAAATGTATATCTTTGTTTTCTTTTATATGTGTGTGAATTTGTAACATAAATAAAACTAAAATGTATTTTAGGAAAGTTTGATAGAAAGGTTTCTACGGTATTCTGTAATTTATGTTTTCTAAAAATATTGTGACCGACCATTACAGCTCTCTCATTATCAGGAATTATTTTGTCTTACCTGCTATGTTGAGGTTCAGGTAGCCAGGGCGTTAAGACTAACCTAGCCTCTCTTAGTTTTATGACACTAAGAGACTTTTTTAAATATATTATAAATGTGCCTGACGTTTTATCTTTTCGGGATAATCATTGTTTTTAAAATTCCTTTAGACATAAAGAAAGCGAACACTATCCCAATTCATATTGCCAACAATTAAAAATAGTGTATGCCTTTTACATTTTAGGAATCTTGATTTTCTTAGTAATAACGATGCCATTTTTTAATTAAGATAATTAATATTACTACTGTTACATATTAATTGTAAACAAGTGAATGGATCAAAACAATAACGAACTTTGTCTAAAAACTCTTTCTTGTTAAATAAGAAAGTTTGTGTGTATGTATATATTGAAACACACTTTCAGAGTGTTATATAGGTAAGGATTTTTTTTTTAAAGTACAAAATTTAAAATGGATGAGTCAGAGGTGGGAGGCACAACAAATTACCTGACGTTAAAGTTGAAGAAGTCCTGGAAAATATTTCAAAGTTTTTAAACAATAAATCGTACTAGAGCTATTCAACAACTCGAGCAGAGTATTGGAGAACTCAAAAATTCCAATAACTTATTTCAATAACCTATGTATGGTCAAAGTTATAGGCTTCTTTGGCGCAGAAGGATAGCACTTTCGTAAAGGATCTTTAATTAATTGTGTTATCTTATATTTATATTTAATTTTAGCAATAAATGAATTACAGTACTGTAGTTATTAGTTAAAGCACAAATTTGGTAATTTCCCTAGTTCACAACATTATCCTGAAAATGGAAAGATAGACAGCCAGAGTGAAGTCCAAAGAGGACTTTATTTTTATTATATAGAGGAACTATATTATTCTTTGTTTTTCTTGATCTTAGGTAGTTTTTTTAATAAGCCTAAAGATTTCAATTTATTTAGGAAAGGCTATTTATAATACTAAATTAATTACGATTCTACAAAGAAAGTACGTTTGTTGTTTTTAAGATTCGTGTTAAATAGAACAATGTGGAAAATACAATAATGAGACACCGTGAAAATAATAGAGGTTGCAGTTTTACAAGAACAGAAAAGCATCCCCCCAGCCCACATCAAAAACACAATCACGGACGCATGTTATTCACAATTATCATCTCATCAGAGAATAAACTTTATTTCCGTTTTCACAGTTGGTTTGTTCACATGTAGGCCTATAGGTTACTCATCGACATTTGAAGAATTGTGCCAGGAAGTAGTTCTTCCTTCATTGAAACACACTGAGCTTGTTAGGAGTGTTACTGAAAAAAGGAGTGTTACTAGGAATTGTTTAATCAAATATTTACACATTTTATCTTTACAAAAAATATTGTTCTGCAATTTGTGAAACACGTAAAAACATTTTGCCTTAAAATAGTTGATTTTTTTTTGACAAATTTCTTTATTTATCGAAGTTAAAGAGACCAACAGTCAAAAACAAAATATATTTGATCTAACTTCGTTTTAAGATATGTTAAACAATTTGAAGAAAACTGAACAAAAATTACGCGAGCTACTCAATTCGCCAGAGTTTTGAAATCCCAAAAATCGGTTCAAAGCTTTTCCGATTTCTCGATTTAATATGGATTTAGTAATTTATATTAAACATTGAATTAAAAAAAACGGTTAAATATCATCAGAATTCTTTGACAACTGTATCGAACTCATCCAAAAGAAATGTTTGTGACAAATAAGTTGAAATTACTCAATCAAACTTCAGAATCTGATTAAGTACGACAATATATACATTAAATGCTATATAACATGTAGGATAGTCCTCTCGTGCTTAGTTTTCGAATATCCGCCATTTTTTAAAAATAAAATAACATTAAAACTTTAGAAATATATATGATATTGAGTTCAGATTTGATAAACGCATTTTTCATGTAACGTTTTACACAAGATTTGAAAATGATTTCCATTTTAAAATGTTAAAGTCGTATATATTGAAAACTTGTTAACCTTATAAAACAATTACAATAGAGTAAATACTTTTATTTGTTAATGACGAACAATATGGTATTTATATTTTTACTGTAGCTGTAAAAGAAAATATATTTGAACAGAAAAGGGAAAATTGCATCACAAATATTATATAATTTTAACAACAAATAAACTTGTGCTCTATGAAGCAAGAATCGGTTGACATTTGATGGTTGGAGAAGTGAGGGGTTGGTTTTGAGATTGTCTAGATAAACATTTTATAGTTAGTTATAGAAATTCGAACAAACAATATTAGGTAGTAGCAAATAAAAAAAAAAAATAGTAGAAATAGGCTGTGGATATCTAGTTATGACTCACTTACGCTCAGTAAGGAGGGAGTAATGCAACGTTGCCACATGGTGTGTTTTTTCTACCTGCGCCAATACACTGTTTATTTTACAGTTGGACACAATATTATTATTTGCCCGGTCGCAAATTTGACTACATTTCTATTCAGGAACTATACAACTATATTTTAAATATTTAATAATGTTTTAAATTGATTTAAAAAATACTATTATTAGGTCTGGAATATGAAGGAGAAACGTTTATTTATTGTTTACCTTATTTTTGAGGGTCACTCAAATTATAAAGTCATACTATGCCACGTAAAAGTCAGACATTTTTATTTCTAGAAATGAATAGAGGTGTAAGTACGCCTTTGATAAGTTATGTTGTTTTTCAGAGACAAGAACCCTTAGATGCCGAGGATCCCTTAAGAAAAAAAAAAAAGTGATATCCATTTAATTTACCTTTCTTAACGGAATTAATTCAACAAATCGGTCGGGAAGGACACCCTGGATAAATTGTATTGTTTTATATAAACTGTTGTTTCCTAAGTATTACATGGAGAGAAAATTGCACTTCACCGTCCAGTAGTTCAATAAATAAATGATTTAGGCAACTCAAGACATATGTAAGCTTAACATTCATTTCATCAACCATGATAATTGATCTGGTGATAATCACCCTGCTTGTCCAGAATTTAGAATAAATTTAGATAGTACTCAACAAAAAAACCTTTCAAAAAGGTAAAACTTTCGTAAGTATGACCTTGCGTTTTATTCCCTTTAACTTACTCAACACATTGTTACATTTTCCTTTTCCTTGTATCTGAAGTAATTTAATAAATAAGGCAGCGAAAGCATGAGAAATCATACTGGGGTGGGGGTTGTCTCTGAACACTATTCCAGTGGGCGACATATCACCCCACATTTGATTTATTAATAAATTCTTTTTTTCATCTTAATATTTTCTATGAACCTCCTTGATTATTGGAAAATTATTGATTTTTTTCTAGAAGTACGCTTATATTGAAAATTTGTGTGTGACCATATGGTCACAGTAGGCTTTTAAGTGACTATTCAGGAAAAATAACAACTATTCACATTAGATTAAAATTTGTCTTTATCATTCACTTTAAGAACATTACATATTAACTATATTAAGATCAGATCATTGTAAGGTCTGCAGAGTTCAAACTAACATAATATGGAATGTCGTACTGTACACAATAGCCTACTACAGTTTGTGATAGTTCTCAAAACACTTTACGCACAAACCGACGTCACATTTCTTGCAAGCTGTTCTTCTTACTGAACTGCACAATGTACCTGCACACCGTCTGCGCTTTTCTGTTGGTGCTACATAGTGATGTAGACCATCATAGCGTAAACTATTTTTATTTTTGGCGACAAAAACCTTTCTTGCCATACTTGGGCCGGGAAGAGCTGGAAGAGTCTTGTATCTTGTCAAGTAGGATTGAACAACTTCTCTTCTAAATGCCAGTTTTGTCATTTTATTCCCTGACAATCTGTGTAGTCGCCAAGCGTTAGTGGTAGCAAGATCTATAAGCCATGTATACAAAGGCCACCACCACTTCTTTCCTCTGATTCCAATTCTGTGGGTGCTTATATCCTCATCCATAAGATCCGTTCCTCCCATGTGGTGATTATACTGTTTAATCACAAAAGGCTGTTGAATTTGGAGGTATTTTTTTTCAGATTGAGAGAAGCGCTTCACACTAGTAATAGGCTCAATACCATATGATGTTGATGCAGCTGTTACGACACTATTGTCTTTCCAGCGAACAACAAATATGCCATCTTCTTTTTCGATTTTACACTCAAAACTTCCTCTATGTTCACTTTTCATATCTTGTTTTGATGCAAGGGGACAGTTTTTTGGCAATCTGTTGTCTCGGACAGTTCCTGTAGAACCATAACCTCTATCTTTCAGTTGTTTCATCAATGCTGGACAATTAAACAAATTGTCAAAAAATAACTGATAGGGTAACTCACTGTCAGGTATTTCATCCAGCATTGTTACAAGAGGAGCAGCTGATTTCCCAAAGAGTTTTGCATATGTTTCATTCTTTGTTGTATTTTTCCCTTGAAAAATTTCAAAATTTATCAAGTACCCAGTATCAGTGTTTAGGCTCCAAATCTTGTAACCAAAACGGATTGGCTTTCCTTTTAAAAATTGTTTACATCCATGCTTGCCATAATATTTCACCATGGACTCATCAAAACACAAAAACTCTGACGGCACAAAATGTTCAAGACATTTAGATTTGACTAAGTCCATAAGTGGCCTTATTTTCCACATTTTGTCATTTGGAATCGGCTCAGAGTTGTCTGAACAATGCAAAAAACGCATAATTTGGATAAATCTATCACGCCTCATTGCTTGACAGACCATTTCATTTTTAATGTCTAGTCCAGAATCCCAGTAGCACTTTTTACCAGGCAGTTCATTGTATCCTGAAAGTAACAAAATAGCTAAAAAGCATTTCATTTCTTCCTCCGTCACTTTTGGGTCTGGGCAGTTTTTGAACAAAGCGTACTTGCTTGTATTTTTGACTAACAACTCAATGACACTTTTGTTGATAAATAGCTCAAAACGTTCAACTGGACCTAAAGAATCGAACTTCTTGTAATTGTATTTTTGAAACACAAGACATCTTTGAGCCTCCATATCACCATCAATCCAGGTACGGTGTTTTTTATCTTGTAGTGCCGCACAACTAGATTGGACAATATCAAGTCTTCTTACCATGATTTCTGCAGGAGCTGATAGTTGTCCACTGTTTAAATTATTTATTGTACCACCTTCGTTTTCTGGAGGAGCAATAAAGATGCAAACGTCGTCCATGGCATCAAGTTCCCCATCATCAATAAAGTTTTCAATTACATCGGCAGCTTCGGCGACAGTAAAGCCTTCCTGTAGTTTCAGTTGTTGCCTAAAACAACAGATAAAATATAGTATAGGCCTATTTATATTTACTCAAAAACTCTTGAAAGGCAATATAATAATTCCTAGTAAAACATTTGTAATATAAATTTTTTTGTTCATACAAAGTCCTACTGTGACCATATGGTCACGGTTAAGTTTGAGGTAGCCTAGGACAAAACCTAAAAATGGTATAGCTCTTTATTTGAAACATAACCTATTAGAAGTTTATAATGTAGCATTAGGCATATTTCAGAAATAATTATGTCATATTTGAAAAGAATTATAATACTTACAACCAATTGTTGTCAATAAAATCTGCCATCTTGTAACGTCAGTAACTTTGAAATGTTATTGTAATTTACAACTGAAACCAAACAACAAACAACTGCACATAAGATGAAGAGCAACACTTTTTCAGTCAGCTGGCTATGAGCAGTTAAAAATCGAAAATTCAATTTAAAACTTAAAATATTTCTAAAGAAGATAACATGAGCATTATTATTTTATATTTTATTTACAAGTTAAAGTTTTTTCCAGCTTCAACTACTGCATTTTCTAAGTTTAGACCTTGACTTTTATGAACAGTTATTCCATAACTATTGCAAATTGGAAATTGTTTTCTTATTATAAAAGCATTCCTCATTAATTGAAATTTAGATTCTATACGTTCTATAGAATATTGTCTTTTATTGGTAAGTTCAATTTTAATAATGTCGACAACATTATTATTATCTCTTGTTACAGAAATAATAGTACCTATTGTACCAATAGCCAAGCCGATAAAAACATCAATGTTTCGTCTTATCATAATTTTTGATCCAGCTTTTATTTTAATTACTCTAGCTAATCCTGCAGTTCGTGAACTACCCGCTTCATCATTCATTAAAGACTTTATTATTTTTTTGTGCATATTCATCGCTCGAATTGTATCATCGGCAACAAGCTCAATTTCCTCGGCATTATTTTTTTTTAACATAGCATCTTTAAGGTATCGCACATTTGATTGGTAGGTAATAAGCAAACAGTATTTGATGGCAAAGTATTTAGAAAGTTACAAAGTTAAGATATTTCCACTTAAAAGTTTAAATACATGATTACGCATTAAGGAATATGTATAAGTAATATTTTGCGGATCATGACCAAATACTAATGAAGTGGCAAATGCTATCGCGAAAACGCCACAATCAACTGCATTAAGTTGCTGGGCTACAGAAGGAAATATAATCTTTTTCATTTTTGTTAAAATGAAATGGATAAAGCTTTTTCAAAAAAAATTTTAAAATCTGCATCTAATGTATCAGATTTTGAAGAATCATAAATATATAATAACTTACCATCGTAAT
This sequence comes from Aphrophora alni, assembly GCA_963513935.1. Classification (NCBI taxonomy): domain Eukaryota; kingdom Metazoa; phylum Arthropoda; class Insecta; order Hemiptera; family Aphrophoridae; genus Aphrophora; species Aphrophora alni. The sequence continues at coordinate 68,101,342 of OY740770.1, read as the reverse complement.
AGCTACATAACCAACGTTCAGAATTAGAAAACAAAATTTGAATATTTTTTTTCACCCTCAGCCATTGGTTTGATTTTTGAAAGAACTTGAAGTCTTCCGGTATGTTGAGGCTTGTAAATAGTAAACCGTAAAAGTAGGTTATGAAATCTTTCAATATGATAATCATTTAGACGTCCTCCATTTTTTATGATATCATAATCACAATTGATCATTGAATATTGAAGATTCCAAGAAGTAATTTGAATAAAATGAAAAGGAAAGTTTTTTATAGAACGCTCTCTAAATATACGTAAGAGAAATTGTCGCAAATAATTATTATCACAGTTATATCGCACATAATCTGGTCTAATACCATGTACAAGAGATGTCGCAAAAGCAATTGCGAATATACCACAATCACACTCACTCTGAAGTTGAACTTCAGGCCACTTTATAGTCTTTCCAGATTGAAAATAAAATGGGTATAATTTTAGCAAAACTAATCTATAAGTGACTATGATCTTTCTTTTCATTTAATGAGTCATAAACATAAATAGTTTCAGTGTCAAAAAAACTGCACACAAAGTGACCTCTGAGCATGTCATCATCTGTTAAAGGCCAAAATAAAATTTGAATTATAGATCTATCAGGAGAAGCGGGAGTAATCATATCATAAATTTGTTATTCTTCCATTCCTAAGAAATCAATATGAAACATTCTTTTATTAAATCGCTGAAGCGCTGTATATGTTCTACACCTAAATATGCATCTTTGTTAATAATTACGTTCAAAATCTTCGTCACCAAAATCAAAAGCCATGCTAAAAATTTCTGTAGTCTTGTTTACTTTTTTTTTCTTTCACAAAAATAATATTTCTTTTCGTAAGTATAGTATAATAAGTAAGTTTCGAATAAATTCTTATTTCTTTTTGTGCAATATATATTTTTTCTTTTTAATGATAATTATATAAAATTTCATAATTTTATACTTTTATACAATTTGATACTTACGTTAAGTCTAAATAGAATACCGAAAATTTCAAAAACTACCAAGATGTTAATTATTTCTTCCTGTCGCCCATATAAAAAGGTACCTGTGAAGATAAAATAAAAATGCTCGATAAAATACGTAAATTCTCGGGTGGGGATAAGTAAGGTAAACTACTGGTTTTCTTGTAGAAGTATATATACATGCTAGAAAAAGTAATTTGTAGAATTGTGGGTTCCATTGTGTGGTGATTACACCGACAATGGGTGATGCGCGCGCAGATAGCCCCGACGAAACGGATGGACTATTATTTATTTAATAACTATTTATTATTTCGGAAGTTGTATAAATGTAAAGTTATTTAAAGTCAGTTTAGTATTTCAATATATTTTTGTAAAGATTTGACCTTCGATAAGAATAGTGTTTTAGATCATGGGCGTCATCACCAGTTCATTATTGGGGGGGACATATGCCGGGGGTCTGGGGGTATTAAATTTTTTTAAATTAAACTTCTCAAAACATCGTTTTTATGCATTTATTTATGCGTTTGTAACAGAAATGTAATGTTAAAAACCCTACTAAAGACAACGCCCGATGTTTACCTTTTAAGGTTTTAAGTAAATCATTCGTTTTTAGCAAACATAATTTTACATCTCAAATATTGGGGGGACGCGTCCCCCCACCCCCCGGCGATGACGCCCATGTTTTAGATTGTCAATCAATCGCTTATCAGCAGATAAGATGTATGGCAGGATGCTAACAGACATAAATATCTCTTGGCTCTAAGCCAAAGAAAATACGATCAACTAATTTTAATCTTTCTGCTGCCTAATTTAAAGTAATGATTACGTTCTGATTATTCAACTAAAATCACTTGCATTTATTTTTTATATTTATAGCCATGTATGTATAATATTTGAATTATGTATGTCTATATATGTATTCACAGGTATTTCGGCATAACTTTACGACAAAAACTTGTAATATTTAACCAAACGACATTTTAACCAAACCGAGCTTTTTTTTTATTCCGTTCTGGGCTGTGAAAGTCACCTTCAGAGGCCTCACCGGCGTCGACCTAAAGATCTTTTGCCGCCCCAATTTCCTTCCTACACCCAACTAGTGATACCCGTCATCCTTATGAAGGAACAGATACTACCAATAGGGTTATCTAGGATGGTTTCCATCTCTTTCCCCGGCCGGCCTAGAGAGTATCGCCTGGCTCGTCCTAACGCCTCACACTCTAAAAGAATGTGTTCTGCAGACTCTTCAGCCAAACCACATTTCCTGCAATTATTGTCTGCAGCAATCCCTATCCTGTGTAGATGTTTTCTGATGTGACAGTGGCTCGTTAAAAGAGCCCAACCACCCACCTCATGTTATCCCTTCTGAGAGAGATGAGTTGTTCAGCATGTTTCTTGCTTGGTCTAAATAACCTTTTTGCAAGTCTACTAGTGGTTGAATTCGTCCAGGCCCTATTCATCAACCGCTGCTCTGGCATGTCCATAGGAGATCCCAAACACCGGTTCCGGGCCCAGGAAAGGGGATTCTGAACCTGACCTGGCTAATTCATCTGCTCTCTCATTACCATCAATACCTGAGTGGTCAGGAAACCGAGCTTACTATTTTGATGAAATTATTTTTATTTTTCATTATTAAGAAATTATACCGCAACTAATTACAACCGACACTTTTTTTATTAGCATACCTTCTTTCTTCGGCGACTTACCCGAATTAACGCTGAATCCAAAATACGTTTACTAAATTTTGAACAAAATTAATTTGTTTTTCCCCAAAAATTATAATAGTAATTCCAAATTAAATTATAACGTTACGTATCTCTTTTATTTCTACTTAGGGTATCCCACTTAATTACTGACCTACACTGCGTCGCTCGAGGTCAGATTATGATTTCCTTCTTTCATTTTGATTTGACCAGCATGTCAATTTTACGGTGGGAGACCTATCCCGGAGGGCCCACCCTTAATATGTAACGGGAAATTAGGGGAACCTCGGGACTCACAGTCCCAAGACTGAAATCCCAAAATTGAAGACAATATTATGTATTTTTATATATATGTTAGCCATATGGTGAGAATCGAAGATGCGTGCGCACACATACTCGCATCCAGCGTTAATACGGGAAGCGTCGCCTGAATTTTTTGGCTGAAAAAAAAAAACTTTTTGTCGGTAAACCGTCGAATCAGAACTTTAACTTAATATAACTTAATAACTAGCAATTATAAGTGAAATATTATTCTTTTAATGATAAACTTAAACGTTTTTCTTACATCTTATAAGTTCAAGGGGCTTTTTGAATTTAAAAACAGTAATAAACTAGAAAACTCGCGTAAAATTCAATGTATATAAGGGTGGTGGTTCGCCGGCCATACTTACATCTGGCGGCTATTGCCGCCCTCAATTATGATGTTTTACGATTACGATGAGAATTTTTAGACTACGATGAGATCTAGTTCATAATAATAGGTCATTAGAAGAGTGTAGATCAATATGTAAACTGAACACCTCTACAATAAGAATATTACTTCCTTATTTTTTTATAGTCATTCTGTTCAATATGATTCGGTATTGTTAATTGTTAGTGTGAAATACATGAAAAATGTATAGTGCAGCCCGGAGTTTACACGCGAAAGACAGAAGTGACGGGGGGGGAGGTCAGTCAAAATAACAAACACCTCCAAAAAAAAAAAAAAAAACACGCGCGAACATCGATCTCTCAAAAAGTCGTAATATGTCTAATGTATAAACCAGGCATTTGTAAGGTCGCAATAGTGGTATCTTTATATCAAGCACCCAAAATGCCGCGAATGCGTTTAAAGTATAAGCCAGGAACTGGAAAGGTCGCAATAGTGGTATCTTTATATCAAGCCCCCAAAATGACGCAAATGCATTTAAAATATAAGCCAGGCACTGGAAAGGTGGTAATTGTATACACGGTATAACTTTTATACTCAGGCACCCAAAGGGTGGCCGTTATGTCTGATCGTATAACCGCTCCAAGGTCAGGAATCGCCAGGCACTCAAAAGGTCTTATACATGTATATATATATATATATATATATATCTTGTTTTTGTATTAAATAGCCAATTACTTTTATAAATTATCTTTTATGTAAGTTTTATTGAAGTTAATTTATTTTGTAATTTATAAGACATAAAAAATTAATTTTATTCTTTGCTTTGTGTTTTATTATGACAACAATAACATGTATAAAGTTTATTATTTCGATAAATCAATAATTGTGAGTGCTCTAAATAATATAATATATAATCAAAAACTAGAGAAAGGTAAAATAAAGTTTAAGACACTTTAGAAGAATCACGTTTCAAAAAGTAAATAAAAATCTAAGCCTAAAGAGAATGGATTGAATTCTTGCTTTGGGGTTAAATATTATTTTCATTCAAACGAACAAAGAGAGAAATCGACAATATAGATGGCCCCCGAAAGGTTGGGTTTGCTATATTAATATTTCTTGCGAGGAGACGTTCCCCGTTACACTATGTGGTATGAGCGTGTTGAGGCGGTTTGGAAAAAGCCAAACGTCTCAAGTCCATTTAAAACAAGTTAAATTGCCGCGCTAAACCTTGTAGAGTGGGGACGAGGTGGGGCGATGACGTCACGCCAGTTCGAGAGCAAACTTGCTTGTTTGGACGTGAAAAGTCAAACTGCCTTAGTTCCTATTTTATTAAGAAACTAAATTATCAATATAAATAAATATTCAGTAGAGTCAACCGACCAATAATATCAACAAATAAATTTAAAATCACATAAAACAAAAAAAGTTATTCAAGTTTTTAGAAGGGCTCAAAAACCTAAAATTTGGAAAAAGAATAAATTCAAAATTCAAAAATCGTAGAGTCATAACCAAGTGGGGAAATAACAATAATCACAAATAAAAAATATGAATTAATAATAATTAACAGGTGAGAATGGACTTAGAAAGTCATTCTTGGGGAGTTTTTTGGAATTTTTGAGTTGAAGGGGGGATCATTTAAAAAATAATAATAAGTACCATTGTAGAGACCACAATAGGGCACAATAATAGGTACTTAGAATCAAATTTGAAAATAAAATAAGGGAGATATAATAATTACAAAACGTAAAACTTCAAAGCCCAAAAGCGGGTAAAATAAACGTTAAAGGGGTAAAGTAACATGATAATTATATGTATTTAGTATGTAAAATGGTAAAACACCAAAGCAGAAGTAATAATATATAATGGGGGGGTTTTTATGAACATAAACTCATACGACACAAACTTAAGGACTTCAAAGGCGAATAACTCGACAACCAAACGAGTTATGGGAAAAGTACAAACATAGTTTTTCGTCGTAGTAGAAGAGGAACAAGATTTCGTCAAAAGAATTTTGAGAAAGGACTTATCTCAAAATTTGAAAAGGGGAAAAATCAAATTTCAGGAAAAGGGCGATAACTCGCGAACGAAGCGTAGTAGAGCGATGAATCAAGTTCCACAAGACCCACAAGATGGAAAGGAAGAAGAATCCGAAAGGAACTTTAAAATCGGTTCGAGCGTTCGAAAGTTATAGCGAGTTGAACGAAAAAACGTCAAAAGTAGAGATTTTCATGCAAAAACATGAACAGTTGCGCGCGCATCTTCAAGCAGAGTCTAAAGTCAGAATCATCATGTTGCCAACATGGATCAAAGATAACGTTAAAGAAAAAATACTATAAATTATTAATTAAAAGGTGTTTTAATTAATAATTAAGGAAGAAAACTATTCATTAGTCAAAAAATAGGACTAATAAAACATATAGTGTAAATATTTCAGACCAAAAGGGCCTGAAAACACATAATATATGGAAAATACCTTTTTCCCAAAAAGGGAGAAAAATTGGCTCCAGAAAAGTGGATTAATTCCCACTGACAGGGAGACCGAGATTTAACCGTCGAAAGACGATTACTTTTGATTTGGAATCGACGCTGAAAGGACGTTTCTTCTGCAACCGACTCTAAGCTGAGAGGAAGATTCAACTGTCACTCTACTAATTGGACTTAGAATAATTTCAACTTTAATCGATCTTCAAGGCGACTTAGAAGAATTCGAGACCAGCATTCAACTAATTAGCAGCTTACAGACTCTGGATAGAAAACATCACATCACTATCATCTTAATAATACAACAAATTCCAAATCCAACTAGAACTTCTATTAAAGTGTGAAGGTATCTTATACTTAAGGAATAATTCGCAAATATTAACTTCTTTTCAAATATAACGTCATTAGGGGAATTATTGAAAATTAAATTCATTTTTAAACCTCTGCTTTGGTGTTGATAATAATTAATAATTTAAATACGACTTTTTCAGTACAGGAAAAACTGTTTGTGGTTCTGTCTGGAAAGTCAAGCGCTTTTATTTTTGTTTAATATATAGATAATCTTACATTAATTAATGTTGTTAAATAAATAAATAGTTGTGTTATTGTTCAATTAAATTGTTTTGTGTGGTTAAAAAAGTTTTGAATATAAAATTTTTCTGTGGAAAAGAGGAGATAATATACAAATAATTCATTTCTAAATTTTGTTGTGTTTTTAATATAAATCCATTCTGTGTATGCTATTAACTTTGTTTTAACATAAATTTTATATATATGTGCTCTGGTAATATAATTTGAAAATTTTAAAAAGTTATCATCAGAACTTAAGAGCCGATTTCTCCCAAAAGGCACGACCTTGGAGAGAGAGAGAGTTAATCTTAAAAAAGTTAAATAATCGAGCATTGAGATAAAATTCAGGGAATTTTGCGTTAATTAAAATTTAGTAAGTTTATGAGGACAAGCTCATACTTATTAGAGCCAAGAGTTGCAAAATCTTTGATTTAAAAAAGTAAAAGTGAGCATCTTGGCCTTGCCCGCGCCTGCTCTGAAGAGAAAGGTGGTTCGCCCAGTCGGTGGTGATCGTACAGCGAGTTTAAGAGTTCGTGATAATAGTGTTCCAAAAAAGGGAACAAGAATCTTAAATTCGCGTGAAGTCAGACAAGACTTACGGCGTGGCAAGTGGCGTTCCAACGTGGGGCAAGAAGAACCCTACTCGAACTCACTAACCTGGAGAGAGGCGGCGCGGCAAGTGGCGCCCAACGTGGGGCACGAAAAAGCAAAGTTTTGGAACAAATTTTCAAAATTTTGAATTTTTTAGTGTTTCATACGAACGAGAATATCTTAAGTTCTGATATAATTTATATGTACATGTGTGTTCATGTGTGTTAGTAATAAGTTGTGCTGGTAATTACAACGACAAATATACTAAATTGCAAGAATAATAATAATTAAAAGTAGAGTCCAAATTAAACCGAAATTTAAATTTTTTAACTAATTAAATAAACCAAGTGAATAAGTGAAGTGAAAATGGGACCAGCGAAAGATCCAGCAAAACCGGAAGGTTCAAAAGAACAGGAAACGGAGATGCAGAAAATGGTGAGGTACCTGAACCAAATGGAGGATAGAAGGAAGCAAGAGAGAGAACAGGACAAAGCAGAACAACAAAGAAAAGAAAAGGAGAAGGAAGACGAGGACAAATCAAGAAGATTAGAAGAAAGAATCGAAAGAAACCAGGAGAAGGAGGAGATGGAGGCCAAACGGAAGCAGGAGAGAGAGGAGATGGAGGCCAAGCAGTTGAAAAGAGAAGAAGAGCCGGAAGCCAAGCAGAAACGAGAGAGAGAAGAATTGGAAGCAAGATGGAAGCAAGAAAGAGAAGAAGCAGAAGCCAAGAGAATAAAGAGGGAGGAAGAAATGGAGACAAAACGGATCCAAAGGGAAGACGCACGTAAACAGGAAATAGGGAAATATATGGAGGAAATTAAGGAATCTATAGATAGTAATATGGCCGAAAATACGAGGCGAATAGAAACTTGTGAAGAAAAAGTGGAAGAGTGCGTAGGGGAAATTAAAAAAATGACGGACAGTTTAAAGGAACTGGGAAAGTCGACTATAGAAATTGGGGAGAAAGTTAAAAAATTAGAAGTTAAAATTAGGGAAGTTGCCAAAATTAAAGAAACCGGTGGTAATGCTAAAAATATAATTTATTTGGATAGGGCAAATTTAGAGTCAAAAACTATAGAATTTTGGGGAAATTCAAGAGAAAATCCTGTGCAATTTTTGAAACAAATTGAGGAGGTATTCCAAGAAATAAATCCCGTGATGGAAGAAAGTGATAAATTGAAAGTAGTGGAGAAAAAATTGAAAGGAGCTGCCATGGAATGGTGGGAAATAATCAAGCGAGATACAGAAGAATATAGCCAGTTTAAATTGTTATTTTTAGAGCATTATTGGGGTTATCAAACGCAACAAGTAGTTAGGAATCAGATAGAAAACCATAGATATAATCCTAACGGAAATATGAGTAGGGTTGATTATTTTTGTAAAATGGTGCGAAAGGCCGAATATTTGGAACCCAAAATTCCGGAAGAGTTCCTTATATACCAACTAATGAGGCATTTCGACCAAAAAGTTCAATTAGCGTGTATTGGTAGGGCTAGTGAGCATTTGGAGGACGCTATCAAGTTTTTGAGGACCATTGAAAACGTAGACGGAATGACGAGAGAAGTTCGCCGACCAGATAGTTTCGAAAGGAGGGACGGACCACAAAGAGATCAAAATTTCAGGCAAAGGAATCAAGACTACTCAAAACCATCCCAAAACCCTAACCCTCGATCCTATGGTCAAACCCAGAATAAACCTCAACCACAAATACCTCAAAACCCAGGTCCTTCAAATCAAAAATTCCCGCCCAAGGTCACAAAAAACTAAAATACGAGATCTCAAGGCAAAATTTTTGGCAGAAAAAGGATAATACAAACGGAATTGAGATCGACGATAAAACCAAATTTAGCAAACTTAAAAGGGGGGATCAGAAAATAAATAAAATTAAATTGGGGATTTTAAACACAGAAATTAAGAAAGATTTAATGGAGGAAAGAGATAATAAAATTTTAAATAGTGAAGTTTACGAAAAATGTCCGGAAATAGGGATAGAAATCGAAAATATAAAAGTAAATATGTCCATTGACACCGGAGCTCAAATGTCCTGTGTGCAAGAGGATTTTTATAAACATGTGCTTAAAAATAGGAACGATAAAATCATGGAATTACCAGTTGTAAATACGGAAATGGTGACAGCGATAAAAAGCCAACGGCAGAAGATTAAATTACAGGCGTTATTGGAGATTAGAATAAATAACCAAGCAATAAGAGGGGTATTTATGGTGGTACCAAAGCTGGAAAGCAAAATTATAATGGGTTGTGATTTAATGTGCAAATATCGAAGTCGCATTAATATGGAAAAGGGTTTCCTACAACTGGTAAAGGAAAATGAATTTATTGTTGTAGATTTTCTTAAAGAAAATAAATTAAGATTGAGCAATAAAAACGCGCAGAACGAACATCAAAATGGCGGCGAAACCGGTAAAATGGTAGAGTCGTCAGCTGCAAATAAAGGAGGCTCAAATTCGTATAAGCGAGTATCAGGGGCTTATACGTTGTCTACCAAAATGCCGGTAGACATAAAACCAAAAGCAAAGGACGTGTCTAGACTGAAATGTGACTATACCGGAGGTGACAAAGAGTGTAAGGAAAGGGTGAGCCAGTTTTTTGCAAAAATTAATAATAAAGTAGTGCTTAGAAAAGCGGAGAATAGGAGATTAAGATTGAGCAAAAGCGACGCGCAGACCGAACATCAAAATGGCGGCGAAACCGGTAAAATGGTAGAGTCGTCAGCAGCGAATAATGGAGGCTCAAATTCGCACAAGCGAGCAAAAGGGGCTTGTGTGTTGGCCGTTAAAATGCCTACGGACCTAAAACAAAAAGCAAAGGACGTGTCTAGACCGAGTAGTGACAAATCAGAAAGTGGTCAAAAGCGAGGAAGCAAGTTAAGTGCAAGGAAGGAATCGGCGAAGAGGAACAATGCAAATTTTAACAATGATGAAGTGCTGTTAAAAGCGTGGGATAAAGGTAACCAAGTAATTAATAAAGATGAAGGGCTGAAAGGAGCGGAGAATAAAGGAAATAAAAATGTGCCAAAGGCAATAATCGACGAAAATAATAAAATAATACAATACGACGAAAATTTGCAAAATAACTCTGAAAACGATTCGGAACTTACACAAGACAGATTCGACGCCAGATACGGGAGTGATTGGAGAGCTATAATACAAATGGCGGATCCGGAGAGACAAAATGGACGAAATTTAAGGTATCGAAAGAAGAAAGTCAAGTTCAAAAATTCTACGAAGTGTAAGATGAAAGAATGGAGGCCCGAAGGGAAAGTAATATTTAAATGTGAAGGACTAAGGAGATATTAATAGAACGTAAGAAATTTCATGAATAAAATGTATAAGTTGTAATGTTTAAAAGTTGTAATATGTAAAGTGTAGAAGCGAGTGAGGTAAAAGGGAAATAACGGACTCTCAGCTGATTTAAAAGAAGGTAGCCTAGGTCAGTGATTAACAGGAAAAGTCCCGAATAAATTCCTAAGTGTACAAGGTCAGGAGCCTAGCGGTAACACGCATCTGCAAGCCGCACCTGAATAAACAAAGTATAGACGAGGAGGTGAAGGGGAAGACAGGATATTGATAAACAAATATTGAACGACAACCTGTCAAGCAAATTAGCTGAGGGGGAAAGGAATGAATGAAAGAATAAATGTGTACTGTTTTGTTTTTTATTAAAGGGAGATTTCCAATAGCATAAATAATTTTTTTTTTAACTGCAATTAGGATAATAATCGTTGTAGTTACCAAGTACTTTATATATATGTAGGCATAGTTTTAAATTCAACCAAAGCAGATAAATATAATCATATAAGACGAATTATTCCTTATATAAATGTAATATGTTTTGTGTGTGATAATGTGTTTATTTACAGCAGGGACGTTTAGATGAAACGGCTGTAATGGACTATAAGAACGCTTAAGCAAATTTGTATGTATACCATAATAAATAACATGTGTTTTGAATATATAAATATTATACTATCATGAATAACATGTGTTTTGAATATATAAATATTATACTATCATGAATAAAATGTGTTTTGAATATATAAATATTATACTATAATGAATAAAATGTGTTTTGAGTATATCAATATATGAAATGATGGAGGAGATGTTTTTTAGATATAAATAAATGTGTTTATATAAGTTGTTAGGTTAATATGTCAAACTTTATGTTGATGATTAATAGAGATGATAAATAAATAGTTAATATGAAATGTGATATGTCGAAAAAGGGGTTTAATACTAAAATTTTAGTTTTTAAAAAAAAAAAAAAAATGAAAAATAGGATATTTTCATTTTAACCGAAAATTTTAGTTCAAAGGGGGGATTTTGAGGCGGTTTGGAAAAAGCCAAACGTCTCAAGTCCATTTAAAACAAGTTAAATTGCCGCGCTAAACCTTGTAGAGTGGGGACGAGGTGGGGCGATGACGTCACGCCAGTTCGAGAGCAAACTTGCTTGTTTGGACGTGAAAAGTCAAACTGCCTTAGTTCCTATTTTATTAAGAAACTAAATTATCAATATAAATAAATATTCAGTAGAGTCAACCGACCAATAATATCAACAAATAAATTTAAAATCACATAAAACAAAAAAAGTTATTCAAGTTTTTAGAAGGGCTCAAAAACCTAAAATTTGGAAAAAGAATAAATTCAAAATTCAAAAATCGTAGAGTCATAACCAAGTGGGGAAATAACAATAATCACAAATAAAAAATATGAATTAATAATAATTAACAGGTGAGAATGGACTTAGAAAGTCATTCTTGGGGAGTTTTTTGGAATTTTTGAGTTGAAGGGGGGATCATTTAAAAAATAATAATAAGTACCATTGTAGAGACCACAATAGGGCACAATAATAGGTACTTAGAATCAAATTTGAAAATAAAATAAGGGAGATATAATAATTACAAAACGTAAAACTTCAAAGCCCAAAAGCGGGTAAAATAAACGTTAAAGGGGTAAAGTAACATGATAATTATATGTATTTAGTATGTAAAATGGTAAAACACCAAAGCAGAAGTAATAATATATAATGGGGGGGTTTTTATGAACATAAACTCATACGACACAAACTTAAGGACTTCAAAGGCGAATAACTCGACAACCAAACGAGTTATGGGAAAAGTACAAACATAGTTTTTCGTCGTAGTAGAAGAGGAACAAGATTTCGTCAAAAGAATTTTGAGAAAGGACTTATCTCAAAATTTGAAAAGGGGAAAAATCAAATTTCAGGAAAAGGGCGATAACTCGCGAACGAAGCGTAGTAGAGCGATGAATCAAGTTCCACAAGACCCACAAGATGGAAAGGAAGAAAAATCCGAAAGGAACTTTAAAATCGGTTTGAACGTTCGAAAGTTATAGCGAGTTGAACGAAAAAACGTCAAAAGTAGAGATTTTCATGCAAAAACATGAACAGTTGCGCGCGCATCTTCAAGCAGAGTCTAAAGTCAGAATCATCATGTTGCCAACATGGATCAAAGATAACGTTAAAGAAAAAATACTATAAATTATTAATTAAAAGGTGTTTTAATTAATAATTAAGGAAGAAAACTATTCATTAGTCAAAAAATAGGACTAATAAAACATATAGTGTAAATATTTCAGACCAAAAGGGCCTGAAAACACATAATATATGGAAAATACCTTTTTCCCAAAAAGGGAGAAAAATTGGCTCCAGAAAAGTGGATTAATTCCCACTGACAGGGAGACCGAGATTTAACCGTCGAAAGACGATTACTTTTGATTTGGAATCGACGCTGAAAGGACGTTTCTTCTGCAACCGACTCTAAGCTGAGAGGAAGATTCAACTGTCACTCTACTAATTGGACTTAGAATAATTTCAACTTTAATCGATCTTCAAGGCGACTTAGAAGAATTCGAGACCAGCATTCAACTAATTAGCAGCTTACAGACTCTGGATAGAAAACATCACATCACTATCATCTTAATAATACAACAAATTCCAAATCCAACTAGAACTTCTATTAAAGTGTGAAGGTATCTTATACTTAAGGAATAATTCGCAAATATTAACTTCTTTTCAAATATAACGTCATTAGGGGAATTATTGAAAATTAAATTCATTTTTAAACCTCTGCTTTGGTGTTGATAATAATTAATAATTTAAATACGACTTTTTCAGTACAGGAAAAACTGTTTGTGGTTCTGTCTGGAAAGTCAAGCGCTTTTATTTTTGTTTAATATATAGATAATCTTACATTAATTAATGTAGTTAAATAAATAAATAGTTGTGTTATTGTTCAATTAAATTGTTTTGTGTGGTTAAAAAAGTTTTGAATATAAAATTTTTCTGTGGAAAAGAGGAGATAATATACAAATAATTCATTTCTAAATTTTGTTGTGTTTTTAATATAAATCCATTCTGTGTATGCTATTAACTTTGTTTTAACATAAATTTTATATATATGTGCTCTGGTAATATAATTTGAAAATTTTAAAAAGTTATCATCAGAACTTAAGAGCCGATTTCTCCCAAAAGGCACGACCTTGGAGAGAGAGAGAGTTAATCTTAAAAAAGTTAAATAATCGAGCATTGAGATAAAATTCAGGGAATTTTGCGTTAATTAAAATTTAGTAAGTTTATGAGGACAAGCTCATACTTATTAGAGCCAAGAGTTGCAAAATCTTTGATTTAAAAAAGTAAAAGTGAGCATCTTGGCCTTGCCCGCGCCTGCTCTGAAGAGAAAGGTGGTTCGCCCAGTCGGTGGTGATCGTACAGCGAGTTTAAGAGTTCGTGATAATAGTGTTCCAAAAAAGGGAACAAGAATCTTAAATTCGCGTGAAGTCAGACAAGACTTACGGCGTGGCAAGTGGCGTTCCAACGTGGGGCAAGAAGAACCCTACTCGAACTCACTAACCTGGAGAGAGGCGGCGCGGCAGTGTGTATATGTTTGAGAATTGGTGTGTGTGTGTGTGTGTGTGTGTGTGTGTGTGTGTGTGTGTGTGTGTGTGTGTGTGTGTGTGTGTGTGTGTGTGTGTGTGTGTGTGTGTGTGTGTGTGTGTGTGTGTGTGTGTGTGTGTGTGTGTGTGTGTGTGTGTGTGTGTGTGTGTGTGTGTGTGTGTGTGTGTGTGTGTGTGTGTGTGTGTGTGTGTGTGTGTGTGTGTGTGTGTGTGTGTGTGTGTGTGGTGTTGCAACACACCCCCCTCCCCCACGGGTTCTCCGCAAATGCGGGACAGACGCTCGCAAGTCCCTACCGGGACTCTACACTTATTTTATTATGAATTTATTTATGACGAGGTAGAACATGCTTTTTTCGTTGCCTACCTTTCTAAGTCCCTGATAAGGCACTTAATTTATGTTACACACATGATCAAAATTATTTTCTTCAAACTTGTACTAACATATGAAATTTTTAAATAAAAATATATTAAATTCACTTCTTATTCTATCTTACCTCTTTTAAACTTCAGACTCTTTCTCAAAGGGTGTGCCCTTTGGAGCTAATCAAATCATCAAATCAAAATTTGCTCTTTTTAATTTAAATTTACTACTTGTGAGCACTTACTTCTTCTTCTGTATTTGAATTTAAGAATATATTTGAGTAGGATAGTTTCAATTAAGAATACAAGACATTGAATTTTTACACATTTATTGAATTAGGCACAATTAAATTTTTATCTCAGAAAACTATACATTTAGTAAATAAATCTCTTACAACAGGTTTTTGTCGCCTTTTTCTTCAATTTATATCAAAAGTTTCTTCTTCAAACAATTTGAAAAATATTTATCCTACGTAATTCTAACAATACTTAACCAAACAATATATATTCTTATTCTAACACATTTATTTTCTAAACCCTTTTTATTTTATTTTGTTCCAATCTGTTACTTGGTTTTATTTTAAAATTTGACTCGAATTAATTTTATTTGATACTCTTAACTTTATTTAGTTAAATTGACTTTATTTCTGACTCTTTACTTAATTTTAAAATGTTATTATTGAATTTTATTATTTTAGGAATTTTGGACTTTTCTCAAGTTTAATAAAAAATAATTTATTTGTTAAAAAGCTTGATTTACGCAGTACCTTGTTTTTTTTTAATTGCTCAAGTCCGCTCGTCCTGATTTTGAGGATGGTTGTGGATCCTGAAAATTCTCTAGAGTTGTCTCCTTTCCTAGAATCTCCCAAAGTCCTGTTCCCGTTGAATCTCCTTCCTTCTGCGATGACGACAATTATTATTGGTTGGATATTTGCCGGAGTCCGTAGTCAAGATCTCTTCTATAAGCTGCTTTAGCATGAAGTGCTGTCTTCTTCAAAGGCCGACCCTGCTGTTGGATATCGTTCTTAACCCAGAGAAGTACTGAACACTGACAAACTATGTTTTCGACGATTTCCTCTTCAGACTTATGTAAAAGTGTGTGATCCTTCTTGGAGCTGGTACGAGATTGATGAATTAACTTGCTGCAAGTCAACTCGTCGAAGTTTGAGCTATTCAGGATAGCCAACTCTTCTTATTTTTGTTCTTCTTTACTTTCGCGATTTATTTAAGTTTCTATATTTTAGTTTAATTATTTATGAACTCCTTTTGGCTTATCCTTCCATTAATTGGCTATCTCCACTACTTTAGATAAATTTTTCTATTATTTTTAAATAATTTTAGTTTAATTGTTTGTTGTTAAATTGTGCTCGGGTTGGCAATCCTCCCCTTCCTAGTACATCATGCGCGTGACCTTGAACACATGTCTGTTCCTGAAAATCTTGAATTTTGACTGTCGATTCCTTCAATTCTTCATAACTCTCGCTCACTTTTCTTTTTGGTGATCTCATTTTAAAGCCCCTTTCTTCCTGATTGTTTACCAGCTTCATTCGAAACGATACGACGTATATTTCTTCTTTTATGACGACTTGAAGATCTCGTGGTTTTTTCGGATTTACTTTTTGCGTTTTTGGAAAATTTTGAATTTTTCTTTTTGGATGTTGTTCTTTTGATGTTGAAAGTCCCAAAACTGCTTCCCTCTTCTTCCTTGCTTCATTAGAACACAAATTATGGCACTTTCTGCATGTTTTATTATATATTGTTTTATTACTTTATTGCCTTTAATTGAATTTTGGTTTCGAGTATTATTTATTATTAGTTTTTCTTAGGATTATGTACTGTTGTTATTAGATTTTTGGTTTTATTTATTTTAGGAGAGTTTTGCGTTTTATTACGTTTTATTTTAGCTATAAAGTTTTTATTATTTATCTGACAACCTTATTTTATTATTACTTATTACTAGTTTTTTCTAACTCTACACGAAGACATTAATTTTTTTTTGTTTTTGCAATTTGAAATTTTAACATGTGTTTATATGGACTTTATTCATGTTAAAACCGGAAAGTTGGACATTTCCTGTCCAAGCTAGTGGACCTTGGCTCGGTTCAGCCCTGCTACGTTTAACTCTTAATGTATAATTTGAATAATTTTCCTAACTCCTATAGTTTTTGTTGGATTTTATTGAAATTTTGGATTTTGGTTATTTTCCAAAATTGTTCCTTGCGTACGGTTCAATTAAACCAATGCAGTGTGTGTGTGTGTGTGTGTGTGTGTGTGTGTGTGTGTGTGTGTGTGTGTGTGTGTGTGTGTGTGTGTGTGTGTGTGTGTGTGTGTGTGTGTGTGTGTGTGTGTGTGTGTGTGTGTGTGTGTGTGTGTGTGTGTGTGTGTGTGTGTGTGTGTGTGTGTGTGTTGAGACGGTTTGTCAAGATCATTAGTTTCATGTCAAATTTAAAGCGAGTTAAATTGCCGCGCTAAACCAGATAGATTTGGGACGAGGTGGTGCGGTGACATCACGCCAGGTTAAGAAGGAAACTTGTCTGATCAGACATACAAAGCCATTACTACCGTAGTTCCTATTTTATTTAAAAAAAACTAAATTATTAATATAAATAAATATTCAGTATAATAAAATAAACCGACTAATAATATCAACAAATAAATTTAAAATCAAATAAAACAAAAAAGTTATTCAAGTTATTAGAAGAGCTCTAAAACCTAAAATTTGAAAAAAGGGTAAATCCAAAATCCAAAAATCGTAGAGTCATAACCAATAGGAGAAGTAATAATAATAATAACAAATAAAAAATAAGTAATAATAATATTAAACAGGTGAGAATGGACTTGGAAAATCATTCTTGGGGAGTTTTTTGAGTTTTTAAAGTTGAAAGGAGGATAAATTAAAAAAAAATAATAATATCAATGGAAGAGACAACAGTAGGGAACAATAATAAGCAATTAGATTCAAATTTCAAGTTAAAATGTAGGAGATATAATAATAACCAAAAGTAAAACTTTAAAGCCCAAAAGCGGTCAAATTTAAAGTTAAAGGAGAAATCAAAGTATATAATAATGTGTATTTAGTATATAAAAATGTAATGCAACAGAGCAGAGATGATAATAGATAATTGGGGGGGGGTTTTATAAGCAATAAACATGACGACAAAAACTTCCGAACTTCAAGGACCAATAACTCGAGAGCCGAGCGAGCTACGTTAAAAGTCCAAGAAGATATTTTCGTCACAGAAGTAAAGGAACCAAGTGTATTGAAAAGAATTTCGAAAAAGGACTTATATCGGAAGTTCAAAGGTGTAAAAACAGACTTTCGATAAAAGTGCGATAACTCGCGAACGGAGCGTACGAGAACGACGAATCAAGTTTCACAAGACCCACAAGATGGAAAGGAAGAAGAATCTGAAAGGAACTCGACGATCGGACAAGCCGTTCAACAGTTACAGCGATTTGTTCGAATAAATGCCCAAATTCAAGATTTACAAGATTGAACAGGCAGAGTGGCTCGCGCAGCTTGACGTCACGGTACAGCTAGTGGACTTTGTATGACCAACCGTCAACACAGTGAACACTAAATAATACAACAATTGAATTATCTATTAAAAGGTTTTTTAATAGAAAATAAAGAAGTAAAACTATTCCATAGGTAAAAACTATACCTAGTTAAATTTGTAGTATAAAAATTTCAGACCAAAAGGGCCTGAAAATACTAAAAACAACGAAGAGACATTTCTTGACAAAAGGGAGGATAAGTGGTTACCTTTTGTGGGAAAATTTCCACAGAAACGGAGACCGAAAATTATTAGTCGTAAGACGGGTACTCTTGTAGCAGACTCGAAGCGAGGGAGACGTGTTCTCCTGTACCAGACTCCAACCAGAGAAGAAGCCACATTAGTCACTCTACTAAATTCAACTTAGAAAATTTACAACTCATTTCGAACTTTAAGGCGACTTAGCAGATCGAGATCGAGACCAGCATCCACCTATTCAGCAATCTACAGGACTTGGACGGAAAACAACTCATCGACATCAGACTTCAATGTCGCATATGCGAGGTAATTAATTGGAAACTCAAAATTGCAGCATCTAAAGTCAAGTGAGAAGTCTACGCCCTGTACTGGGAAGCGACTAGGATAGCTCAATGGTAGAGCATTGGCGCGTAAAGCCAAAGGTCCTGGGTTCGATTCCCAGTCTAGGTCGTATATTTTTCACTTGAAATATTATTGTAAATTCAATATTTGCTAATAAAAAACGTATAAGCGGAGAAATCAAATAATTAAAATATCTATAAATACATGCGTAAGGGCTGAAAAATGAGTGAAAATTAATTTCAATGTCGCATATGCGAGGTAATTAATCGGAAACTCAAAATTGCAGCATCTAAAGTCAAGTGAGAAGTCTACGCCCTGTACTGGGAAGCGACTAGGATAGCTCAATGGTAGAGCATTGGCGCGTAAAGCCAAAGGTCCTGGGTTCGATTCCCAATCTAGGTCGTATATTTTTCACTTGAAATATTATTGTAAAAAAAAATATTATTATGTCTTTATATGATATTATTTATTTAAAAAATAGAAATAAAATAACTGTTACTAATTTTTAACACCCTTTTATTTTAAACTATAAATTTACTTTTATATTAGTACATAAGAGAAAAAATACTTAAAAAAGAAATGAAACTAAATATAATATGTTATAATGGTTGTCTTACTTTTCAGGCAGAAATATCATGTCGCTGTCCCTGCAAATATTTTCTATAATAACTCGAGAATAGTGTTAGTAATAAATTTAATAATTTTGTACAAAATAGGTAGTAAATCGTGCTATAAGTTTCGGTGCTGAAATACAAAGTGTCCGTGTTACCATTGCGTTGACCCGAGCAACGATTTTCCTTAATAGTTTGAGAACACTGGTAGCAACCTAATTCTAATGATTTAGTAATAATAGTACAACGAGGTCTTATATCGTTTTGTAATTTTGGGACCAAAATACAAAGTGGCCAGGTTCCTATGTTGCTGCCCAGCCAACTATTTTCCTTGATAACTAGAAAACGGTATTATTATTGATTCTAATAATATAATACAAAATAGGTACTTAATAGTAAAATAAGTTTATATACCTAAATACAAATTTGCCGGGTTAAAATTCTATTAATTTATTACTAAATAGGTAATATTTACTAAATCGTAATATAACTTTCTGGAACCAAAATAAATACAAAGTCACCAGGCTACAATATCGCTGGCCTGGCCAAAGATTTCTCTCAATAACTCGTGAAATTTTTTAGTACTAATTCTAATAATTTAGTACTAAATATGTAATAAATCGTGGTATAAGTTTTGGGGCTGAAATAAAAAGTGGACGGGTCAGCGACATGGACCTCAAAAAACACTTAATGTCCTATAAGTGTTATAAGTGTGGTATTGTGTTTAGTTATTTATATTAATTTTTAACCTTAAAGATTGCCGTTAGTTATACGAATAATATGAGTTGCTAAGACATTACAAAAAAGGTAATTAAAAACATTTATTTATTAATAATTTATACTAAAAATTTCTATTTAATTACTTCATAAGGTACAGAATAAAAAGTTTTTAAATAATAAAATGTGGTTTTAAGATGTAACAATAGTGTGTATCTTAAACACTACGTACTATATTTAAAAAAATGAAATTTTAGTTGTAAGATAGATAGAATCTGATTTGTAACTGATTTTACTTTGCGTTCTAGAGGCCAAAATGAACTATTTTGAGTTCCAAAGCGACACGAACCTCTTTTTCATTCTATAAATAAAGAGCAAAATTTATTTGCAGCATAAGCTGTAAGAGTAAAATATTATACATTTTGAGCTATACTTAAAAATATAATTCATAAAAACTTAGTCTTAGATAAACAAAATGGACTATTATATTAGAGTTTAAATAACGATATAATTTTTTTTAAATTCGAATGTTGTTTTAATTGTAAAAGAAATTTATCCTTTGTTTTGCTTTTGTATGGAAAACTTTTAAAAGTCTAATATTTCACAGCTAACCTAACCGTTTTGTTTTAAATCGATTTTTGCGTACCATAATTAGTTCAAGTATATAACAAATATTTGATTACCGATACATAAGCATTATGTGGTTTTGAAGCTTCATTGATATTGACAACACGTTAAATTTAAGATTTAAAAAAAATGTTTTATAAAATTTAGGTTAACGAATTTAATTTTATTTGATTAAATAGATCGCAAAGTTTGTTTGCATGTGTTACTAATTGATTATTAACTCATTATTTATCTGTGTGTATAAATGGTACTTAGGGATGAAAAAGTATACTTCTTACCAATATAACAAGTACTAACTGACTACCAATCAGCGAACAAGATGGTAAAAAGTTTTGCTGTATTTCTGATGATCTGTACTGTAATCTTTTGCATGACAATTCAAATGATTGTTAGTAAGAAATGCGGAAAGTGTTTTGATAAAGTAAGTATTCTCGTCTGAATTAAAAATATTTAGTTTTATTACTGGAATATACAGAATAAATATGGTTTTAGTATTGAAACTATTTATTAAACAACAATATGCATGATACAAAATTAAACAAATAAAAATTGATTACATCTTTTTAGTTAATTAGTTTGTAATAAGCGTTGTGTTTTGTTTAGATTTTAAGATGTTAATTATTTTAAGTCATATTGTCACGTATAAGATCTAACGTAATATTCCGGCAACTGACCCGGTAGCGGTAGGTGACGAATAGTTTACAGTATAACAAACAAACAGAACACAATTCTCACAAAAAATACGCCTAAGTATCAGACGCGTTTCAACGACAAGGTCGTCCTCTATAGTGATACAAGAGGTACACCAATCAAACTATAACCACGCTACGCATAGTTTACTTTATCTACCGTAAAACACGTATTTTGCAATTCAACATTTCGCCTACTTAGATTCGACCTATCGCAATAAATAAAATACCGTTGAAACGTTAATATTCCGTAGTTGCATAACCATGCAAAAAAAAATTAAATACCAGAAAACATTATAAATAATATACCATAAATTGGTAAAGATTTGAGCTGAGCGGTTGTAAACAAAAATGATGTCGTTTTTCTCTAATATTTACAAATCGATATTTCTCTCAAACAGATCTACTATAACACTGTTCTATAGATCACACCTTTCTCTTTTGATCAGTGCTTTCTAAATCATTCTGTCTGTTATAGTTTTTATTATATAAAAATTAAACAAAATCAAGAATTTTAACTCATTTTTACACGATAAAAATTACTTTTTTTTTTCAATTCAACTTTTATCCTAGTATGTATTATTTTATCGAAATGTAGAATCTATCACTGTAATGGTCTTGTTTCAATCTTTAATAATCATGCACACCAAAATCCTTCTCACGAAAAGTAAAAATTCAAGAATTCCATAAAGTTGAGTATCAATCCGCTATAGTTTGATTGCTCAGGGAGTGCGGCTGGAGCTCGTCTCTACCTGCAAGACACCCGACTCACGCACGCACACTCACCACTGTCCTTATTGTCTGGAAGACCAGATCTCCTTCACTACCTAGAAATATAACACCTGTTGTATGATACCGCCAAATCGCAATTCATTTCAAGTTAGATATACAGTAAAATGCTTTGTGTTACTAAATTTGTTGTTTAATTCCATGAAAAATGAGTGAAAACACGAAATGTTTATGACAAAAAATAGTTTACTGAAAGGGGATGATATATGTCAGAAATGGTTTATTAATACAATAAACAAAAGCATCAAACCAAATCAATAATACAATAAAATAACATGTTATGTTTCATTTACAATAATATGTAAAATTTTAAACAACAAAACTTTATACATTATAACGTACGTCAACTCTTCCCCTACGATTGGGCGTCAAATATAACATACGTCAACTTGCTCCTAGCTAATAAAACTCAAAATACAACTTTTTACCTTTCAAATAAAATGCTTTATTACAAGATTTTGATATTAGAAAAACAATTACATTTCGTGGCATTGGTTTGACAAGGTTGTAATTAACATTTTTGGTAAAATTGAGGTTATTATTTTATTTGGCACATATTTAGTTAAACTACTTTCTGTATTAATTTTACGACAATATCATTGTAAACAAAGAAGTTACTAAAGTGACAAGGTTCTAACTGCAAGAAAACCATTTTTAAACATCACTTTGACAAGGTTCTATCTGTAACACATTAGCAACAGCTGTTAGTTCAATGTTATTTAATTGAAAACAGCTGTTAATTTGTTCTATTGTTTGGAAGGTGATGGTGTGTTCTACTCTTTTGAGGTTATAAACAGTAAGCTCCAGAATTGTTTCTGTGTTAATGTTTAAAAGCTTTATTGAAATATGGATTTATCACAAAGTGATAGTCTATTCGATAATTTTAACTCAGATTTTGATGATTTTATTCCTCCAACGGAGTCGGAAGATTCAGAAGATTATGCTGTTAACTATATGTGTAGAAAAAGGTTATTGAAATACTTTTTTGTTAGTTTATTATCTAAACATTTTCTTTGAAATGTTATGTATAACAGTTAGTATTGATGTACATCTTTAACAGAGTTAGTTTTTCAAGAGTGTAATAAATTAAATTTATTCAAGAATGGCAGGTAAGCCAAACATGTCACTAATTAGCCTAGGCTGTGCTTAGGCCTAGGTCTGCGAGCGCTGAGCCAATTAAAAATATTCAAAACATGTTTGCTTTATGTTCTGACCAACTATTTAGGTTATTTTCATCCTTAAAAAAAGTATAATATATCTATTTGCAAAGCAAAACCATGAAAAGATTAATGATCATAACTTCTTAAACCTCCACGTTTTTGAATAGGACTATATTTAACTATTATTAAATCATTTCTATGCTATAGAATTATGGCTAAGATTTTTAATAAAATTAATATTATACTTAACTCATTAGGGCTTGATTTATTTTACAGAAAGAAAAATACTTCAAAACCTTGCCAAAAACAACTGATGTTTGGAGAAAATTCCCCCTTGATGGAACGAACACAGAAACATGCAGACCAAGTTTTAAACGACATCGTTCAGCTAAACATGAATACAGAACTAACGACTGCGTTTGAAATTTCCAGTGATTCTGATAAGTAAGATAATTTAACTATTGTGTCTTTTATACTAAAATTAACTTAACATGAAAAATGATTTATGGTTTTTGCTTCTAGCGCTGGTGATGTTCTAGAAACTCCAAAGAAATAAGTTCGAAAACGCATTCCCAATGCAAGTAAGTGGAAGTGTAACATGTTGAAAAGAGCTCATCAAAGTGGCGAAGAGTATGTCAGCCGTAGAGGTAAGAAGGTTAACGCAAAAAACTGTTAAAAACATTAAAAACTGCCTCACAGATTGTAGGTATGGATGTATGAAGAAAATAACTGATGATGAAAGAATGGATATTCACGTAAGCTACTACAGTCTACCACATTCAGCTGAAAAGAGACACTTCATTATCAACACAACAACGCGTTCACTCACTGCCAGGCCTAAGAACCTTAACAGTAATGATGAAGATGATAGTGAGGATTCTAATAATGGTAGGACTGGGACCGTTGCAACAAAGTCACGAAGAAACTATTCATTCTCTTATTTTTTTCATGTAAAAGGAGAAAAGATCCAAGTGTGCAAAAGATTTTATCTGGGAACACTAAATATTTCTCAAAAGCCAGTGTACACGGCACATAACACAAAATATTTAAAAACAAACACTCCAAATGCAAACCTTAGAGACAAAAGTGAAACTAGCAGGAGAACACCAACTGGAAATGCTGACTTTGCAAGAGAGCATATAAAGTCATTCCCTACAGTTGAAGCACATTATTGCCGAGCGACCACAAACAGACTTTACTTAGGTACACATTTAAGTGTTGGAAAAATGATTGAACTCTATAAAGAAAAGTGTTGTGAAGAAGGAGTCCAACCAGTAAAAGACTCTCAATACAGAAAGATTTTCAACACTGAATTTAATTTTGGATTTCACAAACCTAAAACGGATAGATGTGATTAATCTCAAAAATGCAATGCAATTAATAAATTTTATTAATCTAATATGTTCTTAACTATACTGCATTCACTCTGCACACATTCCTTAACCTAATTTTAATTACTTTACAATAAGTTTTTTTTTTTGTATTCTACTCAATAATTAAAACTTTCTCTAAATCCTTCTTGGACATCAACACTTATTTTACCAATTATATATATTTAGTTTTGACTTATGAAACCTCGATTTTTTTCACAAAGAAAAATAATTAAAAACCTTAAACATTTAACATACAATTTATTGCCCCGGCTTTGATTTTCTATACAAAACAATTTAAAACTTTAACATTGAACATATCATTTATTGCCACGGCTTGCTCTTTTACAAAAAAAAAAAAAAATCAAATTAAAAACTTTTATTAGCACTAACTCTAATTTCTCGGGGGGTAATTCTTTGATGGCTCAATTAAAGTGAAATTTACGATTAATAATAAAAAAATGGTTAACAATTTTGTACTTATCAATGGTTCGCTCCTTTTTCAACTGGTCATTTTTTCACAATATCACTTCACAAATTTCATTGACTCTGTTTTAATCACTTCACTAGATTTTCTTTTCACTAACCAATCGAAGCACTCACAAATTCATTATTCAACTCCTTGGATGACGGATGGTCCTAGCTGCAATTGGTAGCCTGCCTTCCTGACCACGAAATACTAACTTCTCGTTGATACTAAATTTGTGCTGACTGACTTTCAGCTAACGTACTCAGAGACGCCCAACTCCTCTGGTCAACAAACAGTTTAAGACTTTATTTTTTTACTCGACTTAAAACAAAACTCCATTAACAAGGTGACTCAGAGATTACTCGCCTCTTGTGTCAACAGTCTTTCACGACTAACAGTCCTCCGCTCTTATTCCTCGACTCTCAGTCCTCGATTAACTTTCCTTTCCAATTTTGGTTTTTACCGAATATCATCCCCCCTCTTGAAACTTGAGTTGGTTTACACTTCGTTGATTCGTTCAAATCTTCTAATTCTTTTTAAACATAGTTTCTGTCTTTTTAGTGGCGGGTTTCAAAATCTGCCCATTTATTTTTAAAAGTGGGGACTCATATCATTGGTCGACCTACATTCTGCAAACCGTTATTTTTCGAAAACAGTTGGAAACTTTCCTTCTGAAGTACAGTTATGGATGCTAACTTCCCCCTTGTATTCTCCTTTTCTTATACAATTTTTATTCACATCTGTCCATGGCCAATTATCCCGTTACTTGTTTTTTTTTAGTGTGAAGGCGCGTTTGCTCCCTCAAGGCTAAAGTCCCATTTTTATTTATTATTTTTTTTTTGTACACTTCCCATGGTATCGTTACATTTCAACCTTCCAAACTGCACCTGGCATCATTACATTTTCTATAATATTAATTTCTTTTTAACTATCATTAATAGTTTTATTATTTTGTACATGAATTAATTAGCTATTTATCTTTTGATATCATTAATCATAATTAGTTGTAAATGATTAGTTTGATATCGTTACAACATATTTGTACAAACTTAATTTATACATATTTGTTGAACTAAAATCCATCAAATAATATTGTAAAACCTTAGGGAATTCGCAACTGCCTGTAGGTATTGGTTTGTACCTAGAATTTTAGGAATATAGTTTCACAATATATATTTTATAACTACAACTTTGATACTCAACTATACTTCTATGTACTACAACGGAAATTCGTTGTATGGGAGTATATTTTAGTCAAAAAAGAAAAAATCAAAATCTAATCCTAATACTAGGTTTGGCAATTTGTAAGCGACTTTGCTGTTCACCGCGTGTCGGTGAAACTGAGCTATGACCAGGTCTAAAGTCAACGTTCGCCTACCAGGTATGACAGTAAAATCGTATGTCGGTAGATTTTGAATAAAAAATCTGTATTTAATGAATTTAGAAAATATGAAATAATACTGTTATAGGATGTGTAATTGTAGTACAAATTGTACGCAATACAGATCAGTTACGGTTGTTTCATAAAAATTAACACACGCTGCAATAAATTTGTATGAAGAATCAAAAAAATTTCAAAATTATTAAAAAATAAAAAATCTTCGTATTTTTGAGAATAAAAAGAAATTCTAAGAATATAATATTCGTAGTAAAATTTTGAAAAAAGTAACACCTAAAAAGTTAGGTGAAATGGTAATGATTAAAAATTGCATAAAACAGAAATTAAAGTAAATTTTGATAAAGGGTTGTAAAGAAATAATTTATAAGACAAAGGTTTACAAGTAAATTAAGAAAAAAATAAAAAAAAAAATAAAAATAAAATGTTACAGTTTTCACACTTTTTTGGGGTCAGGGATAAAGTAAATTAGCTAAAATTTGGTAAACCTGGTTAGATTTAAGTATTTACCAAAATATTTGAATCTCAGGGTAATCAGGATATATTAAACACCCCAAATGAAGAGGTGTGAACAAAAGTGTGAAAAACCCAGGATCTAAATGTGGAGAGGATCGTCGCATTGGCTGTTAAGTTTGTTACACAAGAAGAACAATTTAGTGAAATTTCAGAACTGTAAAGTGAAAGGTGTGAGAATTCAAAATCGTAAATCACACTAAACATTGCGTAACGAATTACAGGTGAACGGGCGGGCCGATAATCACCACGCGAACTTCTCGCGAAAGCTCAGATCAAGACCTACAAGATGCTGGCGGTTAAAACACAAAAAGTCATAAGTTAACCTAATAAATTAAAAAATAAGAAAAACAATAGCGAAATGTTTGTTGCAAGTCGGAATGTGTAGAAGCTGAAACGTCATGACTTCGTGACGTCGAAAGGGGCGGAGCTAGTGGTACCAAATAGTTTATGATTAAATAGAAAAGGATAATCAATAGAAATTAATTAAAATAAAGGAGTTTAAGGACTTGGACCATAGCAAACCAACTATAGATAAACAAATATAACAATAGAGGATAAAATTTACCAATAAACTTCATATAAAAGGTGAAAAAAGGAAATATCATATTATCCCTGTGAGGGAAATAAGTTGGTACGAGAATATCGTATTTTTGGCTATAAATATAGCTGCAGACGACTTGGTCGCTCTCTCTTAAAAAATCAAGATTCAAGTACTACGGGGTGGCTATGCCCGAGCGCGCTCTGTTCTTCAAAATATTTAACAAGTATAAAAGTGTTACTATGCCCAAAGTTATGGTGCACAAATTTTATAAAATGTTTAAAATGAGTCAAAATTAATTTCAATAAAATAGAATTGTTTGAAAAGAAGTGATAAGTGAAATGGTAAATTAATTAGTTTACAGCGAGTTCCAAAAAAGTGGGAAAAAGTTTACATCCAGTGTCATTCCAGATCAACACGTCACCGGAACTTCGTTTAAACTCCATGGATCTTTAAATCATTTTCTACAACCAACGGTCACCAGGACAACAACATCATCCCTTATCCAGGAACCAGGATCTTCCGATCATCAGTCAAGGTATCCCTTTTACTCGCAAGGCAAAGTTGGCCGAAAGTTAAATTATATTCAACTGATTTTCATGGGATATAGATTTAAGATGTTTAATACAATTTTGAAAATTGATATAAATTTAATTGTGGATATTTTTCTTTTATAATAATAGTAAACTAAATAAATCAAACCTGAACGACTAATTAAATTATCAAACTTGGTAATTAGCGTTCAGGAATTAAATAGAGGAAGTGTATTAAAAATAAAGTCTTAAAATATAACTTTTCTCAAGAGATAAATCTGCCAATCTGCAACCTAATTAAAGTAAGCTATAAAATAATAAATTGTAATGTAAAATATTTTCTTTTTTAATGTGATATTATTTGATAAAGTGTTATCAATTTTTTTTTGATATTAATAATCTAATTTTGTTTCAAATATTTTAGAAGTTTGAATTTGATTTAAAAAAGCAGGTTGAATAAATTATTTCATTCATGTCAGTATTAACAATCATGTGTTGTTTAATTTAGACTGTCCACACCACCTGTATTAAATTAGAAATTAAGGGAATCAAGATAAAATATATTGTGTGACAGAGGTATTCTTCAGAACACACTCCTTGGGGATTAGTTAAGTAAAATTAAAGTCGTGCATTCCCTGAGAATAGTTAAAGTAAATTTAGTTCTGGAAGGAATTGAATAAATAGGGGGGTACCAACAGTTTAGGGAAACTTAAACTGTTGAAGGGGTTAATCCATCCAGGCTAGATAAAAAAGAAGCCAAAACTTCCAGTGGATTGATTGATTCGTTCTCTATCTCTCGGGAACAAATTCTGGATAAAAAATTCCAGGATTTGAGACTTGTGCGTTTATTAAAGAAATCAGGGGAAACGTACAGTCTGACTCAAAATCAAGAACTTGAGTTTTTCGTTGTAGTACAATTGTACGCTATTAATCTGGGCATGAAAATTGTATCTGGTCATAAAATATTTTGATTTACATGTTTAAGTATTATATAATTGACACATACTCTCCCCATATAAACCTATGGAGAATAATAACTTATCCAAACACTAGGAAATGATACAATGTAACATTTAACAGGTAAAATTTGTGTGAACCAGTAATGACTCACGCGGCAGGTCAATGGTCCTTCCTAATCCCCTGCGTGTGTGTGAGTAAGGCCGATCCTTCGGCCAGCCGCACTCGCTGAGCAATCAAAGTGTATAGAACGCCTCACTAAACTCAACGGTGTTTATATAGAAAAATGTGTACTCTTTGATCATATAATTTTTCGAAATGGTAATTCTTATCCAAATGCCACAAGTTGACAATATCATATAGTATTTTTCTTTCTCTTTCGAACTACGAATTCGAAATTATTGTAAGTAATATGGTTTACGAGATATCGATTTTACGAAGTATACCCAAAAATATACTTCTCCTTTTATGAGTGCTTAACCCAATGTTGAAGATTTTTATATTAATGTTTATATAATCTTTCAGTTTTGTACTACCGTGAAGAGGAATGTTTGAACTATAATTTGGTAAAAATGTATAATGTATAAGCGGAAAATTACATTGGCAGTGGAACAACCTAAAAACCAGCAAAAACTAATAATAGGCCTTACTTTTGAGAAAATTTTCCCTTTTTACGTCAAAATTAACAATGGCTAATGAAAATTTTATAAATTGATTTTTCATTTTAGCAACTTTTATCCACAAATATATTATAAATTTCTAGTATTACAGTACTTGAAAAACTTTAAAAAAAAAATAACAATAATAATTTGTATAGTGAGCTTTACCTTTTCTGCGCAATTTTCACCCTGGTTACCGCACGATTTTTTGATTCCTGACCTAATAACTCAAAATAATTTTATATCTATTTATTTTTTCACTACACAACTAAATACTATCCACCATTATGAATTACATGATAATTTGAAGTTGTGTCTTGCATAATAATACCTTTTTTTTGTGATTTTTTTCAAATTAGGCCTAACATTTTATCTTTTCCTGTGGTTTTTTTTAATGTAACAAATTAATTATTTTTTATCAACTATTATTCAAAATTATATTTCAATTCTTTTGTATATCTTGCAAAATAGTGATAAAAACTTATTTTGTAAGATTGAGGTTTTTCTGAAAAAAAGTTACATTCATTTTTAATACCTAACATACTTACTCCATTACCGTTTCAATATATATATATATATATATATATATATATATATATATATATATATATATATATATACTCTTTAAATCATATATTAGAAAATACATAGAAAAATTCTAAGCTTCTCTCTGAGAAAGATGATATTTTATTATTTTTTTAAACAAACGAAGAAAGTTCATAAACAATAACACAGCCGGAAGAAGGGCTTTAAGAAAGGTACAGAAAAATTAATTTGTAAATCGAAAATTTGTGTATCGGTATGTAAAAATTAAATTAATTTAACAAACAGATATTGCGTAAATTTCTCTTATGTTATATAATAGAGGCTGGAGGTAAACTGCATCATGCTAATCGACTAATTGGTAAGACTTTTACATATATGTCATTAATATGACACATATAATCAAAGAGGGATACGGTACTATTCTGGACATACCTAGGAACATTTAACACTTTCTCCTAAGCAATAGAAGCTAATTACTGTAATTAATTAATTATCAAAATAGACCTATCAATGACACCAACAAAAATTATCATTTCATGTTTTTCAAATTCAAAGTTATAAATAAAACTCGTTTAGTCATCATTATTTGTTTTTAATGAAATCTGTAAAAGCAAATAATTGTGCTGTTCACAATGAGTTTGGAGCTAATCTTTGACACAATTTACTCATTTTGATTTTATATCAGTGACTGAGACTTATATAACGTCATTTATACACCACCACTTCTTCTGATAGTTCCTTAGTCTAACTGTTGCCTTACTGATTTTAATGATTTGATTTTATCTTTAACACTGCTCATGTGGAATACACAATCTATGTTATATTATGTGCAAGGTTCAGGATATCGTAATAAATAAAAGTTTTATTTTAACGTTTCTAGTCAGATTGATAAAGTACAGGACATTTCATTGACAAAAATTTATAAACTTTTTTTTTTTTAAATATATATTAAAATATGTGTTTACTCTTTACAAGTTACAATATTTTGAATAGAGAGCTGAAAATGAGAAGACATAATAAAAAAGTGTTTTGCCCTGAGGGCCATTTTGTAAACAATATTTCCGTTTTACAATCAATACGCTAATATATAATGTGTAAGAACTAACATGAAAACATGCCTCTTGTTCAATAAAGAACCAATGGTTTTGCTGATCACATCTTGCTTCATTCATAGGCACAAGTCATAACGCTAAAATTGAAATACTGCAGCCTTCTATTTTGAAACCTTTAATAACTTTGAAATTTCAAACTTTCTTTGGTATTAATTATTATTTAAATCATACTCAAATTTTCTCGGTGAAAATACCAATGCAATGAATGAAATTATTTTAAATGAATAAAATCTAATAAAAAATGAGACATTTTAATGAAAGTCTTCACTTTCAGATAGAAATCAAATCGTATACCATATATGTAAGTGATAAAATATATGGAGTCATTGAAAATACGAAACTAGAAATGTGTAAAATATTTCAATCGAACTTTGAAACTTCAAACTATTCCATGATTAAAATTACAGTTTAAACCATATGCTAATGATACGCTGAAAATGTGTATTATGGAACAGATAATTTTAAGGAAATTAATAATATTTGTCAAACAATCAGTATATCCCACTTTCTGGCAGCTAAAGCATGGCTATGAAACAAGTTTGGAAATGACAACCATGAAAAGGGAAAATATATCCTAATATCCAAAGCCAATGTTGGGAAATAACATAAACTATTGTCCTTAAGAGGAATTAGGTTCTCAACTAGAACCAATAATTAACCTATTTACGAAATTAATCATGTAATGAAATAAATTTACAGCCAGAGCCAATGCAATAAATTGCTAACACCAACACCAAGTATAAAGAAGGCCATTCAACTGTCAAATACCACAATACCGGTTATGGTTGTAAGTGCTAAAATTATTGTAGAGTGTGTTTTTGAATTAATGCTTAATTATATTAAATAGAGCATACTTATTTTAAAACTTTTTTTTTTCAAATTATAATACTGTTTTTATTTATTGAATTAACCGTGATCTAGTTCCATTCTGATTGTTTAGGTTATAGAATTATATCTTAGCTTAGTATATGATCTTGTCTAATTCAATTTCCTCGCTATACTGAATCGTTTGATTGATTGTCATTGTAGAAATAATTTAGGTGTGTCTTAATTTTCACTCTCCACATAAATTTTATCAATTACAAATGAATACTTGTACTATTTATAGATCTACTTCATACGCATTAAGCAAAGAATTTTAACTTTTTCTTGTTTTTTTGTTCCAATGTAGATATACCTATCAATGCTGCAAACCACTTAAGTGTTATTATAGACCCAACGGTATCTGCGCTAAGTGACCAGTTTTATGTGACCAGAATATTCCTAATATGAGCAAAGTGTAAAAATAAATATATTCTGGAACCTGAATTATATTCATTTGATTCATCCTTTTCAGTGACTAAATATTATATCTAATATAATTTTTAATATTGGAATATTTCTAATATTATTATATAATTTCAAATCAATGCACTTAGCTCGCATAATGTAATTCAAAATATAAAAATTAGTTTCATACTGTCAAACGTATCCTTACCTTGAGTTAGACGTGCTACATCTGATTAATGTATTAACACATTATCAAACACTGTACATGAAACACATTAAATATCAGAAAATACACATTTAATATTTAACACGTCCATTCAAACGTTGTCATAATAAATAAATAAAAACATCACAAAAACACATAAATAGTCATTCCGTAAAACTAATTTTTATGTTATCTAATACCTTATTAATATTACATCTTAATGTTTTCCTAATTCTTGGTACTCATTCTTCTGATTTACGTCAGTTGTTGGATTTAATTTAAAAAATAATAATAATGCGAAAATAAATGAGGAACGTTTTTAATTCCAAATTTAATTAAACAATTTTGTGTAATCGATTCATCCCTTTCAACGTGCTCCATCTCAATTCAACCCTCCTTGAAATCATTTTACGAGCATGGGTCCTTTGATAAAAAATACCGTTAATTGCTTGAAATATATTCTTTAAGGTTTGTAATATTGCTCTAAGTATTTAATTAATCGACACATCATAAGCTAACTCTATGCTGTTTTTCTTGGGATTTTATGTGTTCCTAATTGTCAGAAAAGCTATGTCCCCATTAGTGATTAAAAAAAAAATACACGTGAAGAGTTTGTTTTTTGCTTATTAAAAATGTTAAATCCTCGCCTACAAATTATTGGCTAAATTTTAAAATAACTTCTCGAGTATCCGTTTCAAATTTACTATTTATCTTGAAATATTAATTACTATTTTATAATTTCTTGACCCTCCTCGACTTATAAGTAATATCTACAATGCAGTTATAGTTTGGTCATAATTTGCAAAGAGAAATGGAAGAGTGTAAATACACCAGGAACATCAACGCCTTGAAGATTTCTTAAGTTTGATTCTAATTATCATTTAAGGGAGTGTCAGAAATTTCAGGTATCAGTGCGTCCTCTATAATATCAACAGGATCAGAAAAGTAAACATCCATAAAATCACAAATAGAATAATTTTCAATTCAAAATTCTATATCACTACTTCATAAAATACCTATTTCAAACTGAAGTAATATATATATATATATATATATATATATATATATATATATATATATATATATATTATGGATAGTTGGCTACATGAAGCTTTTTGCCTTAACATTATTCTGAACTTTTCTTATGATTGTTGTAGATAAAACCTCTTAAGTATCTAGGCTTTGTGAAGTAGGGTTCGAGTCCGTCGACATCTGCTCGTAAACTTTATTTAGTCCAAGATCTACAATACAAGATCACTACCTATAATAAAATTATATATGGTTAGGATTGTACTTTTTAAAGAACTTTAAGATTGACGGGCAATAAACAAATGTAATATATTAGTTATACAAATGGATTTTGATGCTTTTTACTTTAAAAACGTGTATTTACTATTAGTTGAAAATGATATTTATAGTATGTTTAAAAGTATTACTGTTGCTACTACAACTATTGAGTAATACAAATTATGTTAGTAATTATAATACACGAATTTTAAAGTCTAAAGTGTTTAAGATTAGTGATAACAATTGTTGTTATTTATATATTGGAGTTATGTGTCTATGACTGTCATTGTTTAAAGAAATTGATACCATAAATAATGTTATTATTTAGTAACAATTGATGTGATATAAGAACATTCGTATTTGTGTGGAAATATCAATATGTTTTAACTTTCGTTTTTTTTTTTCACTTAAACTTCCATATTTAATCATTTTTTAAATTGAGAAATATATATATATTTCCGTAAAACAAACAAAACAAAATTGATCTATACCCTTACAACAGATCTAGTGATGGGTGAAGCCCGATATTCGTTTGCGTACCCACATTTTTCCCTTTTGCATTCTTCATTGTAAGTTGTAGATAGAGTATTTTTCAATGGGTCAGATATCTATGTTACATTATATATGAGTTACGTAGTTGCTCCTTAAATATCTATTTAAAAAAAACAACAACTTTATTTCATTTAAATGATTTAAATTGATTTACAATAATATGGAAAGTCCAACACTCTTATTCACAGAGCAAACTGTCCTGAGCGAATCGATAAAGAACACCAGCTAACTAGTAGCTAACAAGGCTAGGCAATACAAAATGGTTACTCTATCTTATTCTAGGAAAACTACCTCTATTGTGTTTACTTATGGTAAATATTGTTCATATAACTCCTCCACCCCTAAATAAAACTTCCGGGGGTTGTTGAAAGTTAGGTCCAGGTTGAGGTTTTTTACAAAATTTTCTATAAATTAAATAGGAAATACAAAAGCTTACTCTATATTATTCTAGGAAAACTACCTCTATTGTGGTTACTTATGTTAGATTTTGTTCATATAACTCCTCCATCCCTAAATAAAACTTCCGGGGGATGTTGAGAGTTAGGTCCAGGTTGAGGTTTTTTACAAAATAATCTATAAATTAAATATAGTATTCCAACTAGCAACAATACATAAATTATTTTTGTCCATACACTAATTTCTGTTACAATTATTATGTTTTGTGGAATTGATGAGATGATGTCCAAATTTATTTTGTCAAATTCTCAATTTTTTAGGTTAATCAAAAATATAATTCTGGTTGTTGATTAACTGAAAGATGTAGTGCAGAAGCATCTAAGAGTTTTGGATGTCCACCTTCGGTTTCGGACAAGTGATAGAGCTGTTTATCCTTGTAGAAAAATGTATCATTGTTTGGGTTAATTAAATAAATACCTTGAAGTGTCTTAGTTAAAGTTTCTTTTTAATTTGTTATTTTAAAAGTTTCCTTTTGAGGACATATTGCTAAATATTAGTTCAACTCTGGTATCCATTTAATTATATTGTCTATGATCTCCAAAGCGGTGTATTTGCAATTGTCTGTTGTGCAATGATGAACAATAGATGTTTCACAGTGAAGTTCTCTATGATATATTATTGTTCCAATGAGCATAAGAATTTTGATTGGATTTTGTCGTTACATTTATTATCCAAACCTAATATTCTAAATTTACTTAATTTACTTTTTGATACTAGCAAATATTTTACTGTATTTGCATAACCTGATTTATATTTAGTGGCTACAGAATACAATTTATAAGTATTGAAATCTGTTCCATATACAGTAAGTAAAACAGAGAAGATATAAATAAATTTTTGCCAATTTTACAACTTACTTCCAACAAATTTTCGAATTTCCAAATATTTTCTATTTGTGATTCTAATGGCAATTTATTATTAAAGTATTTGTGAATTTTCTAGATTTACCATAAAACAATTCCTTTGTGGAAATTATACTTGGGTGTAGCGTTCCTAGTTTACAGAATGTTAGTGAGTTTTATATATCTTGTACTAAACTTAAGAAACATATTACATAAAATATTTAATTGATTTAGTACATTTCGAAATTTTTCTTATTTTACAAAATCATCTAACTTCCTATTTATAAATAACATTTTATTCCTTAATTCACTAAAGTTTTCTTCAATAATATTTAGTTTTGTTTTATTCCACAATATTGTCTATACTAACAGAATATTTAGATGCAATTTGGTTTTTTATGTTGAACTATTCGCTCTTAATATTTTCTAATAGTTTATCATATTTTGGCCGTCATAAGCGTCCAAATTTCCAGTGAATAATTTCAATATTGAGCCTAAACCATCAGCAATATCTCTTTTTCTTTTCGTTTTATCATTATTTCTTACAGAAAGTATTTCTAATTTTTCTTTTATTGTTTCTCTAGTATGGAACTTAAAGTAATTTAAGTAAAGTAATTAAAGTAAAAGAACTTAAAGTAATCACTTAAAGTCAACTTAAAGTAATTAACAACATCTCTTATCTTACTACCATTGTTTGTTACAAATTCAATATTTCCATCTAGTCTTACTAAACAATTACCACAATTCTGATTTAAAATATTTGACACAATTCTAATAACAAAACTTTAATTTATTTACTTGCTTAAATATTCCTTTTAAACTAAAATGATTTATAAAAGTATGATATGATGACTTTAGTTTTGCTATCAATTGTGATTACTCCCAAATTGTGGGTAATGTCTCTTAATTTAGTTGTTTGTAAGGCACTTATGGTTTGTATACCTTTGAGGAACAGAAGGGATCTGGAACAGGATTTACCGATGAATAAAACTGTGGAATTACTCTGATTTTTCTTGGTCTTTTTACATTTGACAAAAGAATTTTTTGTTTAGTGTTGTGGTGTCTCCTTTCAATTTTACCTGTTTTCCTTTCTGGGTTACCGAGGTTATCTGTTCTTTATTATATTTATTTTTGATTTTACTTTGTTTTTGTACAGTTTTAATACAACCGTAAGTTGGTATTTCGGAAAGTGGTTTCTTGTTGATATACCTTTTTGCTTGGACATTTTATTTTGTTACTTGATTAATTTCCCTAATATGGTCATAGAGTTTTCGCGTTTTTCCTTGTGGGTGTTAATATAATCACTTATAAATTGTCTTCCTAAATCAATGTCTAAAATTGAATTTGAGTCAATATGTCTGTACATTACTTCAAATGGAGTTAATTTTGAGACTGAATGTATACTATTGATGTAAGCAATGATTGCATATTTTACTTTATTTTCAATTATTGATTCGTTCTTGAATTTGGGTTGATTCTTTAATAGCCGTATGTGCCTAATTAATGTAGAATGCAATATTTCTCCCATTCCGTTGGATGCTGGTTGTTGTGTGTTTATAAAATGAATTTTTATATTATGTAAGTCCGTCAATTCATTCATTAGCTTGTTATTAAGTTCTGCCCCATTGTCTGACATGATAACTTCTGGTATGCCGTGGTAAGCAAAATAGTTTAATAGTTTATCAACTATCTTTGCTGCTTGTGCACCTGCAATACGATACACTTGGGCATATCTTAAAATGCTGTCAACTATACTTAAAAACTTTTGCTTTTCAAGATATATTAAGCTATCTACATGTATTGTTTGAAGCGGTCTTGAAGCTGCAGGGGTTAAATTCATCTCTAATCTCAGAGGCGAATATATGAGATATTTTGTTTTTAAACATATCTCACAGTTGTTTGTAAAATTTTGGACGTATTTTTTTTTATATTTGGCCAATAATATTTCCTTTTTATTTTTTCACATGTTTCTTAAAATCCACGATGATTAGTTTTTCCTGTGTGATAATTGTTGATTATTTCTTGAATCTCATCCTCATTTTCGATATCTAATAATTTAGTTGTGCATTTAATCAACTATAGTTGTGAACTTTAGAAGGTCCTAGCTAAATAAGTTGCAAACTTCTCGTAAAAATCACCTTCAAAATATAGACTTTATTTTATATTTGGTTCTAAATATTCTTTTACGAACTTTACTATATCGTTATCAAAATTATTTTCGGATATCTATAAATTAATCTTGTTTTGTTGTTTTTAAATAATTAATTTTTATATTCTAACTTTTTGGGGTTCATACTTTATTAGGGACAATATTTTCTGGTTTTTCCAAAATGTACAGGTTCATCTAAAATAGGTATTATTAAATTTGTAAATCTGTTTTGACATGACACAGGTGTATTATGAGTGGTTAAATGTTGACACACATTCAGGCAAAACGTGTTCATGTTTAAATAAACAAGATGTAACACTTTAGCAGTTTATTGTTTGTCTGCATAGCAGTATTAGAACTGAGATATTTAAAATAATAATTTAAACCATATATTATTTGTTCTACTATGTTGTTTAAATACTATTAACATCAGAGATATATTGAAATCTTATCTACAAAAGTTCATCAGTCCAAAATATGTGAAGCGAGTTTTTCTTGCAGAAGGAAGATATTTTAGTTGTTTCAGGTATAAAAAATTCTTAAACTTCCATAATTGTTTTAGGAGTTTAGAGTTACTAATATTACTTTTTTTTAAATACTTTAAGTTGTAATGTATTTTCAATTATTGTATGATTATGTGCTAAATTAGTTTATATACAATTATAACAATAGACAAGCTAGTAACGTTTTTGTTGGAGAGCATTTTTTAAATTTTAAACAATAAACATCCATCAAAAGTTGGTGCAAAATTATTGAAAACACTTTATTTAAAGTTAAACATTAAGTTATTAATAAAAGTTACACATATAAGTTGTTTAAAAAAGACTTAAGCAAATACGGTTTTTGATAGTTTTTCTCGTAGAGGGAGTTTTTCACAATTGGTTTTCATAGAGTTACATTTGGATTCAATTTTTCTAATGCAGGAATCATTTGATATTCATCTCCTTAATGATTCATTTTCTTATTCCATGCAAAATTCGTATCGTCATGTAATTTTTTATTACCATTTTACATTTCTAATTTTGTTACTTATATCTTTTTGATTAGAATCTTTAAATGAGGCTATATTATATATTTAATACAAGCATTTATTTGTATTATAAGTAAAGACTTTTGCCATAAATTGTAAATACCCCACTAATAAAGATGAAATGAAATGATTTCTGTGACAAAACTGAAAAAGAATAAAACAATTATAATTTATATGAAGAGATGAAATAATTTCTTGATTTTAGGTAAGGACATCCAAGTAATAATAAGTATTTAAATTACTGAGGGGTATTCAAATTGACATGAGTCTTATTCTAACGTGTCCAAGGTGACGTTTACGTATTGATGTAGGCTATACATTGTTTTTTAAATAATTGATATAAATACAAAATCTTAAAATAGAATATATATATTTTTTAAATAGGTAAATATTAAATATATAAGCTTAACAATAACTAAATATACAGAATGTTCATTTAAACATCAGATATAACAGTTGGTTGTCTCTTTTAAGAAAGAAGGTTGTTATCAAAACATTGAAAGAATGATTTTATTTCATGTATTTTAATGACTACATAACTTTGTACTGGGCAAGTTTATTTTTCAAACTTTTTGTTTACGAAAACATAATGCATGTCCAATAAAATCGATGTTAAAATGCCATAAACTAAATTTAAAAAAGAAAGGTAATTAAACTTGTAGTCAATTTTCTTGGACCATACAACAATTTAGTTAAAATAAATATTATTTAACTTTTCTACATTTTAATTAACAGAATAAACAGAATTTGAAAAATATTCAACATGCTTATGTTTAAAAAAAGATCATAATTTATTTTATTTTTATTTTTTTACACAATCTGTATTATTTGAATGGAGGTTAGGTGCGCCCTATTGATAGGTCTAACCAAGAGATTTATTTAACAAAATCTTGCGTCATTCTCCGTCGATTGAAACAGAAAATAAAAACATATTCCTCACTCCGTACATAAAAATATTCATAGTTTTTCAAAAAAACACAATATATTTATTTTACTATGAGTCATTCATTACTTTTAATGGAGAATATAAAACAGTGTCTACGAAAAATATAGTTTATACTCTTCTAAAGGTCAAGGGAAAGAGAGTCATATAAAATTTACTTTATTTTACTAAAGGGACTCGGAGTAAGAAAGAAAGTAGAATATACTGTTTTTGCGTTCTCGCCAGAACTTTCAGAGAGACAATTTATCTAAACTTCGGAACTGAAGCCAATAAAACACCGAGTCTTTAATCAGTTTACTTGAAAACAATTTCAGTATATAGTTAAATCAACGACTGGTTGTCAGACGTATCGTAGTGAATATAATATTTGATAAAATTGCTTTATTTACATTCACATTTGTATTTAAGACTCTCCTATTCCATCTTGTCTTTTTTTATATTCTTTTTATTGTTTTTCAACCATTATATATTATTTACAATTTTTTTTTTTTTTTTTTTTTACATTTGAATTGAATACAATGTTAATAATTATTATTTTGTTTTTTTTTAAATAAAAAAATATAATAATTCAGCTTTGAAGAAGTGATGCGGTTGTAAAGGTATGGTTACAAGTCTATGCACCATGCTAGAGAGGCTGCATGTTTATGATTAGTGGGGTGATTAGATACTGCTTGAATAATTGTGTCCGTGTAAGTGGGTTTTCTACAAATTTTTAACATTTGGGTAGCATGTTTTAATTTTAATGTTTGAGCACAGAAAATAATATTATCCGTAACAACTTCCATAGGGAATTGAATACACTTATGATCA
Source organism: Aphrophora alni (assembly GCA_963513935.1). Taxonomy (NCBI): domain Eukaryota; kingdom Metazoa; phylum Arthropoda; class Insecta; order Hemiptera; family Aphrophoridae; genus Aphrophora; species Aphrophora alni. The sequence goes on along the minus strand of OY740770.1, from coordinate 68,060,732 downwards.
CTGTTTATCAAATTAAGCAATGAATCTAATTATATAGTACTCCATTATAGACAAATAACACATCATCCACATATCAATACCCATAAACGACTATCTTTATTAATGTGTTATTATCACTAAATTATTTCACCTCAATATATTCTTTAAAACATATTGCTAAATGGGGAGTAAAAAGTGTTGCAGCCTTCAATCTGTCGAAAAAATGTATTATAAATACAATGGAATTCTGATCAATACATGTGAACAACACTTTTGCAATTTATTGTTGAAAACATCATCACAAAACCATTTGAGAAAGTGTTGAAAAAATATAGATGGTACTCACAAGTTCAAATTATTTAGAAAACCCACTTACACAGATACAATTATTATACCAGCAGTTTCTAATCACCCCACTAGCATTAAACATGCAGCCTCTCTAGCATGGTGTATAGAGTTGTAACAATACCTTTACAACCCGAAGACTTCCTTATAAAATGGAATACATTAAACAAATTAATAAATAATAAATACGAAGCTGAATTATTAGATATATGTTTTAAAACATATATATAATAAAAATATATTTAAAAAATAATAATAATGATTAATATCATGGTATATAAATCAGATGTCAAGAATAAAAAATAAATACTGTAAGAAAATTCATAGCTAATGTAAGTTATAAAGTTGGGAAGTTAGTAGTATTGACGTAAAAATTGGTTTTTATTGTAGTAGTAATCTAGGAAATTTGCTAGTTAATAACAAAGATAAAAGAGAGTTGTTGGATAATAGTGTTGTAAACAAAGTAAATTGAAACAAATGTAATAGTGAAGGCATAGGTCAAAGAGGTAGATATTTTAAAACTTGAATTAAAGATAGTGTATATTTTTGGATGTACGGTAAAACAGATTAAAAATATACAAACCATTTAATGATTCTGTACTTACTTTTGATCAGAAGAAAAGTGTCAAAGTTTTGTATTTTGAATGAAAAAGTAAAATTTAAAATTATTCGGTTTTAGAAATCAACAGTTCTGTGGTTAATTTAATTGCTTTCAACATCAAAAACAAGTGTTTAACCTATCTCCTTTTTTAAAACCAAATATCACATATTATCTCTGGTCATTTACCTTCTTACCTTCTCAGGTAATCCTGGCTCACTATTGTATATTCTATAATCTAAAACAGTTAACAATGTGTTTGATAATTTAAGTCGTTTTAAAATTAAACCGTAAAGAAGTTGATTTTTTCTATTTAAATGGTATGTAGTTGTTACTAATACAAAATTATTTATATATTGTTTAAAACTCTTTTTTGGAAATTAATAATATAGATATATTACAGCATCAAAGGAATTCGAACTATTAGAGAAAACCAAACATTAGAAATATAGATCAAAAGTACATTAAAATCATCCTACATTACGAACCCTTCTTAAAATGTCTCGTAACAATCTCCATTTACCTGCATTTTAATCCTTATTAAACCTCTGCACTGTCAGACTGAACTGCATTTAATAACGCTACTCCATTTACGTAATGTGGATATTATATGAAGGAAGCATTTAAATGGAATTAATACATTGAAAGGATTTCGTTTACTTTGATAGACAAAAACACCAGAGTTCTGTCAGTAAAAGTAAACTGAAAAACAGTAACAATCATGCAAAGGGAGCCTGATTTACGTCAGAACATTCATGCTCGTTATTCTATTTTGTTTTTATACAAATAGTAATATTGAAACTCTCGTTTTAAAAAGATTGATATTATATAATTGAATGGCATACAACATATCTAGTTATTTAAAAAAATTATAATTACTGTCTTTATACGGGTAAAAAGGTACATACTAGATATAAGTATAATATAGTTAAAAATTGCGTATTTTTTGTTATTTAAAATTAATGTATATCTAACTTTCTACATATAAACTTAACAACATAAAATTTTATTCAAAAAGAAATAGGTAATTTAAAAAAAAAAAACAGTAAAATAGTTTTAATGAACTGAAAAAATAAATAGTAGGATTACAAAGAGGTCGTTTCAAAGGTTTTTTCTACAGTGTTTTTTCACCCGGCTACTTTGAGTGAATGCAGTACAATTTAAATAATATTTCTTAAACCTAGATTCAGCATTAAAAGCAGATATATTTAGTTTGTTTGAAATTGCACATTGGACCAAAAAAAGGACCAAGTATTTTTCAAATGGTCGTGAATTCAAAGCACAAATACTGTTTGCTTCTTTGTTACAATAATAATAATATGGCAATGAAAATAGATACACAACTGCCATTTATATTTATAGTTTGCAAAAACCATTTGAAAATAAGATACAACCTACTTAAAAAATCTAAACACAATTTTGTGCATTAGGTTTCGTAAAAGTGTTATCAGGAAAAATATCTAGTTAGTTCTACTCCTAATGTCATTTATGTTCATGGTTTCAAATCTGCATGTTAGTGTTATTTTAATGTGTGTACTTTATATCGCTACTTATTTGTGATATTTGAATTTTTCAAATGGGATCAATAATATATGATTTTACGAAACGATGAACACAAATAAATAAATTAAATCCAACAACTGAAAAATAACTAATGAAGTTTTACAAGATAGTCTTTATACCTATTCAGATTTGTCTATTTTAGTTATAAGACAAAACTTTAATCATCATTAGTTTTAATAATCAGTTTTTAAAAATATATCACCATAAACTTTTCAATATCGTATCTGTAATTAGGTTAACCTATGTGTCTAAAAATATCTTTCATGTTAGAGTAATGGTAATTTTAAACATCGAATCTGAATGCCTCTGATAAAAAAAACTAGTAAATAAAAGATTGAAATGTCTGCGGTGCTATTTGTATAATATAATCCTTCCTACATTGAAGTGTGTAACATTAATAATTACTTCAAAGTGGAAAACATTATTACTTGGGCTAGAATCATTACTTGAAATGACTATATAGCCTTCCTACTATACTTTGCTGCATAATCCTTGATGAACTGGCGGTTTGCCAACCAATTAATAAAAGTGTTGAACTTTTCCCGTGTTAAACTTTGTTACTTTTCATTCTTATTTTGTAGCGAACCTTTTTAAGGCTTGACCAGCAATTTTATTAATAAATATACATTTTAATGTATATTTAAAATAAAATGTTTTACCCTTTATATATTTTTATCATACATACATATTTTCTATGTTTAAAACTTGTTGAAATATAATTATTCAATTTACATATATTTTTTTTTTTTGATTTTATATTTTTGTCACAGTTGTTAACTATGATTGTTAATAATAATTTTATTTTTCTAAGTTACTACGGAATTATAATTTTGCTATACGGAGAATTGTAGGTAATATTTAGTATCATTATTGTATTATTAGTTATTATCACTCAAAGTCCTATATTATATCCATAAATATAAATAACCTTTAATTTTAACTTATTTAGGTTAGGAAATATATTAATCTCAGTGTAAGTTATTGCAGAGAATAATTCTAAATAAAAAAGCGAGGTATATCATGATGTAATGTATAAAATATAATAACAAAGCCTTGTAGGTAGTCTAACACAATACAATGTAATTGTAATTTGAAATTAATATATTGCTAACTATTAGGTCATTATTTGGAAATATTATCAAAATATGACTTTCAAAAAACTGAAATCAATAGAAATATTATTTCTTACAATTATTCCTAATGTCTGTTATTATGTAATACGATCATTTTAGTTGTAAAAAAAAAAAAAAAAAAAGAAAAAAAAGAAGAATAACTAAGTAACCTAATATTATATATTTTGATATTGTGACTGGTTTGGTGTATCATTGAAGGTCAATTCAACTTTATTCTATATATTACCTTTTTAAGTTTACATTTCAACCTTAATCATAATTTGGATCACTTAGGGTTACGCAGAATAAAGTCTATTAACCAGGACCTATATAACCTTACATCAATCCAAAAAATGGAAAAAAGGAGGTGGTCTCTTTGGTTGAAGACGCCTGACAAACATTTGTTGAAATTGTAGTAAATTATATATAAATAAGAAGATTAAATGATGTATATATATATATATATATATATATATATATATATATATATATAGTATGGTAATGTTACTATTATAGAATCACCGACTTAGGGAAGATGAAGTTTTTGTTATCCTTATACACTAATGACCAGTATACACTAATGACAATTACCTTAAAGTAAATCAAATGAAGACCAAATGCAAAATTTTCAATTTGAAGCCAAACATAGGTAAGGTGATATTTCTAATATAGTGTTGGATAAGTAATTAATATATACTCTATCATTGTTACTAGAAATAAACAAACATAGCACAATAATATACTGTAAACACTCAGTTTAAACCTACGACGCTTTTAATGTTCTGTTCTGAACACACTCTGAAATTAGTTTACTTTGGTCCATTGTATCTACTTAAATTATAGATTTGGCTTGTGCGGCAATATCACAAATCAAATTACGAAAAAGTTCTTCAGTTCAGTATAAAATGGAAAAAAAAAGAAATATATCTCATTTGGGCGGTCAAGATTCGCGTAGGAATATGTGTTTAACTTATAGAGATACTAGATATTTGGTTTTCCTTTTAGAGCTATATTTGATATATTTAAAAGATAATTTGATATTATAAGTATAAGGAGATATATGACTAGAACATTGACGTATAATAAGCGTCATCAATATGGCTTTCGTAGCCAAAAGTGCAGATTGAAAGCATTTGAAAAAGAGATGTTGGAGACTAGAAATAATAAAGTATGATTAAAACAAATATTACTATAGTAGCCAGATATTAGATAAGTTCATTAGTAGGTTTTTCGATTTCTAAGCGTGTTTTAATAAATAATTCGGTCGGATATTAACACTAGAGGTGGAAGTAACGTAAGTAACTTATAAAATACGGTGAACTTCCTTTTACATGTTTACTGCCAATCCTGTAATTGGTTTTACCGTCAGAGTTTATGGCTTCATTAATCATGGGTAGCTAGTTCCTTTGGCATTTTGCAACAATGTTCTAGAAAATGTGCAATGAACACCTGTCACTGAAACATATTGTTAAGGCCGGAACTATATAATATACTTCTAAATTGTGAAATGTTTAATTAAAGTTTATATTAAGATTAAAAGTCTAAAGTTTTTTATGTTAAGCTCTTGTATAAAATAAATCTATGTATTCGAAATAAATTACATTAATTAATTTTTATTACGCTTAGTTCTGTATGCCACGCAAGTAATACTACATTAGGATTTTAAAGGAAAATAAATACTCTTCAAATAATTTATTAATCATTCCACTTTCATATATCCTTCTATCTAGTACAAATTGAAAAACATAATTAATGAATTGGCAGAAATTAAATTCAAATCAGTATATCAAATTTAAAATATTTATTGTATTAGTAAGAACATCAATTAATTTTCTGAAAATAAATGTCAAAATTGAAATCAACTTGCCAAACTACATTCACGCTGTTTGTTTATTTAAAATCAGGTCGTTATTAAAAATTAAAGCCAGTTTTAGGACAAATTTAATTTTCTCGCTCGATTTTAAGAAGATGTATAATTAATCTATATAGTCCGTAGTACAAGTGTAATTTACCAATTACAATGCAATACAATAAAACTTCCCTTCATTGCAATCACTTTATATAAATCTGTTTAATAAAATTTTCAAACCAAAAAGATAAAGCGATTTACATTAAAATTTAACTAATTATTAGTGTTTTTAGATAGGAGTGAATACAGTAATATTTCAAGTGAAAAATATACGACCTAGACCAGGAAGCGTCTAGTAAAGCTCAGTTGGTAGAGCATTGGCCCGTAAAGCCAAAAGGTCCTTGGTTTGATTCCTGGTATAGGTCTATAGTTTTCACTTGAAATATTGTTGTTTTCGATACTTGCTGGTAAAACACGTATTACGTGTAAATCAATAAATTTTAAATTAATAAATACAACCTTAAAGCTGAAAAATTAATTTCAATGTCCCGTATTTGAGGTAATTAGTTTGAAAACTCAAAAATTGAACAATAAGCAAAGTCAAATAACTAGTCAACATCATGTGCTGGGAAGCAACTAGGATAACTAAGTTGGCGCGTAAAGCCAATTATATATGATAATATAAATATTAAATATTACCTGTAATTAATCCGTCTTGTGATTGTTAAGTTGCGACAAATTTCTACGACGCGTTTTGCGACCGTAAGTATATTACAAGTTATTCTATTTGCCATGTACACATAATAACACTAAAACACATCATAAAAGACTATCAATACTACCATATGTCTTATTTCAATATTGGAAGTGACTTGGATACCAAAAATCATGAAACTAAAATTATATTAAACCCTACTAAAATCTTTCATCAATAAAAAGGAATTTGAATCCTAAAATTATGGTGAATTATATGAATATTGGTGAAATTATTTGGTACCAATTTGTTATATAATAAAAAAAATAAAAATTATTCATAATTTCCTTCTTTGGTTTCCTCTTTTCTCCCTACTTTAATATTTTTTTTTGTTATTGTAATTTATTGTTAAAAATAAATACCTTAATTTATCTACTTGTGTTGTTAACTGCAGTTAGATCTTCATCTGTGAATAAATAACTCTCCCATTGTGTTTGACTAATTTGAAATTTGTAAAATTTACTTTATGTAATATCACACGGTAAGACGAACTAAACAGCTGTTATTAAACAGGATTATGAAACGAGTAAAATTTACTCTCTCTCTCTCTCTCTCTCTCTCTCTCTCTCTCTCTCTCTCTCTCTCTCTCTCTCTCTCTCTCTCTCTCTCTCTCTCTCTCTCTCTCTCTCTCTCTCTCTCTCTCTCTCTCTCTCTCTCTCTCTCTCTCTCTCTCTCTCTCTCTCTCTCTCTCTCTCTCTCTCTCTCTCTCTCTCTCTCTCTCTCTCTATCACTCACTCACTCAGTCTCTTTATACATATATAGTATAGACAGTTATATACATACATGATATTCAAATTATACTATACATTTAGTTGCCCTAATAGTTCCATAAATTATATTTCTATCGTTTTTTAATAAGTGTTTTAAACCTAGAAAAGACACTACTAATATTTGCTGTTTTGAAAGTATTTAAAAAAATCAATTCAATCCTTTATAAAAAACAAAGATACCTAATATAATTTTAAAGTACCTTGAATAGTTAAAATTATTATCTTTATTGTCACTGTCAAATTTAACGAACGTTGGCAAATTTAACAATTATATCAATCCAATTCAAATCTGTAGTTTTGTATTTCAACTTTTAACTATGAACATTATTTTGCAGAAATCCGATATTGCAATTCCGGCTCAAAAATATTTGTTTCAATAAAATATTATGTCATAATGAATATTAGTAGAAAAATATTTGTGAAAAATTTTAATTAAACCTAAATTTTGTAAACTTAGACGGACGATTAAGTAATGCATAAGCTTCGTTTACATATCAGTATTCAATGCTATGTACAATTGTATAGGCACTACTAGGACCTTAATAGGTCACCCTTGGCTTAAAGTACAGTGGTAAAACTAATTTCTAATGTATCCAATTACACCAAATGACAGTAAATAGTATTTTACTTGTGGGAATGTTTCAGAATTCCTCTTACTTTCCTTGCGATGAAATAGAAGGTACTTGAAATTACATAACTTACTTCAAATAACTAAAGAAAAGAATAAAATATTCTAAATGATTTCATTTGAATAATGAAATTTTTCCAACCATCATATTCACATCTGAGAATAATATCATATTTTTTATATGTAGAATCACATAAATTTGAAAATTATACAGCATAAATAAATTCTTACAATTTCGTTTAATTATTCAACAATTAAAAAAAGGGACTAACCACAGTATTTATAATAATTAATGTGTGCGACAGCGGCCAATTTATTTCAGCTGTGAACCTAATGTAATACCTGAGGGAAAAAAAACATATGACTATAATTTACATACATTACTATCAGCAAAGTATTGTCTATCTTATAACAATACTGAAATTAATTATGTTACTTATAACAAATGAGATTACTTTTTCTATAATAGAAAGCAACTAGTTGAACTGTAGAGTTAATCTCGCTTCTGGTATGTTTCAACAACATTTAATCAATCGATGTTATAAATAAAATTTGGCGGCTACTTACTGATAGTTATTATTTACTTTTACCTCATGTTATCAATAAAACAAGAAGTAAAGTTACATATTACCACAACTAATGCACACTTGAACAAAACAGATTTACTGTATATATATATATATATATATATATATATATATATATATATATATATATATATATATATATATGTGTGTGTGTGTGTGTGTGTGTGTGTGTATATATATATATAATGCAATGTGATAGTAATTTATTATTAATTGGGATTAGAGTAATCATAAATATTATGCTGTACCCATTGATGTATATCGAAGTATACACAACTTGAAAATTTATTACTTAATTGCATAAAATTATATTACATCTGCTGCTAGTTTGTTATGTTAACTGATTAAAATTATTGAAGTATTCAAGGAACTGAATATTGTTTGTATTTTAATTCTAATTTACATTGGTTAGAGTCATTACAATAATGTCATGGAGATCTCTCAAGGAAAAAAATCAGTAAAACTAATAAATAAATAGTTTATGTGATTCATTTGTAAGTTTATAAAACTTTTAAAAATAATTATAAATATTTTCATATTAAATATAAACAACCACATATTACTAAAAACTGACTAATTCAAAATAACATCGCCTTTGTCTACAATGTTTCAAATATTAATTTACAAATATTAATAATACAAACACATAGTATAAATGCATGTATTGATTCTATTGTCTATAATAGTTAATCAAATTATACAACAAACATGTCATTTATACGTTACCATTTTTATCTGACAAATGTGATAGTCTCACTATATAGTTATTATATATGTACATTACTGTAGATGTCATATATATATAAATATATATATATATATGAATCCAGTTTTTTATATAGCAATATGTACATACATAATCTTGCATCTAAACATTTATTGTGAATTTAAATACTAAATAATGTAATTAAATCAATGTGCTGCATACACATCTTTGAAAGATATTCTATTATTTCTGCCAGAAGCCCGTGGAGGGTTTAATACATATTACATTTACATTTTTTGTTTCATCGAAATAAATATTTCGTTCTAATGAAATCTTATAAAAAATTGACGTAATCTTTGTATTAGTTTTTTTTTAAATATAGACTATATTGGTTTTTACCACAATCATAAATTAAATTTAAATTTCCATGAAATATTGGGAAGGTGTAATAGAATATAGAGGATAATTTATGAGATTAAAACCACATTTCTCGTTAAGTCGGCGACAAAAACAGAAAATTGTATTATACAAGAGTCTCAGTTGTACCCTAAAGAAAATTATATTTATAAATAGATCCATTGCTCTTGTCTAATGTGCAATATTTTAAAATTACCTAAAGCTCTGCTACATATTAGGTTCTGGCTTCATTGTCATATGTTTATGTTTTTCAATATTCGAACTGCTATCGTAGAACGTTCAACAACAAAAGGTGCTTTACTGTATCAGAATATATTGCTTAATTTTTATAAAAGAAAACTTCAATTTTATTTAAATTGTAGTACTTATTAATACTGATACATGTAATAAAAGTATTGATCTATTGTATAGAAAAATTTTAAACAAATTATTTACAACTAATTTGATTCTCTACTCAAATTTGTCAAATATTGTTATGTCGTAATTCACCATAAAAATTCGGTAGAAAATTTGTGGATACGATAAATTAGTAGTCGATATGTTTCTCATTTCCGTATATGCACTACAACTTGTGATATATTATTAAAATGGTTTTAGATTCAAAATATATTCATTTTCTCAAACGATCAATGTATAACTTCTTTTAAAAATTTTAAAAATGTATGTGACTGCTTATTCTATTTGTATCTAATTTTGACAAAATTTGTAAATATTTATTTTATAAGATTTAATTTATAAAAATTAAAAGTATAATTTATTTATAAACAAAGTTAAAATAAAGAATTATATATATATATATATATATATATATATATATATATATCCTTTGTTTTTGATTTAAGTTATATGAAATTCAAGTTGTCAGTTTCCTATGTCAACTGATCATAAATAAGTCTCACAAACGTTCTTATATAGAAAAACACACGTATTTATTAGATTGAAAAACCTAAGATTTTGACATAATATATTGCCATCCTCCTTAGATACTGTACTCCTAAACTTTTGGCCAGTAATGGAAAGTACGGCAGTTATACAATATCATGTCAATTCCTTTCCATTTTAAACATAATCTTTATTCCTGTAGAAATTTTGGATATTGTAATTGCTTAGTGATACCTTCTACGTTTAGTATTCTCAAAATAACACTATAGATCACTGATTAAATGTCCCTGCAATAAAGTATGTATTGTTTTAAACCGATTCCACGAATTGTACGATTATAAAATCTTAAAATACCTAATTTGTTGTTATGGCCTGTATTTTCATCAATCTAATATAATACCAAATACAATGTTATTAACAGCTGTAAAAGTTTCTTGTTCGATTTCTTAGTGTAGGATACAATAGGTTGGTTTTTGTGATAACCAATTATGAAATACTTGTATGGTCATGCTTTAGTAACAAATCAATAGTAAATTTGATATATTACAGTATGTGTACGTCGAAAACGCGTAAAGCCTGTGAGATTGGTATTAAAAATACTGATGGCGTCATTGTATTCCGCAGCAATTTTTATTGCCGACGGTTTCAAATCGACAACTTTGAAACTCAACGATATGTGGAGTGGAATATTTTCGTAATGTTAACTCGCCCGAGTGTCGACGTATACTTGTTGTTGACAGCTGTTGTTAAATACTACTAACATTCCTGAGTAAATGTAATTTGACAGAAACTGTTTCACCTCATAAAACTATAAAAGCCCCGTTCAGGTCTGTTTGAAGTACTGTTACGTTATGAATAATTTCAACTTGACGGGCAAATATATGATAGTCGATCGAGTCTTGGAGGATATAATTCAAGGAAAAGTGATTCGAATAGAGTCCAACATAGTGACTGGTTAATTTCAAAACAGTACATATTCTCACGTTATTCACGAATTTTACCCTCAAATTCCCCCTGGAATTATATCTACCGAAAAATCAATTTCGTGTTTTTGTTGGCTAATAAGACTCCATTTTGAAGTTGAGTAGTTTTCCGATAGAGCCGACCACTTCAATCACATCTGAAAGTTTGTTGTTATTTTCATCAAGTAGCAGCAGCAACAGTTAAGGATAACAGTAGCTTGTTATTAACACCCTTCAGTTATATTTGGTTTGGAAATGTAAGTAAAAAATCAATGAGACCGATTTCCCATACGTCATCAATTAATACTATGATTGGGAAGAAAAATCAAGAAAGTACAGAAACAACCCCCTGCTTAGAACTATGTTCATTACTTTAGAAACTTTAAATTTTATTAACTATTCATAATTGTGCTTATAATAATAGTGAAGATTAGCGTATGATTCTACACTATGCCCTCTTTTTAATAACATACCTGTTTCGTTTGTTACTGCCTAGGTTCAAAATGACCGATTCTTTTATCAGTGGTTGTAAGGAATGGGTGTCTCTCAAATAAACTTCGTTAAAATCCGGTATTCTCATTAAAAAAGCGTATTTTCCCAGGTCGAGTTTGGATGGAGTACCAATTGGGATTGGATTTATGATTTTTTTCTTTACACTGACGTCCTTTCTTAACGCCATCCTACTTATACGGTTTGAAGTAAAGTCTCCTACCCTTTAACTGCTTTAACAATTGATGGACAGTACGCTATTGTATCCTCCCACCGTCTAATTTTGATTTCGCCTTCTTCGGTGTTGGTAAGGTCAACGCAGTACCACGTTCACCCAAAGATGAAACAATATTTTCTTTGTCACCAATCATCTTATACGCCTAATATTGAGTTAGTATTAGAACTACTATTTGAGGCAAATTTCCATTCTTTTGGACACTCCTCCCTCACTGAACTTAAGTCAATTGCTGTTAAAATAATCGGTTACAAAAATCGTAGAGACGGAACAATGAAATATATATATGAGGCTTGAATCTGTTCTCAAGAGGTCTAATTTGAGAGTAATCGAAAACCATATCAAACTGATTATAACTCTATAATTATGTTACTTAAAAACTTAACTTCAATTTTGTCGTATTTTTAATTCAACGTAATATCACGAATACATTTTTTATTTATACTACACTCACTTTAATGTACATTGAAAGTGCGATATGAGTTATTAAACTTAAATCGATAGAACAATATATGTTTAAGGTAATATTAATCAGGTTCATCATAATACCATTACCAAAATATCATTAGTTTATCATTTTCAAGATGTTATTTTTAATAAATAATTTATAATATTCAATATTGTAACTCTGTAATTAGTTTACAGAATATGTTTAAATATAATTATTTATAAATGGAGAGAATAATTGCAGCTCAGTCAATTGTTTTAGAAAATTTACCACTACAGTTCATTTATATTTGCATGTATTATTTAACTTGTAACTAATTAAACTACACATACTTCTGTGTGTTCTGAACACATAGTTCTATTTAATAAATAACAAAACCGTCACAGCGATTGAGTGTATTAATATTAATATTAAATAAGCTTAAAAATAACTAATATTAAACATTCAAAAGAATCGAAAGTTGTTTGTAAAGAGTTGATAAATAAACTTTTCACCTACGGTAGAATATTAACATGTTCAGTGAAAACACTTTTTCAAGCTTAAATAAAAGCTCCTAAGTTTGATATGTAATCATGCAACTTCAATATAAGTAAATATTTTAAAGTAAGAACTAAGTCCCATGGATTGTGATTATTAGTGACAGATATTCTTATTTTGACAATTAATTTATGTATAGTCACAATTAGGTAAATTATATGATTAAATTTACTCTGAGTAAGATGATGTAGTAATACATTTAAAACGGCCTAATTTCAATACAATTATACATAATATCTAATACGTAGTGATTATTTCGACTTTTTAAGAATTTTTCAGGTAAAATATGTAATCTTAGCAGTCAATATAACTGTACATTTTTAAATTAATGTATTTGATAAATGTGTATTACTTCATTACTTATATTGTTTTCAATGTTTTAATACGAAAGAACCACAAGTGTGTTATATTTTAAGGACGTCTTAATATTTGTTGCTATGATGATCTTAATTTTGTGTTCAAATCACAAATTGTACCGATAGATTTAGTCAGAAGATAAACATTGTAACAAATTTATTCAATAGTAGTTTGGACTTTGCATGATAACATTTATTTAAATAATTACTTAATATATATAATTAAATAAATATATACCTCTTGAAAAGTGTATTCAATAAATCCTTCTAATAAATCTGGCTAAATAATAAAGATATAAAATATTAATAAATCAATGGCAATTGTTGAAAATAATGATATTTAATAGTACTACTAAGAGTACTATTAAATATTATTATAATTACTCTCTCAGTTGCTGATGTTTCCTTTCTTTTTTACCACAGTGTTTTTAAAACACACCAAAAGTAAGCACTCTTATAAGGTGTTAAGATGTATAGTTAACGCACCCTGGTTCATCAGAAATGAAGATTTACATAGGGACCTCAAAATAGATACTGTCAGAGATGAAATAAAAAAGCAGGCAGAGAAGCACAGACAGCGCATCAGGCACCACGAACGTCATGAGCTGCGAGGGATGTTGGATGTAACTGGAAGAAGACTGAAGAGAACCAAGCCTTCGGATTTGATTTGATGGACAATTAGTGATAGGGAGTAACCATTGGGTTATATCCCTTACAAACGTTATTCATTTATGAGGAATAAATTACTAGATGAGTACATCTTACTCAGTTGTAATAAAAAATCAATAAAAAAAAAAAAAAAAAAAAAGTAAGCATGAATTTGTGTTAAGTATGGAGATCTGGCAGTGTACACCGTAGTAGTTCCTATTGTTCATATCCATTGTTTAGGAAAGTTGTTTGTCGCGATAGTTGTGGGGTGTAACCCCGTCCCGTTGATAGTACATTACTTCATAAACATGGAGTTTACCTAAAGCAAGAAAATTTTATTTTATACAGTTTTAATAGAATAGATGCTGGTGACAATGTCCATAAAGAAAAGAGCTCCCCAATACCTATTTATACCTCTTGAAGGTAAAATACACCATAATGATAGGGCTGGGAAATGTATGTTTTTCAGTTCAGCTATAAGTGTAAATGATGTAGCTCAGTTTCTTTAAGTTTGAACGTAACTTCATAAGACCAAAGTATAAATTTCACGCCCTTCATTTGTTTTACACTTGTCCCGATACAGTTGACAAAATTCCACTCTCCACTTTCCATCATCTTTAAATTAATACGTCTCGAAGACTTGGGAAGTAGGGCCCCAAGTCAAAATCTATGAACACTCTCTATTGTAGTACCCGTTTAAAGAACACTTTGCCAAAGAGATTTCTTTATAGTCATCGTGTAAATAGGCATTTGAAATATTTATTGAGATTTTTTATTCGTTTATACGGTCCGTTGTTTACACATGTAAAAATATACTATTGCTTCAAACTAATCACGAATTCTTTTATTTGCTTCCTTTTTTGGTTGTTGTGTTCCTAATTTCTCAGTCTTCCAATAACAATTCAAATGAAACTTAAATAGGAACAAAAGTATTATTTATTTATTTACAATAACAATTCGCCAGTTGTAGAAAAATATTTCTTACTGTTGTTACATTTACTGTTCTTAGTTGGTAATTAAAAACATTGAATCATGGTAAAAGAAAACGTAAGAATATGGTTCATAAATAGTGGTTATAAACAATATAAACATTGGTTCCGAACCAAAATCGCTGTTGTGATTTGATAGTTGTAAAGAAATTGTCTTTTATTTTCTATTACAATTTTTTTAAACATTTTATTCGAACAAATAAGCTCAAAAAATAATGTGTAATAATCAAATTTGCTTCAACAACATTACAGCCATCTGTATAGTGTGAATATTGTGCCCAATGCATTGAAACATGCTCTATTAAACGCGTTTTTATCAATAAAAGTTGTTTATAAGAATTTGTATTTTTTTAGTTTTTCACATTAAATATATTTTTTCAAAGCTCCGTTTTATTCAAATTTCAATTTTATTCAATGTGTGTACCTATTGCAAGAAAATCATTTAAAAACAATACCCCAACTATTCAAATTATAGTTTCAGATACGTTTCTACAAATGTTATTATTGATTACTTCTCTAATAGTAAGGTATTTATATAAAAATCATGTTAATAAAATTGTCATTGAAATTGAATTCTGTACGTTCTATAACAGAGAATTATAAGTTAATCTAGAAAACGACGACTATTCATTCACAGGATCTCCACATATCATATTTTACTATTCACTGTAACTAATAATTATTTTCTCTTGGCTGAAAGGCAGCAACAGTGAAAGCGCTCAAAAATAACATATATTTAATGTCGGAATTGCCATGTATGTGTATATTTAATTTCATTCTAACATTACATTTAACTGTAGTTTAAATCACAATCTTGATCATTCGTTAACGAGAGTAAAATAATTTCTTATAAATTGATATATTCTATGTTTAAGCTCTATCAACAATCAGAAATAGTTAAACTGACTAGAAAGCAATATAACTTGTAAGCAACATTTTTCATCTAACGAAAATTTAAAGATAAGTTATAAGACATCTTACAAAACGTATTTAAATTTAATTTATGTATTTATACAAAGAACGATTTTCTGCCTAACTTCAGACGATATATAAAGGTAAGATCTCTAGGGAACATTTGTTGTGTTTAATCAGATTTAATATCCCCTGTTAACTCACGACAGTAAAGTTTCAAATACACCTAGTAGTGGCAAGGTAGGTTACGCTCTAGTGAAGCGATATCGTTGTATAGACCACAACTTTGTCTACTCAGTCAGTAAAAGATGGCCCGTGTGACTTGTAAAAATATAAAACCAAGGAATTAAAGAAGTTGGTGTAATATAAAATATCTAGTAATGTTTGTAAAAAACTCCACATAAAAATTACGATGGTATCAATTTGTGAGTAATTATATTTAACTGTTATAATTGGTAATTTATAAATTTTTGTTCTGTAATTTATATTCATAAAAAATCAGAGATATAAATAATAATTTTGTTATGCAAAAAAGATTTGAGGCTAGTTGGAGGTCTACAAAAACTGAAATCCTAGAAAGGCATTTTGAAGGAGTTGGGGATACTCACACCCCCCTTAATGGATATCTTCTAAACAATTTGTTATTTAATATTCAAGTGTATTCTACAAATAAATGACAATATACGTAATCACAATACCATGGAGTAAAATCACACCACATATCTCTAAAAATGGTACCTTTACACAAGATTTACAAGATTAATAATCTCATATTTTAAGGAAGGAAATTTTATTGTTGTTTTTGTAGCGTTAACAGATTTATCTACAAAAACAGAAAAAATATTTATTTGTTATTTGTTCAGAGCTCAAAATATTAGAATTAAAACAAAACATTTATTTTAGGCTTTAAGGATGAAATAAGGTTATTAAAAGAAGTTGCTAGTTTGAAGTTTGTTGTTGAATAAATTAGTTAAAAAAGTAACATATTAATCATAATTTTGAATAAAATTTGTAAACAATTTATATCTCAGTAAATTGATATAAATGGAATTATATGTATTTGAAATTTAATGTATACTTTTTCTTCACGTACTTTATCCAAAATAAATGTTGACTGTTAACTAACATTTATTTTTCGTCTATACTTTTTTAGTTAATATGTAGCATAGACAATATGTTTAGGTAACTTATTACAATGTAGCATTCATAAAAATATTGCCCTTCTAATCAACGCTTTACAAAAGTTAGCAAGTATTTTAGTAATTAAAACTTATAACTAAAGATAATAACATTACACAGTCCAATATCTGTAATCAAGCGGAGCACGGAAACGTACGTTGATTTGAACTTGACTTCAAGGAAGGTCTTTAGTTCCGGTTGAAGTGTGTCATTTGTACGGACGTCGCACAGTCATTTCATAAACAAAAAACAAATGTATCGATAAACATTTATTTCGTAAACATTACATTCTTCTTTTTGAATATCAAAAAGTAAGGAAAACATAGCTAACGATTAAACTCGGACTCAATATAAATATATTTATAAAAGGCTTTTGAATAGTCGCTATTAGACGAATAGAATCTCTGGATATACGTTTAGGGCAATTAAATCTGAGAGTAACAGCATTTCATCACAATTATTCTTTTAAAAAAGTTGTAGTTATCGGAGTTCGTGACGTGATTTAGAAAATGAATGAATTTACTTAAAGGGAGTGAGAATCTTGAGAGCTTTTAATGTTATTTAAATGGAGACACCTTATTTGTATCGTTACCCGTTTCTCAAGAAGTGAATGAATTGTGAAAATAACTTGAAGCATGTGATTGTTAAACTATTTAATAAATAAAACAAAGTTATGGAAAATGAAATATCTTTTTTTTTTTTTTTTTTTTTTTTTTTTTAATAATAACAATATAAATTTCTAGTTGATAAGATAGACACAATGACATAAAGCTCCAAAAAAATTAACTAATAGCACATATAAGTAGTGATAAATGTGTACTGAAAGGTAAAAAAAATATAATTTTATGGAGACAGAAATAAAATTAAATCATTCTAGTCTTCTAAAACAATAATCTTCTAAAACCAACCAGGACAGTAATGGTCAGATCTCAAAGTAAATTATTCTCCTTGTTTCGTACTTTTACATAGTCTATACTTCACCATTTCCAATTAACTTCTTTCATCATTGTCTGTTCTAGCTTTAATTATTCTTGTCTTGTCAATTAACTTTATTAATTCATATTCTATTATTCAGGTTTGATGTTCATTCTCTCTGTGATTATAGAACTTTTTTGAGTTCTTTTGTTGGAACAGGAAATTACTTCATTTAAAATTATTTTATTGTTTTATATCCAACAAAAACAGTTTTACCTATTCACTGCCAAATTATGTTTCACTGTAGTTAAGGTTTTGGTGTGCAGCGTAAATAATGTTTTAGCAAGTCATCATTTGTCTAGTTCTCGTATAATATCAATTCATTGTTAATGAAAAAAAAAGTTCATATTTTTAGTTTCGGCATTCACCAAGTCTCTGTTATAATTGCACCAGGAATCTATCTCTTTTGGATACAGCTGAAGTTGTGAATTTTCACTCAGAGAAAATTTATGGAAATAAATAGACATGTAGTTAACTTATTTTTTTTAAATTATTGTGATATCTTATTAAAGCTAAAACTTAATAGGTTTGTAACTGGTTTAAAACTGTATCTGTAAATATTTACCATAACGAAAACCTAATTTGTACTAATATAGCCGAAGAGCATACTTTGCCCTTTAATCCGCCATAAACTTGTACCTTCATAATTAGCTTGGCATTTTTTTTTTGTGTGTGTGCCACTTTATATTGTAGTTATTCCAGTTAGATATGCAGCTGAATAAAACTTTTTGAGGCATAACACTAGTAAGAAATAATAAAAAAACTACTAATATAATAGTATATCCAATATAATAAAAACCTTGAATATACAAAACATAACTGTAATAATAAATAACCTAAAAGTTAAAAATTCCTCAGAAATATAAAACATCAACTGGCGCACTCACTACAAACATGACCAAAGCTTAAATAATGAATTCGAAGACATTCAAGACAATTGGTTAAATTTTAATGATATTTGTAATTAAGCAATAATATAAATTATTTTATAAGTAAACTTAATTATTCTTGATTTATTAAAAATAGAATAGAAGATTCATATATCTCAAAACTGTTTAAATTTTAGGACGGTACACAAAAATTTACCAAAAGAAACCAATCTCTAAAAAAATACTCAAACTAGTTTTGTAGCAGTGGATATTGTTTAAATGTTACGCAACAAATCAAGAATTGATCTAGCCTAATTAAGACTCACAAAGTATCAGACATTAATCGACAGACTCTAGAGCCAGCAACCAAACACCAAAAGTATCGGAACCTGTAATAAATATTTCTACATTTTTGAATAAAAAATTGAATATATGGACGTGGCAAACACAAATGTTAGGCCTACTGGTTTGTTTGGAGATTAGTTAATGCATATTTTCTCAGATCAGCTGCTGTCAATTCCAATACGCGTAAATGAGTCCCTAATTTCTTATACTCTTGTTGAAGAACAGAAAGAACCGAACAGTTCCTAGATATTCATACAGAAAAACTTCAAGATATGGTATATATATATATATATATAGGATTACGAAAGACACTACCTTCCCCAGCGTAAGCGAAGGATGAATACAATGACCAAAACCAGCGCATAGTTTATAGGTAGTAGGAAAACATGCAGGAGATATGGTTACCAAGTCACTGTAAAGATGGCTGCGTAATAGGTTAAAAACGACCCACCAATCAAAAACAATTAGATCATATCTGTAACTCAGAAGAATCGTTGACGGTGACAATACACGAGTTAGCACTTTCTGCAATTACCACTATTTTCTTGCATTATTGATTTGTAAAAGTTTTTCGTGATTGTTTGGAAAAATTAATAGAGTGTAATCCAATAGCTCAATAGCAGTAGGGTAAATCACACGGTGTGAAGGTCAAATTTTTTAAAAGATTCTAATTATAAAAAAAAGTATAAGTTGACGATAAATATTGGTGGTGGTTAATGAGGTGAGAGTATTGCAGCAAATGCCTCAGATTTAATCCCCTTTTTATAAATGATTTTTTTTTATTGTTGTAGTTTGAAATAAATGAAATAGAAGTTGGTCTCACGAACTTATTTATGGTTTAAAAGATTGAATTTTGGATGAGTATTATAACGGAATAATAAAAAGCCCAAGTTAGTGGAATGGCATATTTTATCAATCATGTTATTTATTATTAATAATAACTAACGTTGGAATAAAGGCTAACTGACTGAGTCAAAATTACAATTTATTTGTTATAAACATTTTTCTTTTGGTTTATTTAAATTCCATGTAAATATTTGTTAACATAACAATTTTTGTTAGTTATATAAAATCCTTCTATATGTTTGTTACAAAAACAAAATTTTGGCTGATTACAGATGAGTATAAAGAACATTTAAATTTACCTAGTGCTTACAATTATTTAACTAAAGAAAAATTGTAATTTAGGCCCTACAGCTTATGATGTGGCAAAAATTTGCATATGCGTGCGTCACACATTAAATACTCTTAATTACTTGACTTTATTAAATTTTATTCAAAAAATAAAAAATAAATGTATTGCATTCCTTAATTTCAAAATCTCATAAAAAAAAGTGACAGTACATACAGACTTCAATAAGTTAACGACGTATTTCGAACTATTATGAGTCAAAAATCTTTCCAATTTTTGACGTTATTAGTTGTCAGATTTAGATTAATGATCCGAAAATCAAAAGTTACTGATGCTTCAAAAGTATATTTAAACAAGTAATAGTGTATAAAAGAAAAAAATTCAAATATTATATATGATACTCTTCTAAATTTATAAAAGATATGATTTCAATATTTAGACAAGTTGTACAACTTAATTAAGACTTCTGAAAATACATTTTTTGCAGAAAGTAAATTTCTAACCAAGAAAGTAAATCATTGATTTAAATGTCTTCTAAAATGTCTTTAAAGGTATAATATTTACATTGAGAAATGATTCAATGGGTTGAAATGGAATAGATATTGGAATCATTACGAAGAATGTTTGAAACTGAATATGTGCTTTAGGACAATCCCTAAACAGGAAATTAGAAGATTTAACAACATAATATCCTGCACAAAGAACATTTTTTCAATTACATTTTCACAAATTTATCATAATTTATTTTTATTTTCGTTCTTAGCAGAATAGTTCTCATAATAAGTATAGAAGCTTTAATCTATTTCCAAAAATCTGATTTTAACTAATTTTAAAACTAAAAAGTTACAGTATCTGGTTATTGAAATATTGAATTGTCTATTCCACCGAGTAGTATCTTCAGCTTGAAATCAAGCACGAAATACGAAATGATTTGTGGGAAATGATGTAAATGGAACCATACAAAACAATGGTGTTATTTTTTTTAACATTTGATAAATAGCATACATTTTTCATAGAGATAAAAACAGGTGGTATATATTATAAGTAATTATAAAATTTTATCGTTATTGTACTTATAAAGAACAAACTAAATTATGTATTTAAGAAGAGTATAAAGAAATAGTAGATTTTTTAAATTTATATCGAATGACGAAAAATCCTCTTGAAATGAATCGCCCTGTGAATCATTTTAAATGAAGGTATTGTCGGTAGTGTAAATAATAAAATGGTTAATTCTATAGTAACAGTAGAAAAGTGTAGATTTACTTGGTAATTCTAACGCAAACATTTCTCCTGATAGGGGTTAATTATTGAGGTAAAATTTGAATATAATGTGTATTACATTTTAGGTTCACAAAATAACAATATTTAACAATCATAAAGACGTCCATAATAACACTATTCTTATTTTTGTGTGTTTAGAATCTATATCAATAGTATGGTTTCTTTCGAAATGTTTACTGTACACCACAAAACACAGAAATTGTTGTCAATGAGCTAAAGTAGGTTGTATTAGCAACATACAATATCAAAATATATTGATATGTTGTTGGGGTTTTTTTTTTTTTGTCAAGGAAGATGGTCTAGCATTTAAAAAAAATAATGTGTATTATTTTATTTGTTATTTGAAGTTTCTAAAATTGTACCTAATTATGTAGAGTATATCCTTTGTTTGCTTTAAGTTTAATTAAATAACATACGAGAAAAAAACTATCAGTTCATTATTACTACAAAAATAAATTTATATATTCATATGTAATTTGGATTTAAAAAAAAAATAAAGATATTTTCTGAATTATCCTAAAAGTTTTTTACACCATTCATTCTAAATCAATAACTAAGTAAAACAACACTAAGTAATGTATCAAAAGCTAAAGTTTATAGTCCGTGTCATATAATTATTAGGATATCAGATGCTAATAGCAATTCATCCAAACTTCCTTCCAATAAGTTGCTAGTTTTACAAACTATACACAAAATTGTAAACAAACAGCTAACGCATACTGAATCAATAAATCTCATTACCACAAACTTTGTCTAATGGTTTGAAGTTGATTTTTAGTCAAGCTATTACGGAGAACGTTCTACAGTAAATTAATTACGCCTAAAGCTCTTCGATGTTACAAGTTGTACATTGGATGTTTCACACGTTCATTTCAAAAGGTGTTGATTATCGAATATATAATGAAATAAAACTAGTTTTTTTAGACTATAACAATATATTACCTATATTGTACATTTGTGCAATCAGTTTGATAAAACCTTTAGGGAGAAATAATGTGTAATAAATATTTCACAAATTAAAGAATGCCGGAAAAATGATATTTACCTAAATGTGATAATAGATTTTTGTTGTTATTACTATTGATAAAGGATTTTGTCTTATAGTAATATTATATTCAATTAAATATAAAAGATTTTCTTGTTTTTGTAATATTCAATAGCTAATATATCAACAAATCTTTAATTTCGGTAACATTTGGTGCTAACCTTTTGGGGAAACCATATACAAGAAGATTCAAAATTGTACGGCAAGATCTTGAAAGCTAAATCTATAACTAAAAATGAGAAGTAAATTGTACGTACAAATATTTTCGGAAATGATTCAATTAATCGATTGATGATTCAATTTTAAACTTCATATATTTCGACGTTGATAAGATATTGATCTAAGATTTGCTGTACGGACTAATTATTTAAACATTCTTCATAATCAATACTTTATTTTTTGCAGTTTCAAAACATCGGATGTTTAAAACTTTTAATGTCAAATATCTCGAGAAATAACACCACCTTTAAACGTTATTTAAAAGAGAGAATATTCCTCCTTCAAAGAAAAACCAAATGTATTTAAAACTTTTTCTGTATATCTTAGGATAATTGATTCAAAAAACTAAAAACATAATTTCTAGGTAATAGTTCACAACACCTAAGATTGGCCTAAACCTAATGATCATGAAATGTATTTGAATATTCTTGTGAGCTGTATTTGTGTTTTGACTAAGTTACTAGATATTTTAGTGTGTCTTAAGTAATTGATGATACTATAACTTTATGCAGATTGGAGATTTGGCTAATATACCGATAAATATTATTATGCGTAAAATAGAAAGGGGAGGGGTACAGCCTAGCTCAGTGTACAACATAATAGCTATGTTTTCCGTTGTAGTACATTTTTTTTTCATTTAAGAAAGAGAAATATTGTATGTAAGTACGTAGATATTTATCAATGAGGAACGAACGGGATAGCATAAAACCGTTCCCGGATATATTATAATGTCTTATGTGTGTGAATATCTTTTTATAATTTATAAATTCAAATACTTTGGTTGAAAAATTAGTTATGAAATATAACCATAGTTTGAAATACTATTTATATTTCAAAATTTGTGGATGGTTATTACTTTAATTTATTATGCAACTACTACTAAGCTGGCCCCTTTCAAATGAACCCCGCTTCTCCTATCTCCATAAGTCAGTTTGAAATATATATATAAAAAAAAACAAAAAAAAAACTTTGAAAAATTTCTTACTTTTTTGGCTTATTTCATAGTAAGAATTTATTGGTCACGTTTATCGATATGTTCCAAGTGGGTATTTTAATTAATTAATTATCATTTGTGAACAATCAACAATAAATTTGTTTCGTCCTCCAACCATTTCTTTATCGCCAAGTTGTTTTTTTTTTTTAGAAGATTCTTGCGATTTGTACACATTTCTCCAAAAGCATATATGTGACTTTGAAAAATATCACACAATAAGTTTACGCTATTAAAATAATTGTCAAAGTATACAAAATAATACTTTCTCATTAAATGTGTTGTTAGATCTTTTACTAATTCTATTAATCGAGTAACTTTTCTAGGAATTCTCCTATTTTTCCAGTATAAACCTTAAATTGACAAATGTAACCCTAACTGTCAGTCCTAACCCAAATTTTAAAACAGCGATTAAGTAACTTTTTTGGCATATACTGTTTAAGGTGGGAACATCCTTTAAAATTTGACATGCTTTCATCCATAGACTGGAATCGGGTTGGGTTATAAAAAGATTTGAAGTTATTTGATAGAACATCAATTAAGGGTCGAATTTTATACAGTTTGTCAAAATTTAATAAATTACCTTGACGCATTTCTTGTGTAATCTTTAAGATGTAACTTGGAAAGTAGTCCCTGAAAGCGATTTAAACTAATTAAAACATATTACCAAGTTGTTCGTTAGACTTCCAGTAATCTGAAAAGCTCGACTTACGTGTTATTCACATCATGATATTAGCAGCTTAAATTTAGCAATTCATTACCTTGAATTAGACGAACATCTCTTTTTTGAGCAGCATATAGGTTCGTTTGGTACACAATATGAACAATATAAGAGTCTGGAATAAAAACCTAAATAAACTTGGGGGGGGGGGAGGTTCTGTCAAATCATGTATCATGATTAGGTCCTGATTTTTTAAACATTCATTTGTATTTTTTTTTCTAGTTCAGCTTCCCTAATTCCATCTAGGATATCTAACCGAAAATTTAGAATGTCACCATCGTCATCACTGCTCTATAGTCATTCTATTCACTCTTCTGAACTTCAGTACTAACTATTGTTTGGTTGTTTGTTTGGTTGATCAAGATTACTTCGTTAGCTGAAGTACTTCGTTATATAGTTCGTTATATTGTTAGCTGAAGGTGAAAAAAGTTAATCGGATATTTGTATTTGGGTCACCGTTAGAATTTGATAGTTTGTAAAACTCAATTCTCGACGATATGGGTTGTTATTGACATCCGTGTTGTTTTTAACCACTGGATTGAGTTTAATAATAAATATCAATCAAATGTATTGTTAACCATCATTAAAATAGTTTGTCGGGACTATTGAAGTATCTATTTATTTTTTATTCCAACATTTGTAGAAGGATAAGTTCAGTTAATGGATGTATCAGTTAATTAACGTACAGATACGTTTTACTGTACTGGACTTTAGATGTAGTATAAAATTCAATTACCTGTTGCTGCTGCAGCTTCTACTCCATTTTGGTCAACTTTTATATAACTTTTGTTTTGCAAAATATAAGTTACATATAGTCCAAGATGCCTTACAAAACCCTTCAAGTTTGCATTTTCTCTGAACAAGGTTTCGATACTTAGCTAAAAATTCATAATAATAAAAATAGGTAAATTCATTAGTTATTAAATATATAAAATATAATATTAATGAAATTATTATTTACTTACCCTTTACACTGTTTTATCTAAAAGAGTAACAGCTTGTGTAACAGTATGTGAGGCATAAAACCATAAACAATTGTTATCTCTTAAATGCTGCCAATGAATTGTTTTACCTGACACTAAGACCCATTCACAAGTAATGGGATTAATACAATTTTTACCAGTTAAGTGAGTGACTATTCCAAGATTATTATACATCGAAGAGTGCATCATCATATTTACTGCAGCTGTGATACCAATAAATAGTAAATCCAATCCAGTACAAGAAATTAACTAACCGTGAAACATTTAACTTTTATTATTTCAACCCCAAAACCCGTGTCCCTGTTTACAATTGCTGTTTTCTGATATTACTTAGTCTATAAATTTTGTTGCGTGTCACGAACCAAGTTAGACAGTAGCCACATTATGTTTAAATGAAAAACAAAACATAAAATATCATCGGGTGAAACAATCTAATTAGTGATATACTAGAAATTAACCAGGCACAGGCTGAGGAGGTTTACTGAAAATTTGGTATAAATGTTTATCTTAAAATTTGGAGAGACTTTTAGGTCAGTTTCATTTCCATACCATAACACTTTTATTGAAACAAAATTTTTATTTGGACAAATCCATTCCACCAAGTTTTGTTCTGTACAGAGTATTTATTGATCCAAATTCGAATAAATTTTTATTAACAGATCTACACTAGGATTAATACGAAAAAAAGTTATAATGCTTAAGGAGCTATACAAATTTAAGGTTTTAGAGAAAATCCTGAAATAATATGTATTATAATTATTAGATCACTTAACAACATACATCACAATAGTACAAACCAAATAATTAATATAATTCATTTGCGAAAGTAATTGTCCATTTATGGAGCTTTGAATATTCAGAAAATATACTATTTTATAAACATAGAATTACAACTCAATTGAGTCATTAACAATATAAGTTACTAATTTCTTGTAAAAATATAAAATAATCAAAATAAAATCCAACTATAGGAAATCTGTGCATAGAAACCAAATAAACTTTGCAATGATTTACAAGTGAAAATAACGACAAGACATGTTCTAGATATGTAATTGTTATAGAAAGATGTGATTGTCATATATTTGCCATAACAACAGCTATTTTCAAGTACCAATAACAATAGCTCTCAACATTTGAAAACGTATAAAAACAATATAGAAAATATCAAATGTTGCATCTTAAATAAAGTTATTTTGTCATAATAATAAGGTTAGTGGTACCGGTATTCTTCAAAAACTACCAGCTAGTTCATTCTTACAAGGGATGTAGAATTTTACAATTTTTTTTGCATGAGTTTAATTTATAAACCGGTTGTAGCTCTGGAAACATTCAATCAATAATCCAGCTCTACGCGAAATAAAAAATCGAGAGTTATTGATTAAAATGCTTCTTGAATTGATTGTCTCAAATATTCCATGTCCGGAAACTTTTTACTTTATAAGTTATGCTTAATATAGCCCCATAGATAAACAGTCGATAGGTATAAGATCGGGTGAGTGTAGTAACCAAGCCAAAGTTCAGGAGATGTCTTATCAAAGAAATTCCTACCAACATTGCCACAGTAAGATGCCACCCTACCTTTCTATAAAATTAATTTTCATCTTCGATACATAAGGAAAAGTTTATAGCTCCAACAAATCAGGGTAGAAAATTTGATATACAGTCCTTTCAAAAAATATAATAAGGTTAATAAAACGATTCGGACCAAGAGGACACCCAAGAGGGTCGTCACAATCATGTAAAAATAAGGTCCAAGGGAATTTAACCAAATTGAACATAAAAGTGATTTTCATGTCCTGAAGTATGAAATGTCGCCTTATTACTAAACATAACATTGTTCAGAAAATATAGTAACCAAATGTTATATCTTTTCAACAGTTTAAGAACATATTCCTTACCAGCCTGAATCTTTTTTTGTGTAATGAGCTGTCAGTAACTTTTAACTGTTTTTCTAATCTTGCAGTGTTATTTTTAACAAATCAATTTGTTGAACTTAAACATAGTCAAAACAGATATTTGTAAAGCTATGACAATGTATGACATGGTTAGAAATGGTTGAAGCGCCAACTAGACCGCTGTTACCACAGTATTACAAAATTGTATAACATTATGCTTGAAAAATAAATATGGGAAAATGCACAGAAATACTTAATGTAATTTTGTAAGATAAATAGAAGTATAATGACGCTTTCATATAACTTATTTTAATGTTATAACGTAATGTTTATAAATGGACCTATGTAAACCCCCCCACACACACCCCACACACACACAAACACACACACGCAAACACACACACACGCACACGCACATGCACACAAGTACTAACGTTCGGTCAGTATATAGCTCAAAATGTTAAACAATAAAGAAAAAGAAAATCTCATAGAATATTGCCATTGGTTATTTTTTTGTTTTTTAAATTGTTGATGTATTTATTTTGATTTCAATTATTACTTTGAAACTTACAATAAGTGTTTAACTATAAATTCATCATAACGGACTGAAGTTTGGGTTATGATAAATTGAAGTTAGAAATCAAAAAGCAGATTTAATTATAGAAGTCATTAGATAACACGTATAAGTAAAGTTTCATTCATTTTATATCTCGAGTTTATCTTTGTGAAACCAGCAACTTTATGGTTGATACGCTGTTGATTATTCAATATTATTAAAAAATTAATACATCAAACAAATTAAATTATTCTTTCACTTTGTCTGAATATCTGTCATTTTACATCGTTTATCTATAATAATAAAAGCCAAAACCCACTCACTGACTGACTGACTGACTCACTGATCACGAAATCTCAGGAACCACTGAACGGATTACAATGAAACTTGGTACACAGCTTCCTCATAGGTCCTAGACGCGCACTAAGAACCGGTTTTGAAAAATTCAATGTATAACCGCGGAAATCGCGAAAAAACCGCGAAAAGTAAAATACATTATTTTTTGTAAACTATGAAGCGTACAAACGTGAAATTCGGCAAACATGTTCATCCTGGTGTCTAGGTGCTCGCTAAGAAACGTTTTTAAAAAAAAATCCATGTCTAACCGCGTAAATCGCGAAAAACCGCGAAAAGTAAAATACATAATTTGTTGTAAACCATGAAGCGTACAAACGTGAAATTAGGCAAACATGTTCCTCCTGGCGTCTAGGTCCTCGCTAAGAAACGTTTTTTAAAAAAATCCAGGTCTAACCGCGTCTAACCGCGTAAATCGCGAAAAACCGCGAAAAGTAAAATACATAATTTGTTGTAAACCATGAAGCGTACAAACGTGAAATTAGGCAAACATGTTCCTCCTGGCGTCTAGGTCCTCGCTAAGAAACGTTTTTAAAAAAAATCCAGGTCTAACCGCGGAAATCGCGAAAAAACCGCGAAAAGTAAAATACATTATTTTTTGTAAACTATGAAGCGTACAAACGTGAAATTCGGCAAACATGTATTATTCTCACTGTATTTAAACACGAAACCTAGAGTTCTGAAATTCGGTAGATGGTTTCGGGTAAGTTCTTAGAGGCGTACTAAGAAAGGGTTTGAAAACCTTTTACTCGAAGGGTAGCTAACACCCCTATTACAATATTTTCAGTCAAACGCATATATTTGTTATTAATACATTTTTTCGGTGGCTGTTATTTAGATGAACAACTACAGCGGTTTTTGATCATTGTGAACACTCATGACAAGGCCTAGGACTGCACGCCACAGTTTGCAAGTGGCCTTATCAGTAGGCTGCAGGTATCAGCTGATAAGGGGTCTACATTGCCCCCTACCAGTCAGTCTAGCTACAGACTTTGCTACTTGCTTTGTTTTTTCCTGAACCTCTACACACTTCTGTTCACTTCAGTTCTGTTCTATACGTCAATATATTTTGATCAGTTTATCCGTTATATATTTTGATCAAGACTGATTCCGTTTTCCCTTTTACTTGATACATATAATATTTATATTTCTCTCTATTGTCTTTCTATTTATATATCTCTACTTTCTCACTATGGAAGTCATCAACGTGGATGGGGTGCCTACTCCCCACCATGTATTCCCTATCAATCCTGATGGTCAGTGCTTATTCTCATCTTTGGCTTACTTCGTATACGGCACTGATTCACAAGGTTTCCAAGTTCGGACCAGTGTTGTACAGCACGTTACTAACAATTGGTGCCGATTTAAACCATTCACCTTAAATCGGACGGGGGGCATTTACAGAACAAAGGCAGAATATATGGCTGATATGAGCAAACCGGGAACTTTTGGGACAACATGTGAAATAAAAGCAGCCTCTGAAATATTCCCCTATGAGCTGCAGGTTTACACAGACCAAACTCTGTTAACCAGTTTCGGGCAGCCGGTTGAGGGAATAAAAAGACTAAGGTTTACTGGGCCACTGACAGCAGGCCACTTTGACGTCCTTATTCCCTTAGATCCTGATTCCTCTCTGACGTCTGACAATGTGAATGTGGAGGCTAATCTTGGGGAAATCCAGGACCCTGCCAACCTCTCACCCACTGATCTCCCACACTCCTCATCCCCGTCTCCAGTAAATTCCCTTACTATATCTAATACTACTGTCTCAGATCACCCCTCCGTAAATTGTTCTAAAACAAACAAGAGACGGGGGAAGAAAAGGCGTAAGCGATTTTCCAATATTAATCGTACAAAACGTCACAGGCAAGCAGTAAATAAATATAGTGAGAACAATCCTGAAGTCAATCGCGCATCCGTAAAAAAATACAGTGAGAAAAATCCTGCAATACATCAGGCGGCTGTAAAAAAATACAGTGAGAAAAATCCTACAATACATCAGGCGGCTGTAAAAAAATACAGTGAGAAAAATCCTACAATACATCAGGCGGCTGTAAAAAAATACAGTGAGAAAAATCCTACAATACATCAGGCGGCTGTAAAAAAATACAATGAGAAAAATCCTACAATAAATCAGGCGGCTGTAAAAAGATATAGTGAGAAAAATCCCGAGGTAAACATAAGTGCGGTAAAAAAATACAGTGTCAAGAGAAGTGAAATAAATTTGTTGCCATGGTCTGTTAAATCAATGTCGGGATTCAAATACAATAGCGATACTGATTACAACAAAGATAAGACTGTTGCCTTAGGTTGCATGACAACATGTAAGTGGTGTAAAGCTAGAAAATGGAAAGATGAAAGTCCTGGTCTGTGCTGTGCTAACGGAAAAGTCCATCTGCCCTCTCCTCAGCCAATGCCAGAGCTCCTACAAGCTCTTCTGACAAACAATCACCCTCTTTCTGAACACTTTCTCTCAAACATCAGGCAGTACAATAACTGCTTTCAAATGACTTCCTTTGGAGGAAAAGAGATTAAAGAAGGCAACTTTACGCCAACCTTTAAAGTTCAGGGGCAGGTGTATCATCTAATCGGGAGTCTTTTACCTTCTTCAGAGCGGGAGCCAGCATTTTTACAAATATACTTTGTTGGTGATGAGGATAAAGAGTGTCAGCTACGGTGCAATAATGCACCTTCTGTAAAACCGTCGTTAGTGAGCGAACTCCAGAAAATATTACATGAGACAAATCCATACATTAGGGACTTTAAAATGGCGATGGAGATTGCACCAAAAAACGAAGGGTTTCAGGTGGTAATAACAGCTGACAGAAAACCCGCAGGTGCACATAGAGGTCGGTACAACAAACCCGCAACAAAAGAAGTGGCTTTGGTGATCGTAGGTCAAATGTTTGAAAAGCGAGACATCATACTCCACAGCCGAGATACACGACTGGTGCGCATAAGTGAGACTCACCGTGCTTACGATGCGTTACAGTATCCACTCATATTCTGCCGTGGGGAAGATGGTTACTCCGTTAACATACCTCAGCTTGATCCGACCACCAAAGTTGCTTTGAAGAAAACTGTATCGGCTTCCACTTTCTATGCATTTATACTTATGGAAAGAGAAGATAAAGAAAACCTAATTTTACGTTATCGCAGTCTCTTAAATCAGTTTTTAACTGATATGTTTGCTAAAATTGAAACTGAACGATTGAACTTCTTGAGACATAACCAGAGTAAATTACGAGTTGAGGAGTATGTGCATCTGCGAGATGCAGTCGATAAACGTGATGGGCAAGTGTCAGAGCTAGGGAAATTAGTGGTCTTACCTTCCAGTTTTACCGGGGGGCCTCGCTACATGCACGAGAGGACACAAGACGCTATGACTTACGTGCGCCATTACGGAAGACCTGATTTATTTATCACCTTTACATGTAACCCTAAGTGGTCTGAAATACAGGAACAGTTACACGTTGGACAGGCTCCTCATTCTAGGCACGACGTAATAGCGCGAGTGTTTCATATAAAAGTAAAAAAAATTGTCCAGTTACTTCGAAAAGGCTGTATTTTCGGGCCAACTAGGTGTTACATGTATACAGTAGAATGGCAGAAGCGTGGGCTGCCTCACGTTCACATCCTACTGTGGCTTACCAATAACATTACACCCAGCCAAATTAATAATGTCATTAGCGCTGAAATACCGGACCCTACTCTAGATCCCACACTGCATGAAATAGTGAAGTCAGCCATGGTACATGGCCCCTGTGGAAACCTCAACAGAAATTCTCCGTGTATGGTGAACGGCTCTTGCAGCAAGCGATACCCTCGCCCTCTCACCAAGGAAACGCGGACTGCTGAAGACGGTTACCCACTGTATCGCAGGCGCTCTCCCACTGACGGGGGATTTACAGTGAAGGTGAAAGACGTTGACTTGGATAACAGGTGGGTAGTGCCGTACAACCCTGTTCTGTCACGCACCTTTGAGGCTCACATCAACGTTGAAATATGTAACTCCATAAAATCTATAAAATATATATGTAAGTACGTAAACAAGGGCAGTGATCAGGCAGCGTTTGGTCTACAGAACGAGTTTGATGAGGTTACACGGTACGAGTCGGGTCGCTACATCAGTAGTTCAGAGGCTGTTTGGCGGATATTCTGCTTCCCGATCCATGAAAGGTATCCACCCGTCATGCATCTTTCAGTCCACCTAGAAAACGGCCAAAGAGTGTACTTTAGCCCGGACAACATTGGAGATAAGGCCAAAAATCCACCTAAGACAACTTTATTGGCATTTTTTAATCTCTGTAAATTAGACTCTTTTGCTCGGACACTATTGTACAGTGAAGTTCCAGCCTTCTATGTATGGAAGAATAACAAGTTTTCCAGAAGAAAGCAGGGTAAGAGCGTTCCCGGACACTCTGGAGTAAAACAGGACGATGTTTTAGGTAGGGTTTACACTGTGCACCCTTTGAATGGAGAGTGCTACTATCTCCGTATTTTACTCCATGAGGTTCGAGGACCCACATGCTTCAGTGATCTGAAAATGGTTGATGGAGTAGTTCACCCCTCTTTTAAATCAGCCTGCAGAGCACTGGGATTACTGGAGGATGACAATCACTGGCATCACACTCTCGAAGAAGCCGCCATCTCCAACTTTCCACACAAGATTCGAGAATTGTTTTCAGTGATGTTAGTGTTCTGTCAAGTTGCTGATGCCCTCAAACTTTGGGAAAACTACAAAGAAAGCATGTCGGAGGATGTAGCCATGAACCTTCAGAAGGAGCTTCAAGAGGGAGTGCTGCCTGATGTGGCTGTGGTGTATAACAAAACCTTGGTTCTATTGGAGGATATGGTTTTTGCTATATCTGGCCACCACCTACTCCAGTATGGCCTGCCTACTCCTTCTCGCAACGAAACTGTTGACTTAGTCAACCGTGAGTTACTGAGGGAGGTTTCCCATGATATAGCTGAATTATCAGAGTTGGTCCAAAAAAACGAGCCTAAACTTAATAGTGAACAAAAGAATGTATATGATACATTGATAACCAGTATTCACTGTGAGACTGGACAACTATTTTTCTTGAACGCTCCGGGAGGCACTGGGAAGACCTTCCTCATTAACTTATTGTTGGCTAGAATAAGAAAAGACAGAAATGTTGCAATAGCTGTCGCTTCTTCTGGAATTGCCGCTACCTTACTTGCTGGGGGAAAAACAGCGCACTCCACTTTCAAGTTACCTCTGGACCTCAACCGCCATGAAACTCCAACCTGCAATATTTCTAAACAGAGTGACATGGCCCATGTTTTGAGGCTTTGTAAGTTGATTGTGTGGGATGAGATTACCATGGCACACAAGGGAGGGTTGGAGGCACTTCATAGAACCTTACAGGACTTAAGAAATAACAACAACTTGATGGGTGGAGTGACTGTACTTTTAGCAGGAGACTTTAGACAGACCTTGCCTATCGTTCCAAGAGGAACTCGCGCCGATGAGGTGAAGGCATGTCTTAAGTCATCGTACTTATGGCCAAGAGTAAAAACTCTATATTTGAATGTTAATATGAGGGTACAGTTGATGGGTCATTCAGAGATTGAACAATTTTCAAATCTTCTTCTACAAATAGGAAATGGTCAATTAAAGGAAAACGATGGTAAAGTCAAACTTCCACACAATCTCTGCACTATTGATAGCCAAATAGAATCCTTCACTGAGCACATTTATCCTAATTTGAAAAGTATGAGCATCATTGATCCATCTTGGTTAAAACAAAGGGCAATACTTACACCAACAAATGAGTCAGCAACAAATATTAACAACTTTCTCTTAGAGCTGCTACCATTAGAGGAGATGAAGTATGAATCAGTTGATTGTGTTGTTGAGTTAGAGGAAACAGTCAACTACCCTGTAGAGTTCCTCCACACACTAAACCCACCAGGGATTCCTCCTCACAGCCTCCGCCTCAAGGTGGGAGTACCTATCATGCTGATTCGAAACATCAATCCTCCAAAACTGTGCAATGGCACCAGACTCCAAGTTAAGACTCTCCATAAGCATGTGATCGAAGCCACAATCATCACTGGTGTAGGCCAGGGGGAAACTGTCTTCATTCCGCGAATCCCTTTGATTCCATCGGATTACCACTTTGAATTCAAACGTCTACAATTTCCTGTCAAAGTATGTTTTGCTATGACAATCAGTAAATCCCAAGGTCAGACTTTGAAGATAGCTGGTGTTGATTTGCGGAATGATTGTTTCTCCCACGGCCAATTGTATGTCGCCTGCTCCAGAGTCAGCTCACATGAAAATTTATTTATTTTGCAACCGGAAGGTGAAACTTCCAATGTAGTTTACCGTGAAGTGCTGCAGTGAATAGGCCAGTTATCAAATTCAGGATGAGATCATAATGTTTACCATTTCCATCTGACGGCAGTAGGCACGGGGACCTGCCTAATAACTAAAACTCCCCAACTTTACGTTGACGGCAGTAGGCACGGGGACCTGCCTAACAATTAAAACTCTCCAACTTGATGTCGACAGCAGTAGGCTAGGGGACCTGCCTAATAATTCAAACTCCCCAACTTTACGTTGATGGCAGTAGGCACGGGGACCTGCCTAATAATTAAAACCTCCCAACTTGATGTTGACGGCAGTAGGCACGGGGACCTGCCTAATAATTAAAACTCCCCAACTTGGTGTTGACGGCAGTAGGCAAGGAGACCTGTCTAATAATTAAAACTCCCCAACTTGATGTTGAAGGCAGTAGGCAAGGGGGCCTGCCTAATAATTAAAACTCCCAACTTAATGTTTACGGCAGTAGGCTAGGGGATCTGCCTAATATTGAAAACTCCCTGACCCGGACTTGACATGAGAAACGACGTATGGCCACCTCCCTGTGGTGTTTCTCGGGTAACGCTAAGAGCCATACACTTTAAAGATTTAAAAAAATAAACATACAAAAGGTATTGTATTAAGATTTTAATTGAATTAAATAGATAATGTAGTATTCCGTAGCGAAGCACGGGTATGTCAGCTAGTCATTAAATAATTAAGACGAATTTAGAAACTTTGAATTTGTTTTGAGAAATGTAACTAAGCTTCGATATATTACAAAAGCATGTATTTCATTAAAATAGGAAATTAGTTTAGTTTGTAACTTCCCTTCATCGAAAAGCGATATTGATTCGAAAGCTCGAATGTGTTGAATACCTCCGTTTAAATTAGAGTAAATTAATTTAAAAGATTGACATACCCGACATGGTATTTTATTAGAAAGACCTCCAGAGACAGTGGTGTCACAGGGTCAAAGCTTCGAATTGGATAGATTCACAGATAACGAAATCTTTAATATTCAAAATACAAATATTATTCAAACGACAGTCCTACAATTTATTTTATTAAAATAACGATTAAGGATGTTTGAAATTAATATACTGGATTATGCTAAAAGTGCCAAGAGAATTCCGAAATGTATCTAAAACAACATAACGACTAAAAAATACTGAACATGGAGCTGATTTTAAAATAACTATCGCACCGCGACTTCGTTTTTCTTCGAACGGGACTAAACCAAAGTCTAAAGTACTTAGGTTTGATCCGGAACCGATGGAAGTAGATTACGCGTTGCAGGGAAGGGAACACTCTCAATATTAGGCTACAACGTAAACTTTTTATTAAAAATCTATGTATCCCCCCCCCCATTACAACTGATAGAGTAAAAGTAATTTAATATGTTTATGTATATACATTGAATAAAACAGTTGTACATGATTCGTGGACTTAGTTTACTTCCATCGGTTCCGTAACAAACCTAAGTACTTTAGGCTTTGGTTTAATCCCGTTCGAAGAAAAACCAAGTCGCGGTGCGATAGTTATTTTAAAATCAGCTTCATGTTCAGAAATCTTTACAAGAATGAAAATAGTATTATTTTAAGTCAATGTTGTTGTTTCTCTGGTAATTCATATTCATTGTTGTGTTAATTATTATTTTATTATTATTCAAATGTTGAACTTAAAGTAGTTTTACGATAAATTTGTTCATGATTTCACTAAGGAAAAAACAAATTTAATTACATTTTATAAATTTTAACATTGTAAAACTATAAAATTATAAATTTAAGTTTCAAAAAATATAATAAATATTTGAAGTATTATAAAGAAATTACGATATCATGAATTGTTTTAAATTATAACTATTTATAATATTTGCAACTAATATTAGATAATTAATAGTTTTAACAATCAAATTTACTGTTTGAAGCTGATCAAAGTGTGAGGGGTTTCAATTACCCTTCTTTTAATTTTCACTTGAATTAGTTCGAATAATCTACATTCCCCTTAACGGATCTAAATTTATTAAATCATCAGACTATGTCTGGGGGAATTATTTATTTTTCGTTTAAGATGCAATTAATTATAGAACTGAGCTAAACAATTTGAGTAGGTTCATTTCTAAATAACTTTAAAATTACCTTTTCCAATTTTTACATATTATCTTTCTTGTTCATATATCTGTAAAATAACTTTTAATTTCAATGTAATTTTAATTATAACGTTTAATAAGAATTAAACTCTACGGACAAACTTCAAACGTAAACAAACACAGACTAATTAATTTTGTACAATCAGTTACATTTAGAAAGGCGTGATGAGTTTAAATAGTAGCTTACGGTATTAACAAAATTAGAAGAATTGAAAAAAAAAAAAAAAAAAAAAAACTCTTTTCTGCTATCTTTTATTATTTCTAGAGGAGAGTTTATGTTAAGGCAAAAATTTGCTTTGCATTTTTGCGGTATCCAAGCAACACATAATAATTGAAATAGAATATAACCTGCGTATATATCCACTACGTTAACTCTTAATCATATTAAAAAGACCAAATGTGTTGGAGCCATAACTTCATCATCAAATCCTTAATATTATTTCACTCCCAAAAGATCGTCACACATTAATACATTATTATCATTTACACATAAATAGCATACAAATAATATCTATACTAGAAGGTGAGGTGAACACCTTAAAGACGACGTAGCAATGACGAGATCGATGTGTCTTATCCATTGGTCTCTTTCCTTATATTTTTTAAATGGATAAGCCGTGTCATATTATTAAAAGGAATGGATAGATAAATGGTCGTTTATAATATTATTAGGTTTACTTCGAAACGCTCTTTATATTTCGTTTCCCAGTGCAGCGTTCATTAACCACGCTTTATCATATATGTGTAGGCCTATGACTTCTACATTTGAAACAATGTCACCTATATTATAGTAACATCAGCCTTGGATTGCGCTTGGTGTAAGGGGCGTGTCCTCCCTTATACTTGCTCCCCTAGCCTGACTTGACGGTACAACACATTCCAAGAAAATTAAGTACACAAATTACTGCTTAGCTACATTTAACTCCTAAAGTTACTACTTCGTGACAGACTTTTGTAAACTTTTATTCTTATTTACACCGATAAAAGATACGAACGTAGGGTACGCGTTTACAAAGAAGCATTTGAGGTCTATATGTTTTTATTGGGGGTTGTACTGCTGAAAATAAACAACAACCAAAGTGTGTGGGCCCCTCTTTTCCTCTCTACCCCAGACATATTTATACTGTATATTTGATTTTGGAATGGTGGATAATTGGTTAAATTATAAAAAAATATTAATAACCTTGAATCAAGATACAAATATCAAAAACCATAAACGACAGACACCAATATACTACTACATGTTTTAAAAAAAATTAAGAAACATAACATCACAATGACCTTCAGCCTACCAACAATTTATATAAAAATATTCCAAGACAGAACGCAAACCTTAATACGACAATTATTAAACTATTTTATTTACCATTGAGTAAAAATATTTTTAATTACCATAAACTGAGTGTTTAAATTAAAAATGACATGAGAGTTAAAATTAACAATAAATTCAAATCACATTGTAGGAAAAAATAGTATGACAAATAAGTTTACTTATAACATAGAAACTATTTATTCATAAAATGTAAAAGAACAACAACAAGCTTTTCTTAAACAGTAAAAAATGTTGAACTAAAATGTAAATAAATAACTTGGTAATCTAATAACAATATACTAACAGTTTTTTTTCACTCCTGAAAAGTAGATATTAAATTATTTATTTAGTTTTAATACTAGTACTTTAAATATAACATCGTGCATGCCATATAAAATCATAGGGTGTTAGTAAAAGTAAGCCCCATGCATGGAGTATTATTAAACGTAGTAGTATTTAAAAGTAAACAATATTCAATTTACTTTTCAGAATTAAAAAAAAAGTTGTTGTACTTTATTAACAGATTACCAAATAATTTATTCTAACTACAAATTATTATTATTATTATTAATATTACATTTTCGATCAACGTTCTTTAAATTTTTTTAACAATAGGATCTTTATTATTATTATTATTTTTTTTTTCATATTTTTACTTTTAGTTATAGAAATATTTACTAAAAAGAAGACCTGTACTTATATATAAATTTATTTACGAATAAATATAAAGAGACAACGAATATTTCACTAATTACAATATAAAGTTAATAAAAGCCAATACAACCAATAATTATGTTAATGAATTAAATTCAAGAACTACAAAGTGCACTATGATATTGCGCATAATTTACACAATTTTCCAAAATTTATATATTTAATACTCTTATTGGGACATTGATAAATTACACCACCATAGCTGGGTATTGGTCTGTCATAAAAAGTTTAAAAAAATATAAATAATCATAAAACAAAATTATAATATAGTTAAATGCAGTGCAGTATAGATTTTGTAAATTAAACTAATGAAAAACATGTATTACACAGTTGCGACTTAATTTCAATTGTCTCAGTAAATCTAAACACCAATGTACCAGTACAGGAGACCTTGAATATTAAAAAAAAAAAGAAAAGATTAATAGACAAAAATAATTTTCATTCAAAAAATTAACGAGTTACTGCAGTTACATAATCCGGTATTAAAACTTTTTTTTTTAACTTTTGGTAAGACTCTTCTTACAAAACGAAAATCTTGCAATGTGATCACATTCATCAGGTGTCGCTGACCGTAATACTTAACTCAATAATAAAATTAATTTTTCATGTCCGACATTAAGTTTAACTACAAGTATTAACTACAAATAATATAGTTCTACTATTACTATTCATAACGTCACACTAATTATAATTTATGTATTTAAATTATATTTTTTAATCTTGTATTCATATAATTTCACGCTCTTATGACCGCACTGTATTTATAACCATTTTATAAATTTATTATAGGCACTCATTATACAATTACAGGAAATAATACTAATAAATTATATACCAAATTTTCGAAATGAGTCGTAGTAAATTAAATATCCCAGCAACTTAAAATTGCATTTTATAATTTGCATTAAAGTTAATAATGGAATTTCCACTTCCAAATTTTAACAATGTGTTTTTTATTGCTGTACAGGGTGCTGTGACCTACTTTGAAAATAAAATTGAATGAGATTATACCATCTTGTTTGTTTATTATTATCGTATTACATAATACTTTTACTAAATACTGAATAATTTTTCCAATTAATTATAAAATAAGGTTTCGAGATAATAGAGTAATAAAGAAAATGTGAGATTTATATCTTATAAATATAATAACTTTAATAAGTAGAATAAAAAGATAGTACACATGGACACTATATTTTAAAATGTGTATCTGAATAATTTAGTAAATATGGTAATTTCCTCTCCAAATTACCATGTTTTTTTTTATTATTTCTCTGTAACGTAAACTACAACAGGAAATCTTGTCTTTTTCAAAACCTGTAGATTCAAACACATATTCATGCTGGCATGATACGAACAACTCTTTGATTGGTTGACTTATTTCTTATTAAATCATAAGTACTCTTGAAGATATACAACGTGGAAAAACAGGTCCTAGTGGGATAAAAATTATGTACATACTACATATAAACGACAACAAGAAAACGTTTTGTATACAATTCAGTTACGTTTATCCTAAAGAACAGAAAGTGAATAATCCTTGCCAGTACAAACTCTAGTACAGAGAAAGGTCTTCCTAATAATAATAAAATATATATATATATATATATATATATATATATATATATATATGTCACTACATGCAAAGATATTTAAAGTTGTTAGCATCTCACATTTTGTTTAAAAAAAAACTATTGCATATCGTCTCGTTCTTCTTAAAATCAGTAGATTAAACAATTATCCACTCAGGGATGATCAAAATAGCTCTTTGATAAGTTGAGAAATTTGTTACAAATATTATTCTGCTGGACTCAACGAGATTCCTGCTATTATCGAAAAAGTAATAAAAACTGTAATAATGAAAATGGAAAAATTATAGCAATAACAAAATCAGTTTTGGTAAGTTGTTAAGTTTTAGGCATACTAAAGGTAATATAACGTGGAAAAACAAAACCTAGATAAAAAATTGCACACTAGATGTAGACGATAACGTGAATTAGTTTTGTAAATATTTAAAAATACATTTAAAAGTAAAACAATCAAAGTGTTTATTTTTTTATAAAAGTAGGAAGAAGTATAAATCGTAGACCTGAGAACAGTCCTCTTATACATAAATAGTATTTATGACACAAAAACAAAAATATCTAGAATGTTTAACTTCTCCACAGTTTTTTCAAAAAGTAATGTAAGTTAAATCGGCTAAGTATAAAACACAATCTAAACGAAATGACGGAACTGATAAAGTTAATCAAGAGGTTCCTAATAATTCCATCCAGTCAATAAGGTATTTTAATTAGGTAATAATGAAAACAATTGACAGGGTAAAGAAAGATGTCTCAAAAAATTCAGAAGTAATCTGAATTGAAATATATTTGGTTAACTAAATTTGATGAAATTATTTATCTGATGTGGGTGTAATAAGTATTAATTCAAAATTAGAAGTATTGAAAGTAACCAAATTAGTCTCAAAAGTAAAGGTTTTCATTGACATAGAACTAATGCAGTAAGTTAAATTTAAAGTCATTAGTAAATTGTTTTGTTATTATATTTTCAACTTCTGCAATAGATCAAATAGTCTTTGAACTGTTCAACAATGAACTTTAACCAATCACTTTAGTTGTTACTTGAATATGGTCAAATACAATATAACTTTAGCAATGATGGACTTTTCTTAAAATTGTTGTACAACATTTTGAAATTTTTATACTTACGATAATTATTTATATGTCTCAAAAACCATTAATCATAAAATAATTTGAACACTATATTATATAGAACCACCGTCGTAACATACTATTATTATACATTTTAATTCAACATATTTTTATTTTTATATAGTTAATATATTGATAAATATGCAGATTTATTGTATTGAGATAAATAATTATACCATTTAAAATAAATCAGCGCAATGTAATAACATTGTAGTAAAAATGTGGTAATAACATAATTATTCTGTAAATTGATATTTAATTTACTTAATTACATTTGAGGAAGAAAAGGATTTTTAGTAGGATATATATGGATTTTTCTTTATATCGTTATTTGTAGTTTTATTATTATTTTTTAAAATTTATTGTGTCAACTCAAAGATCGCATCGTATGGATTTTATTTAGATGGTTGGGGTTTTTTACACTAAGAGTTAATGTTAAACCCCTCTCATTTTTGAGTTATACTAAGAGTAAAATAGAATAGTATACGTTATGTTACAATTGTAATTTATTGCACGGTTATATATCTTTAATATATCATAAAAACTACAAGTTTTATAATGATATCAACATTAGCTACGTTTTTATTCCAAAAGTTTTCCCTAAATATTGGACTATTACCAACTCTCTGTGGCATTTATTTGATACATTTCATTACATAATTGTGTTACCACAGATGATAGGGCTCAATTTGCTATTTTCCTTAACAGATTGAAATAATTGGTATATGAAGGAATATTGGTATATGACTGTTATTCATTTTATATTATTTTATTACAAAACGAATTACATGTGTATTTTTATTTACAATTATAAATGTACTAAATGAAAATTTTATTTTTAATAAATAATA
Organism: Aphrophora alni; assembly: GCA_963513935.1. NCBI lineage: Eukaryota > Metazoa > Arthropoda > Insecta > Hemiptera > Aphrophoridae > Aphrophora > Aphrophora alni. The sequence goes on along the minus strand of OY740770.1, from coordinate 68,018,344 downwards.
ATTTAATTATAACTAAAAAATCAGTTAGTGAATTGCTTTGTAAAACAAACAAGTACTAAATTTGAATTAATTGGATTAATTAACTTTCTTTAATAATACGAGTATATAATAATATTTTATAACATGTAACGAACACTTTGTTATTAATTTTTAAAATGAGAACATCAATCATAAATATTGTTTTTATGTTGTAAACATTTGATATATTTTAATAAATAGACAATCATAAGATATTATATAACTCTCGCCAAACAATGACCTCTCCAAAGAAAATAATATTTTACACAATGTGTCATTTATCGCATACGAATTTTAGGAACAAAATACGAATATATACTCCTACAATATTTATCAAAATTCTGCTTATCATATTTCCACTTCACTTGAACGCCTGTGCTTCCACATTAAAATATTCTAAACTTTTAATAAATATGCAACAGATTATGTTACATTGCAAAATCAAGATGTATAATTATATGATCATGTTTCTACCAAAACACATGACTGCATCTTTGGGATGATCTTATCAATAAAATCCATTGTAATACTTTAACCTAAAGGAAAGATACGGCAGAGACAGAAAGATATATTAAGAAACACATATCAATTAAACGGACTAACGTCGTACCGCCAAAAAAGTATATGAATTTCGGTAAATAACCACGGCTAAATAAATAAATAAAGCCGTTAATTTAATAAACATGACTAAATAAAGTCGGTCGTATTGGTAAATAATTCACGGCAAATAAGAATATAAGTAATAAGCCAACGTCTACCTTTAGGAAACAATGCTTCAATATTTTAGGCAAAAGTGTGTCCTTTACTGGTATGAGTACAATTAATTGTAACTGCCATGACCATAATATGCTATTGATGATATCATAGTTATGTTAGACGGCCAGGTATCAATAAATCACTCATTGATCGTGAACGTGCTTACATAATAAACAATAAATTTTGAAACATTGTTTTAAGAAATTGAGTTATATTTAAGATCATTTACTGTTGAAGAGATACATCAAATCATAAGCTCCATATAGAACACTTTCAGTCTACTCAATTACTTACCTATGTAACTCACTGAGTCAATACAACCTAGAACGTCTTCAACTTTGTACTGGGTATTTGATATTAAAGATATATTTAAATATACTGTGTTCAATAAAAAAAAGCTTGAAATATAGACTGTTTGGTTAATGTACAGAAACTAAAAAACGATCAATTTGATTAGTAAAATAATAAAAGCGAATAATTATCTTCAGACCCACTAGCGATTGAATAGAAAACGACATCCTAAACGAAACAAGTTCTAATACTAACGACATATATATATGAAACTTAACTTGAATTACATGAATTTTTACAAACTATATTGACTAGGATTGATAAATTGTGTAACACTTTTAAGATTGAGAGGTACTAGTGATGCTAAATTTTAGTTACAGCAATGATATAAATCAATAAAAAAACTTAAAGACATGTTTTAGAAATTCTTAAAATAGATTCCTTTTAATACAATAAATCTTAATACTACTTGTACATAAAATAATAATAATAATAACGGTAACAAACAATTTTAAGGTATATGTCAACAAATGTTTTTTTGACTACCCAGGAAAATACCTTTTAGTCCCAGGCAAGATTTAAGCTCTCTATAAAATAATAAAATGGTCCAAGGAACATATTAGTTTCTTCTGCGATGGTGGGGAAAGGAGTTCTTAGTTAAAGTAGCCATTTGTAGGTTAGAGATTCACACTTAAGCAACCAGTGTTCTGGTCTTTCTTTTGGGTCTAGGAGAAGCGGCATAAATTCACTGCTGCCTTACCCCCACACGATTTATATGGTAATTAATTGGACAGTCCAGGAAGTAGGTCAATAATCAGTTTAAGCGTTCTTCTACTGAGATCCATTATATTTTGCCTTAACTTAGGTGTTGACTATAAAATTTTTGGTAAGGCTTATACCATGGTGGGTGGTCGAATACTTAGTTTTGTTTTTAATTGATCCCTGGTTTCCATGATATAATGAATATATGTTTTAGGAACTACAAAAATGGTTCGGGGACAACAAAATCAGCCTCTGCGCCTTTATTATCAAGGCGATCCGTCTCTTAATTTAGTGGTATCCTTTCATGTTCTGGCACCAAAGTAAGGAGACTTTGTTTATATGCTGTTGATTAATTTATTGTAGACATTCTTAGACCAATCTCGACACAATGATTTATGAACTTAGAGCTATGACAGCTCCCTGGCTGTCAGACAAATGTAAATCTCTGAACAATTGAGACCTTTTTTGATATTACTCTAGCGCAGAGCTATATCGAGTGTAACTCAGCTTGAAATATAGATGGAATTTTACACCTAGGGATTTACTAAGGATAAAACCTTTGCCCTACGTTAGTTTTTGTCCACCTTCCTTCCAATCATGTCGTACTGGAAAAAAATTGTTGAAATTGTTTTAAAAATCTGTCGTCTTAATCATTGTATAAGATAATGTTTTGGATAACTGAGTTTACCAGACAATATTTTTGGGATATTGATAATTAGCCCCCCCCTCTTCTTTTTAAAGCTTTACAAACTTTTTGTCGTCGATTTTTGTTCCATTTTTAGCTACCATATTTCCGAAACCTAGGTGATTATCTGTCCAATTATAGCCAGATATGACCAATATTCCATCTATGGATTAAGTTCCCAAGTTATACAATATAGGCATCTATTACTACATAGCCATGCTCGCTCTTTTAATGGCCTTTTGTGTTTATTCCATGTGGGTCTATGATCACGAACTACACCTACATATTTTGGTTGCCTTGAGTTAGTGATCTATTATCAAATGCCATTATTATCAAATGCTGAAGTGTGAACTTCCTGCTTCTTGTGAAAGGAATAATGGTTGTTTTTTATGACTAATGCTAAGACGCTCTTTTGACATCCACTTTTAAGATAATTACCATATGATCAGCATATGCTATAGCTTTAAAGCCCCTAGACTCCGGCAACACAACTGTCCACAAGTGACGGAACACTGCCCCTCCCAGCCAACAACTACATACAATTTTTTAACTCACCCTACGTCACTTTTTAAACAGACTGTCATCCTACGACTCATATACAAAGATCTGATACATTTAATTATCTGAGATTCAATTTCATAACTAAACAAACTATCAATAGAGTTATAGGATGTAATATCATAAGCTCCTCTAATGTACAAAAACACACAGAGCTATATCTTTTCCCTCTATTGGCTTACCAACCTCTGCACCAGTTGTTATAGTGCATTATATTTCGCTTTTCTCGTTTGACGTCATGGAGTAGAATCTTTTCTAGATTTTCAATCCCTTTATCTTTGTGTAGTATTTTCCCCCCATTATCTTAAGAAAGAAGGATGTCAGGCTGATTGGTCATTATGAATAATAAATTATCTGCAGTGTCTATTCTGCCAGCCTTATGAATAAATACCACATTTAACCCCCTCCATATTTTTGGAATATAAGCTAGGATAAACTAGCCACAAATAGTGATACCAAGAGTGGCATTAGCTTCTCCAAGCCCTGGTGCAATATTGCTTAAAAAAAAAAAAAAAAAAAAAAAAAAAAAACACATTAGTTGGTATTTTTAATGGTTTGTGGCTCCCCGCTGCCCACCAAACCTTGTTTTCTTAAAGAGCATAGATGCTATCCACCTTCTCCAACTAAGGTGGATATGATATTAATATTCACAAGATATTTTGTATGGGATCATACAAGCTAGAGCAGGCTAAAAGTGTATTAACAATAGACTCATAGCTTCTCCCAAAATCTCCGTATATTATCCATCATCTTTCTTTAAAACTTTAAAAATCTATAGGGTTCGAATGATCTTTGCTTAAGTCCTTTTGGAGTAGACACACTTTTGGGGTATTATTTATGTCTTAACAAAAGCTCTTCCATGTCCTGCTTTTCCAACTCCTTCTTATTATCTGAATTATAATCTGTGAAATCTGTTTTTTAAGCTTCCCAGTTCCCAAAAAAATTGCGTGCAACAGATCTCAACTTAGAGAATTTTATGTTCCACCAAGACACCTGTGCCTAACTCTTCTTTCGCTAACAGAACAACTACTTTCAAAGGAATTGACAATTATTTCTTATAGGGTTTCAGTTCCTCTCTTTAGCTCCGTTTCCGATTCTAGAATACTTTTAAAATCTACCAATTGAGATTGCATGATTGCTTTACATTTATCCCAATAAGTGTTATTGGGATTCGGTTTTTTACTTTGTGGGTCTGAGTAGATTTAATTTAGAATATATTGCACATGTCATGTGGGAGTATAGAATTGTCTGATATATGGTAATCAGTTACTATAAAGAGTCAGTAGTTTGCCAAAACTCTCTATATTCTTAGCATATACAAGTAAATATATACTTTTACTAATTTATCTAAACGAATTTATATAGAGGAACGAATTATATGACACATATTTACAATTTGTGTTTAGTATGATGGAAGCTTCAAGAAATTAACGAAAAAACACGGACTTGTCTTAAATAGTTATAAGTATAGACTTTTTATGATAATTCGTTATGTAGGAATGTCTATTAGAAACTGGTTAAATTTTTTTTTTTTTTTTTTTTTTTTTTTACAAATTACACTTTCAGTTACAAAACATAAGTGGATTTATTTTTTTGTAATATAACACAATAATATATATGTATTGCTTTATGCAGCAATATTTATACAATTATAGTTATATCATAGCTTGATTAATTATTCCAGTTAGCAAGGGTATACACATAAAATATATAAACCTAACCTAACCTAATCTAACTGTAAATATTTACTTATAAAGTAAACCTTACACTTAAAATGTTATAGAATTGAGAATTGACTGGTAATTTTCTGTCCACATTACATATTATTATCGCAATACTCAACAATCATCTGAGACAGTCAAAACTCAGTACAGTATACGAATCAATATTTTATGTTTTCATTCCCTATTTAATTTTAATACATTTATTATGTAGAAAAATATTTTAGTCTCAAAATCGTTTTATGTTTTATTTCCATTTTTTCTTTATATAGAAAAAGTTAAAAGCTACAAAATATTTTAATAACATAAATGAGCTACAATTGTTTCGCCATGCGGCATCATCGAGCAACTGATTATTACCAGGTATAGATAACTATTTAAACTTACACAAGTAACAGGAAACTGAAATACAATAGAGAAATCGGGAAATGTAGGGGATGACCTGGCAGGTAGATAAAGGTTAATGAACTATGTTACGGATGGGTTTTAGATGGAGTGACAAATTTAATACAATTTGGTCATTTAAGTTGAGAATAGGCCTAAGTGAAATAGGTCTATTTATTTCCAAATATTCCAAATTATTTAATCTATTGCTTTTATTTTTTATATTATGTAAGATATAGATTATGTAAGATTATATATTATGTATATATTATTATGTATAATATATATTATATATTATGTAAGATTCAATTTCTTATCAAAAACTGATTCCAAAAGGTGGTTAGCAAAGTTAGAGTTTCTATAGGCATGGTTCCAGCTATTTACATGTTCTCTAATACTATCTTTTATAGATCTACCTGATTAACCTATGTACTCAGAGTCACAATCTTGATCAGATATTTTATAAATTCCGCTATTTTCTAACATTTATTTTTTATCTTTATTATTGACCAACATTTTCCCTAGATTTTTTGTACAATAAAAGGCAACTTTACGATTACATTTAGTTGAAATAAGGTTACTGATTTTATAACTAGTTCTGTTGATATAAGATAATTTACAATATTTAACTATTTCAATGCTATCGTTATGTGAAGAGTAGACTAAATTTTCAGCTTTACGCTTTAATTTTTTTCTTAAAATGTTATCTGTTACACTAACATCATACTTATAATTAACAGAAATTTGTTTAACGACATTCAGTTCATCATAAAAGTCATTAAGTGAAAGAGGTACAATAATAAGTCTATTTATCATGCTGTGAAAAGCAGCATGTTTATGGCTGATAGGATAGTTAGAATCAGCAGGTATAACTGTATCTGTATTAGTAGGTTTTCTGAAAATTTTAAATTTATGATAACTATCACTGATATTAATGTTAAGATCCAAGAAATTAATGCTGTTATTTATACGCACTTCTATAGTGAACTGAATTTTGCTATTTACAGAATTTATGTTTTTAAGTAGAGAGTCTAACTGTCTATTAGTGCCACTAAACAAACATAAAACATCGTCAACATAACGGTACCAATTAATTATATTTTTAAATAAAGGATTGTCTTTACAAAATAAATTATTTTCGAATTCAGCCATAAAAATTTCTGCTAGTTTCCTATGGCAGGTGATATATATATATCACGAGTTGTACTCTATGGAATTATTGTCTTATAGCTCTTCCCCCAACTGTGACTATATAGTTGTGATAAAGTTAATTTGTAACATATTACAGATTGGAGTTTTTATAAGTACGGCAAGTGAAGGGAGAAGTGGTTTACATTTAAAATATTAATGTAAAATACACACTCTAAGCGTTGTGGTAATTAAGTCCAACTCATGAAAAATTATACATTTATAAAATTCCATATAAATATCCCAACACGTTTCATAACAATGAAGATAGGGGTTGAAAGAGGAAATGTTCAGTTTTTGTTACCTCACAATGAATCTACTTTTTCACATTTCCTATTCTACATTGTAACATAACATAACAATAGTATCTTTTCCCTCTTGACTGAAAAGCAACAAGTCAACGTTATTTCATCATCAAATGTACTTTTAAATTGTAAACCTAAGGCATTTCTATATAGTCATTTTAACTATATATCTTAACATTCGTTGAGGTTTTTAATGAGCAGTTTTCATGAAAATATTACAGTAGTATTTATTTAGATTAAATTAAACAACATTGTCTTTTCATGAGAACGAAATTATATTTTGTAACTTATTTGTAACTAATATATCGAGTAGAATATGAAAGTAAGTTCCTATGTATAACCTTTGAGATTGTGAACAGATATTCTACTAAGATTATTTAGATTTTGTAGCTCATTTGAAAAGTCGAAATTTTGGAATGTTTCAACAAAACAGACAAAACATCTGATTGTAATGCTAATCACAGCAATATTAACTCCGATTTTCTTAGTAGAAGTGACAATGGATATTTAGTAAATTTTTTAATTTTTTTTTTTTTTTGCTTATTCTCAAGATGATCTCACGTAACCGAAATCATAATTGAACAATTGTGTTTCTTATTGGGTGAGATATTGCAGGAGTAAACCGTCTTACTAGTAATTTTAAAGTTGTCGAATATTTGTGTTATACCATTTTTTAAAAATAGTCATGGTGAATTTAGTAGTTCAGTCTAATGACAACACAGCTAAGGTGTATTAAAATCGCAAAGCATCAAAATACGTCCAGTATTAAAAGTCGTCCACCCAGATTAATTCATGTATTTGTTGGTGGTTCTTTGTGTATATAATCACCATTTATTCATTGGATTTGTATAGTAATATTATCTATAGATTACTATAGAATTAATCTATATATTAGTATAGAAAACCAATTATGAAAACAGCTTTTAACGATGGATCACCCATATCTATCATTCTTCATTATCATGGCAATATTCTATTTTTTAATTTATAGTACATTTCATAATCAAATTTAGTAAATATATGCAATAGAAGAAGCTATATTTTAAGAAAAATAATTTACAAATATCCGTATGGTTAAAGGTTAAAAATAATTTAACGAGGTTTTCCCAAAAGTTTTATTTAAATATATGGTTATCATGTTTTGAACTTTAATATCAGGAACATAACAGTTTTATAAATATAAGTATTATATCTAATACTCACATTGACTGTACTATGCTGTTGCGTAAAATACACTTCCGCTTACTGAACGATTGCAAATTTACTAAACAAAACTGTTTAATTTAATTACAAATCATCACCAAACTCAACGTCTTTACATAACACTTAATTTTTAATTATTTCATAAAGGAAAACGACCCTTGAATAAAATCAGTAACGATTACACATAAAATTGGCATTAATATTACTGTGATTAGCATTAAAATCAAATGTTTAGTCTGATATTTGCATAGTCGCTATAAAAATGTTTATTACCCGTTAAGAAGTAATATTGCTTTTTTAAAACACATCAAATAATATTAGTAAATAGGAGAGTAACGTATTATTATAGTGGAAATTTATTGAATAGTGTTGATAATTATTATAGTATAAGACTTTTCTTTGCATCAAATACTAATATTATACTAAATCCTAGTTATAAATATTGCTATATTGAGCTTAGATTTAGGTTTAAAAAATAGATATATTACATATTAAAAAATAATATTACAGCTTATTTTATTGAACTTCATTTAAACACCTGTCAAGTACAGTAAGTAGGCAGTTTCATCAGTGTTGGAACTCTCCCATATATTTGACAGGCATCAGAGTTCCTTTGTCAAATGTTGTTATGCGATAATCGAATGATTGACCGTGTTGGACTTTAACGATAAAAGTAATAATTTATTTTAATATAATCCTGACCAGGTGTATTTTAATAAATCCTACTACATTCAACTATGATAGTGTTCAAATTGTTATACAGATTGTGATGATTACCACCACTCCCCCTCCCCTTCGTGAATCTGGATATATCCGCCCGGCCAGCTGATAAGAGCAGAGTAGTGCTCGAGACAGCTGTGACTAAGGACGTCTTCAGCCATCTTCCTAAATTATATTATAGTGCGGTAAATTTCCATTATGCCTTGCTAAACCCAAAGGTTTAGGGCCGTTCGGCCCTTGGGTTTATATCTGGGCGCATCGCGATTTTGGGATATCGTAAAATTATTAGTCGAACTATACGCGGCCATGAAAGGCCCTGATATAGACCGACATGTTCTTGCAATACAGTGTAGTTAATATTAATATTGGTATTAGTGTAATTCTCTTATTTTAAGTAAATTAGTTTCTAGTAATACTTGTCAAAAATGGCTAGCCTAAGTTGAGATTGGCCCAGTGTACTATATTAATTTTACCACGCGATCGGACCCGGTAATACATTACCAAAGTAGATCCGCGGACCAACCAAATCGTACCACCCAAATGCCATCCCAATACTATCCATACCGTTGCAGATTATTCGGATAAAGAAACGAATTTGTTGGCCACGCAATTTGCTAGGAAATGGAACATGCCCTACGTATTATACACTTATATATATTTATTTTAGTTTCGATAGGTTGAAATCTAGCCGTCTGTTCCATAAACCTATTCGATATATAACATTTGTATTTTAAACACCTTCCAAAAAAATGCGGTTTATGTAATAGTAGAGATCTCAATACTTGATGTTTAAGTCTGAACATTATTCCTAGTAAATATTTTGATTTTAATTTGAAGTGTGAAATAAAATGTTCTAAATTTTTTTCAAACTTTATAATAAATTTAAACATAAATATAAATTTGTGAATATAATATGATAATATCAGAAACTAATAGGACCAGGTTTACGGAGAATGGAAAAACAAAAATAATAAAACTAATAAACATTGTCATGTGTAAAATTATATTTTAACTATTATTTATTATTCCTATAATTTGTTTCAACTATACGATTAAATTATAAAAATATCCAAACCGAATCCGTGGCTTGACTTTTAAGTTATATTTGTAGGTCTCAGTTTATTTTTACAAGATGCAATAATAAGAGTTTACTTCACATTGCCAAATGAAAGTACATATTAAAATAAATCAATTTAATAAACATTTAAAAAACCATCCATGATGCCAAGAGTGATATCTCCTTATTCTTACTTCAAAAATTTGAGTGATGGAATAGAAAATATTTATTTATATCAAGTATTCTTTAGAACTCCATTACCTTCACTAGTTCTAGAGTTTAGATTCAGAGTTTAAGAACGGGGGCGATTTCCATGGTGCAAATTAAATTACTGTTTTCTAATGTTAAGAATTGTGGATGAATTTGAGTTAAATTTAGAATTTATTTTTTTATCTTCTAGCTTAAACCCCGTAAATGAAAAGAAGAAACATAATGGACTAATCTATGATGTAAAATCTATTTTAATTTTAGATATAGAGAATAATTTGAAAATGTTTTGGTAAATATATGATGGCAATAAAAAAGAAGATAAAACTAACTACACAAATTATTTCCTTTTTATTAAGAGCTTTATTGTGTTGCTTTAACTGTAGACATTCACTTAAAGACGTGACATTGTGATCGACTTGTGTATTGTAAATTGATACCAATTAGTTGTATTATTTATCCACATAAATCTAACCCTATTGAATATATATTTTCATATAAATACAAAGCTTATGTTTTGTAGACTGTACAAAAATTAATGTTTGTAAATTATAGTTTAATTATTTTACATTAAGTAATGTACTTTATCAAAATCAAAACAATTTTAATTAGTACAACGGAGAGATTGGAATTAGAATAACAATTAGCTATTAGTTTTGACGTTCTTTTTAGATATATAAACCATAAATTTTTATTGTATCTACTGTAACGACACTTCTTCCTGATGAATAATTATAAAGTTAAATAAAGACTTATCAACTATACAAAACCATTTGTGTTAACATGACATTTAAAACCTACATAATTTTACCGTATATTTGATGGTAATTGAATGTTTTTATTTATAGCTTTATAAAAAAGAAGGCAGTTTGAACTAAACAAGGTTTGTTTCCACAGTTAAGAAAAAACAGCATATCAGCATGAAGATGGTTTATCAGGTTAAAATGGGACACAGCTTTTTAATTTTTATGGAACACTGGCAGGAACACGTTCAAGGCATGTACGAAGATAAGTCAAACAAGTAACCTGTTTGCACGACTTATTGTCTGAAATGAATGACCATCGAAGTGATCTGGCTTATAGAAAAGTAACCAAGAATTTATTAACTTAGCATAGAAAAAAACTATGGTTTTGACGACCCAACCATAGTGAGTAATAAAATAACCTCATTCTACTCTGATAACATTGAACCTGGTGTTTTATGAAGATTACAGTGTTCCAGATGATGTACTGTTCACAAAGGAAGGACTGTTGGAGGTTGGATCTATATTAAAGCTTGACTAAACTAAAGCACCAGGTGGAGTACACAATGAGTTAATGAAGAAAGTTAACCAACAATTTTATAAGGATACATACAACAGATTTTGAGGAAGGGAAAATTTAATAAGGATTGTAAAAGGGGAAAACAGTTATATTGAGTAATAATATTAACCATTCTCAATAGCTTAGTATTACATGCCCATGTTACTTGTTGGTAAAAAGAGGGTAGATTTTTTGAAGGTTTAATATGAATAGGTAAATACATATGGAAATATATGATTTTATTAATTTTGACGTAATTGAATAAAATTGATTTTTTAACTCAATTTAACATAATATGTTAATAATCATATTCATATCCGTTACAATCATTTAGATGACAAAATAATTGAAGAAACGAAGAAGACTTTGTCTACATAATATCATTCCTGATATAAAACAAAATTTAATTTAATCAATATTATAAATACATAAATGTATATAAAACATTGGTAACAATCTCTGAGCTACGTTTACTGAAAATAAATTTTAATTTTCTTCTAAAAGATACACGTAACTATCAAATAGGATAGTATCAAAATTATCATGACACAGTAAAAATGTATTACGTAACTATTTTATATTATCGTTTTTGAATATAACTGAATTGCAATTAAAATTGTTATCATTACAAATCAAAAATATGATGCTTAATTAAAAGAAAACAATATCTAATTAAAAAGTGATGGTAAATTAAAATTTTAATTTAGCCCAAAATGTATTTTATAGTGTTTTACACGCATATAGATATTCATAAAGGAAAATATAAATATATCTATTGTAATTTTAAGATTAAATTCTAACACATATTTTTATGATTGCAAAGTATTACTCTCAGTCCACATCTATTACCGTTGGTTTTAGTTTATCATAAAACGTTATGAATTAACACACTGACCTTAGACCCGTTTCGAAGTGCAATAACTAAGATAAAATGAATTAACATATTATGATTTCAGAATTATTTTTTGTAGTTTTCAGTACAAGCATGGTTATTTTTGTCTCACCTAAGGTATGTACTAAATTACTAGTTTTTATGAATACGACTATCGAGCAATTCGATTTAATGATAAAAAATTATATAATTTCGGATAGTATTTGTTAAAATCACATATTTTTGTTATCACACGACAATTTTATTATTTTTCTCACAATGAATGATTTTATAATTTTTATAAACTCGTCGGTTCGAAAACAATGTTAAAAGTAATTTGATCTCAGTCCTTCTATCTTTAATTATTTTATTCTCTAGCCTCAACATGCCTTCTTTGGTCTTCAATACAAGGCAGATTCATTATTCTGAGCAGGTAAACAATTTTCATGATATAATATCAAAAAATATGAAATAATATCTGCCTAACTACGATATGAGCCTACTTAATTTAACAGCTTCTGCTGTTCTATCTCCCGCTCAAGCTTTATTTAAGTTATCGCTAATGTAAAGAAAAGTTTTATTTTATGGATGTGGTAATTATTATCGGATGTCCATATTTATATAGGCAGTTGCTGACACAAATAACCTCACACATTGAAAGAGTGTTTCTGTACATGTCCTCTTTAACCATGATACAAGTATATTCGGAAACCTAAAGTATGAAATGTTTTTATATCAGGTTTTTTGACGTGAACTAACAACAAATCTCATGAAATTTTTTTATATAGTGTCATTTATTTCCAGCATGTCAGTTACAACAATTTATGTGCGACAATGATAATGGTATTTTATACTTGTGTGATGTAGTATTTTATACTACCCTGCTATCGTTTGAATGTAGATAACAGGGTAGTTTCCTAACAACATGCATTGAGTAATTTGGTAGTAGAATTTGAACGCCAATAAATGGAATTCATTGTTCAGAGATCAATTCATTACCTGCCTGAAAGAGTTGTAAATTTCATCAGAGATGCATAGTTCACCTAAATATTATACAGACAACACATTTCTATTGTGGAAAGTTTGTCCGAAATTTATCGTTTGTGCTTAAATACTCAATTAATGATGATTATTGGTAGTAACATAAATTTAATATGTGCCAAGATTAACACATGACATTCTTAGGGTATTTAATTATATAGCTTAGGTCTTTTTTAAATAGTTGTAAAATTTGGACAGAGATATCAATCACTCAATACGAAAGTTGTAGAAAATACTTTGTAACTAATTTAGTTTGAACAAAAAATCTATATACTTAAATACGTTTTCTGTGGGGGGGGAATAAGTAGAGATCCGGGCAGTTTGGCACAAAAATGGTGGGGGTACCCCCACCCCTCCCCCCTCCCCCTGGCCCCTCCCCTTTGCCCCCACCCCTCCCCCCTCCCCCTTTGCCCCTTCCCTGTAGGCCCCTCCCCCTTTGCCCCTCCCCTTTAGGCCCCTTCCCTTCCCCCATTGGTCCCCCACCCCTCCCCTGCCCCTCCCCTGTAGGCCCCTCCCCTTTAGGCCCCTTCCCTTCCCCCATTGGTCCCCCCACCTCCTCCCACCCCTCCCCTTGCCCCTCCCCCTTGCCCCTCCCTTTAGGCCCCTTCCCTTCCCCCATTGGTCCCCCACCCCTCCCCTCCCCCTCCCCTTTAGGCCCCTTCCCTTCCCCCATTGGTCCCCCACCTCCTCCCACCCCTCCCCTTGCCCCTCCCCTGTAGGCCCCTCCCCTTTAGGCCCCTTCCCTTCCCCCATTGGTCCCCCCACCTGTGACGTATTGTTGTCGAGACACACACACAAGACGCCATACACGCATGACGTCATACACCTAACATTTTTAATACCGGTGGGATTCGAACCTGTGAAGTTCGGATTTGAAGGCGGACACGCTACCGACTGAGCTATCGTGCATAGTATTACAAGTCGGATATGTAACGCAGTATATAAGCCGTCGTAACCGAACGGCAGAACATTTCGTAGAAGTTCGGACACGAACCCCTTACCGTAAGACTTACCGAGTTTTTCGCGACCGCGAAAAACTCGCGTACGTCTTACGGTATGGGTTCTGAGTCGTACCTCTAGGTTACTCTGACAACAAATAGTAGTGTCCAAATTGTAATGTGCTTGTGTTAACCTAACCTATAAGTTTCCTACTTTTGCCTACCACAGCCTATCAGTTGTTACAATAATGTGTTATATATATAATGTGTTATATATTTATATAATGTGTTAAGATAGTTAACCTATAAGTGTCCTACTTTTACCCATCCACAGCCTAACAGCTGTTACAATAATGTGTTATATATGTATATAATGTGTTATATATGTTAATGTGTTAAGATAGTTAATCTAACCTATGTATGAAAAGTTTTTACCTATGTTCACCACAGCCTACTTGTAACAGTTGGTACAATCAATGTGTATTTATATAATGTGTTATATATTTATATAATGTGTTGAGATAGTTAACCTAACCTATAAGTTTCCTACTTTTACCTATGTTCACCACAGCCTACTTGAATCAGCTGGTACAATTAATGTGTTATATATTTATATAATGTGTTAAATATGTATATAATGTGTTAAGATAGTTAACCTAACCTATAAGTTTCCCACTTTTGCCTATGTTCACCACAGCCTACTTGTAACAGCTGGTACAATAATGTGTTATATATATATGTAATGTGTTATATATTTATATAATGTGTTATATATGTATATAATGTGTTAAGATAGTTAATCTAACCTATGTATGAAAAGTTTTTACCTATGTTCACCACAGCCTACTTGTAACAGTTGGTACAATTAATGTGTTATATATTTATATAATGTGTTATATATGTATATAATGTGTTAAGATAGTTAACCTAACCTATAAGTTTCCTACTTTTGCCTATGTTCACCACAGCCTACTTGTAACAGCTGGTACAATAATGTGTTATATATTTATATAATGTGTTATATATGTATATAATGTGTTAAGATAGTTAATCTAACCTATGTATGAAAAGTTTTTACCTATGTTCACCACAGCCTACTTGTAACAGTTGGTACAATTCAATGTGTATTTATATAATGTGTTATATATTTATATAATGTGTTAAGATAGTTAACCTAACCTATAAGTTTCCTACTTTTGCCTATGTTCACCACAGCCTACTTGAATCAGCTGGTACAATTAATGTGTTATATATTTATATAATGTGTTATATATGTATATAATGTGTTAAGATAGTTAACCTAATCTATAAGTTTCCCACTTTTGCCTATGTTCACCACAGCCTACTTGTAACAGCTGTTACAATAATGTGTTATATATGTAATGTGTTATATATTTATATAATGTGTTATATAGTTATATAATGTGTTAAGATAGTTAACCTAACCTAAAGTTTCCTACTTTTGCCTATGTTTACCACAAGTTTCCTACTTTTGCCCATCCACAGCCAATCAGCTGTTACAATAATGTGTTATATATAATGTGTTATATATTTATATAATGTGTTATATAATGTGTTAAGATAGTTAACCTATTAGAGTTTCCTACTTTTGCCCACCACGGCCTAGGTACATGTAATGTGTATAATCTGTTAAACGTAGTTTCCTCCGTTGTCTACCAGGGTGTAGCACATGTGTTTCAGTATCGTGTTAAAATATTGTTAACCTAGACTTAATTCCTACTTTTGCCTATTAACCTAACCTATAAGTGGCCTACTTTTACCCATCCACAGCCAATCAGCTGTTACAATAATGTGTTATATAATTATATAATGTGTTAAGATAGTTAACCTAAAGTTTCCTACCTTTGCTCATCCACAGCCAATCAGCTGGTCAATTAATGTGTTATATATATATAATGTGTTATATATTTATATAATGTGTTAAGATAGTTAACCTAAAGTGTCCTACTTTTACCCATTCACAGCCAATCAGCTGTTACAATAATGTGTTATATATATATAATGTGTTATATATTTATATAATGCGTTAAGATAGTTAACCTATAAGTGTCCTACTTTTACCCATCCACAGCCTATAAGCTGTTACAATAATGTGTTATATAATTATATAATGTGTTAAGATAGTTAACCTAACCTATAAGTGTCCTACTTTTACCCATCCACAGCCAACCAGCTGGTACAATTAATGTGTTATATATATATAATGTGTTATATATTTATATAATGTGTTATATAATGTGTTAAGATAGTTAACCTAACCTATAAGTTTCCTACTTTTACCCATCCACAGCCAATCAGCTGTTACAATAATGTGTTATATATATATATATATATATATATATATATATATATATATATAATGTGTTATATATTTATATAATGTGTTAAGATAGTTAACCTAACCTATAAGTGTCCTACTTTTACCCATCCACAGCCAATCAGCTGTTACAATAATGTGTTAAGATAGTTAACCTATAAGTGTCCTACTTTTATCCATCCACAGCCTATCAGCTGTTACAATAATGTGTTATATAATTATATAATGTGTTAAGATAGTTAACCTAACCTATAAGTTTCCTACTTTTACCCATCCACAGCCAATCAGCTGTTACAATAATGTGTTATATATATATATATATATATATATATATATATATATATATATATATATATATATATATATAATGTGTTATATATTTATATAATGTGTTACGATAGTTAACCTAACCTATAAGTGTCCTACTTTTACTCATCCACAGCCAATCAGCTGTTACAATAATGTGTTATACTGTATATATATATATATATATACAATGTGTTATATATTTATATAATGTGTTAAGATAGTTAACCTAACCTATAAGTGTCCTACTTTTACCCATCCACAGCCTATCAGCTGTTACAATAATGTGTTATATAATTATATAATGTGTTAAGATAGTTAACCTAACCTATAAGTTTTACTTTTGCCCATCCACAGCCAATCAGCTGGTACAATTATTGTGTTATATATTTTATATAATGTGTTAAGATATAATGTGTTAAGATAGTTAACCTAACCTATAAGTGTCCTACATTTGCCCATCCACAGCCTATCAGCTGGTACAATTAATGTGTTATATATAATGTGTTAAGATATAATGTGTTAAGATAGTTAACCTAACCTATAAGTTTCCTACTTTTGCCCATCCACAGCCAATCAGCTGTTACAATAATGTGTTATATACATATATAATGTGTTATATATTTATATAATGTGTTATATATTTATATAATGTGTTATATATTTATATAATGTGTTATATAATGTGTTAAGATAGTTAACCTAACCTATTAGAGTTTCCTACATTTGCCCATCACGGCCTAGGTACATTTAATGTGTATAATCTGTTAAACGTAGTTTCCTCCGTTGTCTACCAGGGTGTAGCACATGTTTTTATGTATCGTGTTAAAATATTGTTAACCTAGACTTAATTCCTACTTTTGCCTAAACCTATGCTTACCACAGTCCAAACGGGTGTTAGTCCGGCCACTATTTAACCGAACCGAAATTACCAACCGATTTACCAACCAAATCCAGCCGATTTACCAACCAAGATCAACCGATTTACCAACCGAAATATACTTTTACCAACCGATTTACCAACCACAATATACTTTTACCAACCGATTTACCAACCAAAACCAACCGACATTGCAAAGAAATTTAAAAATCCCATTGCAATCCCCTACAAGGTAGAGTTAGCGGATGTTGAGTTGGCTACTCTACAGGAAAAAATGCCCGAAATACTATTGGAGCTGCAAACCCACGACTTCTACCTTATGGATTTGGACATTACACAAGATTTTGTGGGGATCTTTAACAAGCGAGAGATGTGTGAGCATTTAGTACGTCATTAAAAATAAATAAATAAATGTTTTAAAATAATATTCTTTGTAATTTGTTACCTCCATTCCACCAAAACTCTTTTTAGTAGAGAGATAGATATTTGATGTGACCTTGGAATTGTAGCCGAAAACGACACGACCCCCCAACCCCCATTTTTCCTTTTTAAATATATAACGTCGTAACGTTTGTTAGGAACCGATTTACCAAACCGTAGATAAAATTACCAAGATTTGGTTGGTAAATTGGTTGCAAAAAGTATATTTTGGTTGGTAAATCGGTTGGTATTGGTTAGGTTAGGTTAGGTTAGGTCTGGTTAGGATAGGTTAGGATAGGTTAGGTTAGGTTAGGTCTGGTTAGGATAGGTTAGGTTATGTTAGGTTAGGTTAGGATAGGATAGGTTCGGTTAGGTTAGGATAGGTTAGGTTAGGATAGGTTATGTTAGGTGAGGTTAGGTTAGGTTAGGATAGGTTAGGTTAGGTTAGGTCTGGTTAGGATAGGTTAGGATAGGTTAGGTTAGGTTAGGATAGATTAGGTTATGTTAGGTTAGGTTAGGATAGGTTAGGTTAGGTTAGATTAGGATAGGTTAGGTTAGGTTAGGATAGGTTATGTTAGGTGAGGTTAGGTTAGATTAGGATAGGTTAGGTTAGGTTAGGTTAGGTTTTTAGGAGAATGGTTGTTAGGTTAGGTTAGGATAGGATAGGTTAGGTTAGGATAGGTTAGGTTAGGTTAGGTTAGGTTCGGTTAGGATAGGTTATGTTAGGTTAGGTTGGGTTAGGTTAGGATAGGTTAGGTTAGGTTAGGTTAAGTTTTTAGGAGAATGGTTGTTAGGTTAGGTTAGGATAGGATAGGATAGGTTAGGTTAGGTTAGGTTAGGTTAGGTTAGGATAGGTTATGTTAGGTTAGGTTAGGTTAGGTTAGGATAGGTTAGGTTAGGTTAGGTTAGGTTAGGTTAGGATAGGTTATGTTAGGTTAGGTTAGGTTAGGATAGGTTAGGTTAGGTTAGGTTAGGTTTTTAGGAGAATGGTTGCCACACGCCCGGGAGATGGTGGGGATGGGGTGGAGGTTGGTAGGCGTGTGGCAACCATTATCCTAAAAACCTAACCTAACCTAACCTAACCTATCCTAACCTAACCTAACCTAACCTAACATAACCTATCCTAACCTAACCTAACCTAACCTAACCTAACCTATCCTAACCTAACCTAACCTAACCTAACATAACCTATCCTAACCTAACCTAACCTAACCTAACCTAACCTATCCTATCCTATCCTAACCTAACCTAACAACCATTCTCCTAAAAACCTAACCTAACCTAACCTAACCTATCCTAACCTAACCTAACCTAACCTAACATAACCTATCCTAACCTAACCTAACCTAACCTAACCTAACCTATCCTAACCTAACCTATCCTATCCTAACCTAACCTAACAACCATTCTCCTAAAAACCTAACCTAACCTAACCTAACCTATCCTAATCTAACCTAACCTCACCTAACACAACCTATCCTAACCTAACCTAACCTATCCTAATCTAACCTAACCTAAGCTATCCTAACCTAACCTAACATAACCTAATCTATCCTAACCTAACCTAACCTATCCTAACCTATCCTAACCAGACCTAACCTAACCTAACCTATCCTAACCTAACCTAACCTCACCTAACATAACCTATCCTAACCTAACCTATCCTAACCTAACCGAACCTATCCTATCCTAACCTAACCTAACATAACCTAACCTATCCTAACCAGACCTAACCTAACCTAACCTATCCTAACCTATCCTAACCAGACCTAACCTAACCTAACCTAACCAATACCAACCGATTTACCAACCAAAATATACTTTTTGCAACCAATTTACCAACCAAATCTTGGTAATTTTATCTACGGTTTGGTAAATCGGTTCCTAACAAACGTTACGACGTTATATATTTAAAAAGGAAAAATGGGGGTTGGGGGGTCGTGTCGTTTTCGGCTACAATTCCAAGGTCACATCAAATATCTATCTCTCTACTAAAAAGAGTTTTGGTGGAATGGAGGTAACAAATTACAAAGAATATTATTTTAAAACATTTATTTATTTATTTTTAATGACGTACTAAATGCTCACACATCTCTCGCTTGTTAAAGATCCCCACAAAATCTTGTGTAATGTCCAAATCCATAAGGTAGAAGTCGTGGGTTTGCAGCTCCAATAGTATTTCGGGCATTTTTTCCTGTAGAGTAGCCAACTCAACATCCGCTAACTCTACCTTGTAGGGGATTGCAATGGGATTTTTAAATTTCTTTGCAATGTCGGTTGGTTTTGGTTGGTAAATCGGTTGGTAAAAGTATATTGTGGTTGGTAAATCGGTTGGTAAATCGGTTGATCTTGGTTGGTAAATCGGCTGGATTTGGTTGGTAAATCGGTTGGTAATTTCGGTTCGGTTAAATAGTGGCCGGACTAACACCCGTTTGGACTGTGGTAAGCATAGGTTTAGGCAAAAGTAGGAATTAAGTCTAGGTTAACAATATTTTAACACGATACATAAAAACATGTGCTACACCCTGGTAGACAACGGAGGAAACTACGTTTAACAGATTATACACATTAAATGTACCTAGGCCGTGGTGGGCAAAAGTAGGAAACTCTAATAGGTTAGGTTAACTATCTTAACACATTATATAACACATTATATAAATATATAACACATTATATAAATATATAACACATTATATAAATATATAACACATTATATATGTATATAACACATTATTGTAACAGCTGATTGGCTGTGGATGGGCAAAAGTAGGAAACTTATAGGTTAGGTTAACTATCTTAACACATTATATCTTAACACATTATATATAACACATTAATTGTACCAGCTGATAGGCTGTGGATGGGCAAATGTAGGACACTTATAGGTTAGGTTAACTATCTTAACACATTATATCTTAACACATTATATAAAATATATAACACAATAATTGTACCAGCTGATTGGCTGTGGATGGGCAAAAGTAAAACTTATAGGTTAGGTTAACTATCTTAACACATTATATAATTATATAACACATTATTGTAACAGCTGATAGGCTGTGGATGGGTAAAAGTAGGACACTTATAGGTTAGGTTAACTATCTTAACACATTATATAACACATTATATAAATATATAACACATATATATATAACACATTAATTGTACCAGCTGATTGGCTGTGGATAGGCAAAGGTAGGAAACTTATAGGTTAGGTTAACTATCTTAACACATTATATAATTATATAACACATTATTGTAACAGCTGATAGGCTGTGGATGGATAAAAGTAGGACACTTATAGGTTAACTATCTTAACACATTATTGTAACAGCTGATTGGCTGTGGATGGGTAAAAGTAGGACACTTATAGGTTAGGTTAACTATCTTAACACATTATATAAATATATAACACATTATATATATATATATATATATATATATATATATATATATATAACACATTATTGTAACAGCTGATTGGCTGTGGATGGGTAAAAGTAGGAAACTTATAGGTTAGGTTAACTATCTTAACACATTATATAACACATTATATAAATATATAACACATTATATATATATAACACATTAATTGTACCAGCTGGTTGGCTGTGGATGGGTAAAAGTAGGACACTTATAGGTTAGGTTAACTATCTTAACACATTATATAATTATATAACACATTATTGTAACAGCTTATAGGCTGTGGATGGGTAAAAGTAGGACACTTATAGGTTAACTATCTTAACGCATTATATAAATATATAACACATTATATATATATAACACATTATTGTAACAGCTGATTGGCTGTGAATGGGTAAAAGTAGGACACTTTAGGTTAACTATCTTAACACATTATATAAATATATAACACATTATATATATATAACACATTAATTGACCAGCTGATTGGCTGTGGATGAGCAAAGGTAGGAAACTTTAGGTTAACTATCTTAACACATTATATAATTATATAACACATTATTGTAACAGCTGATTGGCTGTGGATGGGTAAAAGTAGGCCACTTATAGGTTAGGTTAATAGGCAAAAGTAGGAATTAAGTCTAGGTTAACAATATTTTAACACGATACTTAAACACATGTGCTACACCCTGGTAGACAACGGAGGAAACTACGTTTAACAGATTATACACATTAAATGTACCTAGGCCGTGGTGGGCAAAAGTAGGAAACTCTAATAGGTTAACTATCTTAACACATTATATAACACATTATATAAATATATAACACATTATATATAACACATTATTGTAACAGCTGATTGGCTGTGGATGGGCAAAAGTAGGAAACTTGTGGTAAACATAGGCAAAAGTAGGAAACTTTAGGTTAGGTTAACTATCTTAACACATTATATAACTATATAACACATTATATAAATATATAACACATTACATATATAACACATTATTGTAACAGCTGTTACAAGTAGGCTGTGGTGAACATAGGCAAAAGTGGGAAACTTATAGATTAGGTTAACTATCTTAACACATTATATACATATATAACACATTATATAAATATATAACACATTAATTGTACCAGCTGATTCAAGTAGGCTGTGGTGAACATAGGCAAAAGTAGGAAACTTATAGGTTAGGTTAACTATCTTAACACATTATATAAATATATAACACATTATATAAATACACATTGAATTGTACCAACTGTTACAAGTAGGCTGTGGTGAACATAGGTAAAAACTTTTCATACATAGGTTAGATTAACTATCTTAACACATTATATACATATATAACACATTATATAAATATATAACACATTATTGTACCAGCTGTTACAAGTAGGCTGTGGTGAACATAGGCAAAAGTAGGAAACTTATAGGTTAGGTTAACTATCTTAACACATTATATACATATATAACACATTATATAAATATATAACACATTAATTGTACCAACTGTTACAAGTAGGCTGTGGTGAACATAGGTAAAAACTTTTCATACATAGGTTAGATTAACTATCTTAACACATTATATACATATATAACACATTATATAAATATATAACACATTACATATATATATATAACACATTATTGTACCAGCTGTTACAAGTAGGCTGTGGTGAACATAGGCAAAAGTGGGAAACTTATAGGTTAGGTTAACTATCTTAACACATTATATACATATTTAACACATTATATAAATATATAACACATTAATTGTACCAGCTGATTCAAGTAGGCTGTGGTGAACATAGGTAAAAGTAGGAAACTTATAGGTTAGGTTAACTATCTCAACACATTATATAAATATATAACACATTATATAAATACACATTGATTGTACCAACTGTTACAAGTAGGCTGTGGTGAACATAGGTAAAAACTTTTCATACATAGGTTAGATTAACTATCTTAACACATTATATACATATATAACACATTATATAAATATATAACACATTATTGTACCAGCTGTTACAAGTAGGCTGTGGTGAACATAGGCAAAAGTAGGAAACTTATAGGTTAACTATCTTAACACATTATATAAATATATAACACATTATATATATAACACATTATTGTAACAGCTGATAGGCTGTGGTAGGCAAAAGTAGGAAACTTATAGGTTAGGTTAACACAAGCACATTACAATTTGGACACTACTATTTGTTGTCAGAGTAACCTAGAGGTACGACTCAGAACCCATACCGTAAGACGTACGCGAGTTTTTCGCGGTCGCGAAAAACTCGGTAAGTCTTACGGTAAGGGGTTCGTGTCCGAACTTCTACGAAATGTTCTGCCGTTCGGTTACGACGGCTTATATACTGCGTTACATATCCGACTTGTAATACTATGCACGATAGCTCAGTCGGTAGCGTGTCCGCCTTCAAATCCGAACTTCACAGGTTCGAATCCCACCGGTATTAAAAATGTTAGGTGTATGACGTCATGCGTGTATGGCGTCTTGTGTGTGTGTCTCGACAACAATACGTCACAGGTGGGGGGACCAATGGGGGAAGGGAAGGGGCCTAAAGGGGAGGGGCCTACAGGGGAGGGGCAAGGGGAGGGGTGGGAGGAGGTGGGGGGACCAATGGGGAAAGGGAAGGGGCCTAAAGGGGAGGGGGAGGGGGAGGGGTGGGGGACCAATGGGGGAAGGGAAGGGGTTTAAAGGGGAGGGGCAAGGGGAGGGGTGGGAGGAGGTGGGGGGACCAATGGGGGAAGGGAAGGGGCCTAAAGGGGAGGGGCCTACAGGGGAGGGGCAGGGGGAGGGGTGGGGGACCAATGGGGGAAGGGAAGGGGCCTAAAGGGGAGGGGCAAAGGGGGAGGGGCCTACAGGGAAGGGGCAAAGGGGGAGGGGGAGGGGTGGGGCAAAGGGGGAGGGGCCAAGGGGGGAGGGGGGAGGGGTGGGGGTACCCCCACCATTTTTGTGCCAAACTGCCCGGATCTCTACTGGAATACACTATTTTATTATTTTTATTATTACAATGAAAATTATAATAAAATAAGACTTTATTATTCCATGTATAATCTTAAAATGGAGATAATAATATGATTATTTCTGAAAAATTTTTATATAGAGGTAATTTATTTGATAAAAAAGTTTAAAACAAGATACTCCATTCGTAGTATACATTTGTTATTACTTATATATATATATATATATATATATATATATATATATATATATTATCTTATATGTAGTTCTACTTATATATTTAAGTTATATCTCAACCTACATATTGAATAAAATAAAACAAAGCAAATAACTAACAATAATAATAATAATAATAATAATAATAATATATATATATACTCAAATTTTGTATACATACAACTATTTGTAACCAATGTACGAAAGCCCAGAACGTTCTTTCATGTATTTTAAAAATAGTTGCTTTTGAATATTGTAACATAAATTATATAAAAAACCACTAACTTTACAAAAATATTTCAAGAAAGATAATTGTTACTTTTCAATGACAAACTAAACTGTTTTTATTTGGTCTGTAGTTCTAAAGATAACTGTGTTATCGGTTAAAAACTAAAAATATAAACATATATTTCTTGTATTTGTCTATAATATTGAACATTACTCAATGAACGAAATACTTTGATGTTATTATGAACCTTATTATTAAGTTTAAAATGTATTAAAAAAATTGTGTCAAAAGTAAGAAATAAATGAATTTTATTTAAAACACGACTTTTAGTTTATTAAATACACGAAAATATACAATAATTTCCTAATACTTATTCAATACAATGTAACTATTCTTTATGAGCGTATTAATATGTTTTAATAAGTACTATAATGCAATTAAAAGAAGAAAAACCATAAATATGTAAAGTATTTTGAAATTTTCATCCATTATTTTAAGATAATTACAACAAATGTTAATGTGTCCCTCATCTATTCAAATTTAAAGGAAAACAACACGTTTTATTATTGACTGCTGTGCATGCTATAAAAGGCCAGCCTGCTCTCTGATTGTTATTAAAGAGCGGACAATTATATCCCCCAACTAATGTTTATTGACAATAAATTGCTGAATAAACTAGAGACTTTGCATATCCCTACAGAAAATAATCTATTGGATTCAGTTCAGGGGAGGTTGTAGGTCAACTAACGGGACGGCCCCAACCGATCCATCTTCCTTGAAAACGGCCAATAAATGTGTGTCTGTCATCATTTGTAAAGTGAGCGGGAGCACCATCATTTTGAACATGTTTATTATACTTTGCAAATTAACAGTCAATAAACGTTCGGGTAGTGTGTTTGTAATAAATTGTAAATAATATTCGCCTGTCAATCTATGTGGCAAAAAAAAAGGTCCAATTAACTTATCTATGTAGATTGTTGCCAAAATTTTATATTAAAATCTATGTTGTACGAGATGTATTTATACACAAAAAGTCTTATAAGCTGAAGTATATAGGGTTAAAAAGTATCTTCTTTTTAAATAACAAAATATGTTATCTTGGATAGCTACTCTTCTGCACTATACTCTGGATTCTGTGAAATATTGTCAACGGCCTTTGATCTACTGTTTTAGGTCTACGAATACTTATCATTACGGCTTTCAACTTACCAGTTTTCAATAAACGTGAATGAAGACGCGCACCTAAATATATAATATGTACCTGACGGCGGTTTGGATATTTTTTTGGTGTTTTACCTCTCTTTGCCTCTCTTGCAGTTCCATTGGCTTGACATTATGCGTATCAACAACTTCATTACTTGTGTAACATAGTTAATGTCAAGTGACGCTATTAATGACAATTTTTATTAATAAATAAGAACATTGATTCAATGGGAGTAATAGTTTACTTTTCAAAAGAAAGAGCAACAATATAGCTCACAGATGTAACAATTTTAGGTTAGGTTGTTGGGTTAACAAAAACGTAATCGTTAACAATTAAAAAAACTGCAATCGGTTTAATGGGTACTATGATAGACAACTACCAAGAAATATAATATTTGGTTTTAAACCAATAACTCTTTGGAGCTACAGAAAAAAATATTTAAAAAATATAAATTTTTCATTAAAAAGTAACGTTTTTGATTTCATGAAATGTTTGTATAAAATTATCTATTTTAGGAATATTTGAGATTAAAAATAATACACTTCCACCATTTTGAAAATATACAATAGCGTACTATTGTATATTTTAAAAATTTTGGCAGTTAAATTTTTTTTTTAAATGAGTATGTAAACAAAATTTTAGTTCATTTTCTTTTCTACTTCTTAAGATATATATAAGTTAATTTAAAAAAAAAAATTTAAAAAAATGGCGGAAAACAGCTAAACAAAGAATTTCCGGAAATGTGTGTACTGGAAATATTTTCCATGAGAATAATATGTAGTATCACTTCACCAGGTTTGGCGTCACCTTTAAGACACACTGTATAATATGGACAGCTTCACTGTTTTTTCATCAAGTATTTTAGCTAATCTGATCTTATATAAAATATGGTTTCATTTCTAACAACATAGAACAATTTTGTATTTTTATGATAGGACTTTGACGGAGTAAGATATATTATATATTTACTGAAGTATATATATATATATATATATATATATATATATATATATATATATATATATACTTATTTTTTTCAGAGCCATGGGAGATACATCCACCTAATATCTAAATATTATTCAATTGTTTGGTTTTATTAACGCTGCAATCATCCCCTCTCCAATTTAACCACATGAGGTAGAAATATTTATACTGTAGAAAGAAACAATACATTGTTTGACCTCTCAAAATATTTTACCCGACTATGTCATTAAAAGAAAAAGTGATTAAATCTGTATGAAAGGGAGGCTATACTCTAGAATCTAGATACAGTAACAAGAAATGTTAGAATCATTAATTTATATAGTTATCCCACCTTTTACTATAATAGAACCAACGTGTGTATCATATAAGGAAAAATCTTTATTCTAGGTTTTTTTTTGTATATTTGTGAAATATACTCGTATTCCAGAATCTAAATATCTGGACTGACAACAACGTCATTTAATGTTCGGTTTTAAGTTAAAATTCCTTCATGACCTTCAGATATGATAAATTATTTAAAAAATTTAATGGTCGTTCATAAATTATAATAAACCGAGGACCTTCGAGGACCTAAAGCATATAGATCCGCTACAGCATTAGGTACAATTATTATTATTATTATTATTCAACAAATTGAATTCAGCTATTTTTAAAATAAATAAATTTAGGCGTCAAATATCACAGTACTCATACTTTTGAGTACAATTTTCTCCTAAAAAAGTTAACTTAAACGAATAACGACTCCAACTCATTCCACGAAAAGAACATTATTATATAAATATATAAAAAAAGAACCATCTGCTCTGATAAAACGTCAGGATGAAATGTATAAAAAGAGACAAGGAGCATTTATAAATCTAATCTTTGTAAAATAGGCTGCATAAAATTATATATATTATCATGTACTACTCTCAAATTACATTCACGACTAAGAACCATAAATAGCTTCCTAAATTGGTTAATTGGTTTTAGTTATCCACCAGCAGACTATTTTACAAAGTTTAGATTTATAAATGCTCCTTGTCTCCTTTTACACATTTATCCTGACGTTTTATCAGAGCAGATGGTTCTATTTTTTTTTTTTTTTTTTTTACAGTGAGATGGTCACTAATTTTTAAAAATCTAAGATATCTGCTGTCTTAGCTTCTTGCATTGAGACGCGTCCTCTTTTAATAACATTTATATCAACTCTCCGTACCGCTGAAGTGTGTATATTCGGTCTACTTTTCTTACAGATCGCTTTATACACGTAAAAATCTCGGTTATAGGGAAATAATAGTGACATTTTTGCAGGGACGTTTTAGGTTATGGTTTCAAAATGACCAAATAAAATCAACAAAAATATCATTACCGTGTGGTTCTTGTTTTACAAAAAATTCCATTACTGAGCAACGTCAAGTGTTTTACAGTCAATGTCTGCAATCTCAGTTTTCATATAATAAAAATGGTTAGAACAAAAATAGTCAGGCGATTTATTAGCCACTCAAATATATCTTTGCAGGGTTTGTTAATGAGTTTTAACACAAGGCGTACTATATATATATATATATATATATATATATATATATATATATATATATATATATATATATATATATATATATAAATGTAGGAATAATAAAAGAAAAGAACAATATTATACAATCAATGTATAATATTTAAAACAGATTTTAATAAACATATTGGGTACTCGTACGTAGTTACATATTTAAGCAATCTATAAAGTCTACGAAAGTCAAAACAATACCTCTTTTTCTGTGTCTTACTCTTTAATTATCGTTTTCTTCTATCATAAAAAACTTCCGCTATCTTTTTGTGTACCTTGTTTTCTTTTGTTAATATTCTCAGTTCTAAAACAATGTCTTCTTTACGACTCAAGTTATTACAGTGAGTATTTACAGAATGTTTAAACATAAATTTAGTGTTAAATCCAGCACAAGTAGAACATGTTCTTATACATAAAATACGTATTGCCAAGTTTGAGCAACCAATAGAGTTAAATATCATTTTTGAAATTGTAACTTTTTTTATTTATATTTTTAATCTTTAGCCTAATTATTACAAACACAATTTGCACGTTTACTGTACCTTAGTATATACTTGCTTAATTTAACAACAAAGTTTTTGTTTCACTTATTATATTTTTCAATTGTAATGTATATTTTGTTGAATTAAATCAAACATATTTTTGTACTGAAGGCTAATATGCACTTAAATTAAGATATAAATGATATAAGTTCATTGGACTACTTTTCTCATAACATTGTTCGGTTAGAAAATCATCAAGCAAAATCTGCTTAAGTTTTATACGGTATCATAATTTGGTTATATAATATATATATATTATATATATAGTAACATTAGAAAGTATTTTTGTGAATAAGTTTGGAACATATACTTTTTTACGATATTTTGTTCTCCAATATTTTACTTGTCCGATTTATCCTTCCACCCCGTCGTTTTTCTTAACTTTCAGTATTGCAATAAAACGTAATGACTATAAAAATTTTAATTATTTATATACTTTATATTTCTTATAAGGGGGAAGTATTGCAAAAAAAATATAAATTTATATATTATCGACATATTTCAAGTTTAGACTTTCTTGAAATAAATTATTTTGCATGCGCAAAAGGATACTTATAATAAAGGATATTTATAGATAATAATAAAACAATACGGTAATAATCCCTAGAACAATAATATTACTGATCGACGAACATTTAAAATATTGAGAAATAAGGAAAGAGTTGTGTTTAAATTATAATATATTGAAGATAAGAACAGTAACTAAATAACATACTACGAGAGTTTCCGTTATACAAAACATTTTATAAATTAATGCAGACAATATTAATTTCAAATCAATTAACGAAAATAAAAACACTGGTTTATATCAATGTGCTTAAAAGTTTAAATCTCATGATATCAGATCTTGATTATTAAAAAGGTTAGAGTGGAAAGAAAGTTATTAAGTCTTTTTGTTACCAATTTATACATTGATTGTTGTATTTCTTGTATGACTTTGAGTTAAATTTAAACTCCAGCCTGACAGTGAATATCAAATCTTGCTGAGAAGCTCAATTTCATTAAGGTCGTAGTTTCTAATCAAATAAGACTTACGCCACCTGCTATAATAAATGTTTTATAGTTCTACAACAATCTTTTT
This sequence comes from Aphrophora alni, assembly GCA_963513935.1. Classification (NCBI taxonomy): domain Eukaryota; kingdom Metazoa; phylum Arthropoda; class Insecta; order Hemiptera; family Aphrophoridae; genus Aphrophora; species Aphrophora alni. The sequence goes on along the minus strand of OY740770.1, from coordinate 67,988,169 downwards.
TTTTTTTTTGGTACATCAAGAATAATGTATATAATAAATCGAAAAACTAGTTTACTATTTACTAATAGTATAGGCCTACTAGTTTAACAAAATAGAAATTCGGTGAACTCTTTAAATTAAAGTGATTTACACATAATTCATGACTATTACATGTAGAGTAAACGAAAATAATTAATTAAACTATTAATTAATAAATAACAAAATCTCTTGTACAGTAAGAAATACATGCAACTAAAATAAACTTCTCATTTAAAAATGTTACTATCGGAAAGGAAATTGATACAATTATAAATTTAAGCTGTGGATTTGGCATGCATGTTTATTAGTTAGTATATTATAAATAAAAAAAGTAATTATTTTGGATAAACTTACATTTATTATAACCCAAATGCCACATTTGGAAAGAAAATGTAGGTATTTTGAAAAATATGTATTGTAACGAACGATAATTAGTTAAACTAATATTTTTGTTTATATTATTATTATTAAACATAACTCATAATATGTTGTAAAAACAATCCTTTATTATATTTTATTCACTGTACTTTCAAACACTTAAGAAGCATGTATGTCACAGTAAGGACAATAGGGTAAGTGGTGGTGTTTGAGTGAGTGAGTGAGTGGCTGAGTGAATGAGTGAGTGACTGAGTGTGTGAGTGCGTGTGTGCGCGCACGCGCGTGTGTGAGTGTGTAAACATGTGGTTTATTACAGAAGGAAATAAGATGTCACAAAAAATTATAAACAACACAATTAAAGGCATTATTTAGTATATGCACTAATATAGAAAAAAGGTTATTACGAAGATATTTATAACAATAGGATGTCCTGTCCCTCATTCCATATATATATATATATATATATATATATATATATATATATATATATATATATATATATATATATGTATATTATATAATTCAAATTTTTAAATAAAGAAATTATAAAATCTTATTTTATTTCAACTCTTAATTTTATCTTGTATAAGTTTTCAATAGTGCAATATAATTGCATAAAATTTAGTAACAAATATGATTTTCATCTAGTATAAAGCAGAGTTTATATTGTATTCAAATAGAATAATAATTAGTAATTGCGATATCTAATTACTAAACATTCCGTCGAATAGAAAAGAATTTTCATTATTTATTCAACTGTTTCCGCATAACTCAATAGACGATCAAAAATTCAATAGATTAACTATTATTTAAACATATAAAATAAAAACTAGTAAACTACAATATAATATATTTCGTAATTTAGTAAACATCAAGAACATTTAGTTTTGTCAAGTTTACTTCTTTTTTCGGCGTTTTTAGGATTTAGTTTCATAACTGTACTAAATTAGCTAAATAGAAGCAAATTGTATTATTATTATTTACATTATACTATTTTGTTATTATTAATATATTTTATTTATATAATACAACTGTATTTTACAAAGAAAATAGTTTGATTAATAGTAGGTTCAGCTATTTTTTCGTAAGTAATTGTACTTGATTTTTCAATCATGTAACTTGTTTAGTGAATAATGGATGGATTAGGTTCAAAATATTTTTCTGGCATAAACGTTTTTCAATAAAAAGATATATAACCTGAAATCTTAGTCTTTATAACTTACTAAGTCAGTGTTTTATTTGGTGAGTATATTTCTTCTCTTTTGATAATTATGCACTGTAATATGTTATTATTACAGTGCATAATGTGTATTATTAAATATTTGGTATTTGTAAATTAAATATTAATTTTGAATTACGTTTTTATTTTAGTATGATACACTTGTATGCAGATTTGCATTAAACCTGATTTAAACATAAGAAATTGAAACTATTTCTAGAATTAGATTTAAATATTTTTAATTGTTTCAATCATAATTTCAAATTTGTATTATATTTAAGTTTGAAGATTTTTTTGGTTAGCGTAAGTTATCTTTTGTCTCAACAGTATAGTAGATGTGTTATAAAATTTAATATTCATATTTTTAGTTTATGTTATTTAAACATTAGCTTTTAATTTAATATTTTTTATTTTAAAAGTTCTGGTAAATTTAATTACACAATTCCCGTTCCCCTCTATAATTTGTATACATTTATGAACTGATATTTTTAGTTTATTGGCAGATTAGTTTACTGGAAACTCAACATTAGTTTAGTAATGAGTAACTCGGTAAATTAAAAATAATTTTAGAGTAATTTATAATTAGAGAAATATTAAAATTTTAAATTCTTTGATAAATTTAAATTATGTTATTTCACATATAAACACAAACTGTGAATCGTCAAGTTTTCACTCATTTTAAGTAGCTAGAATCAGGTGAACGTAATTTATAAGAACATTATTTTGATTTATTTTTTGTAGCTACTAATTCAAGTCTCTTTCGTTTTACAACATATTTTAAATTTATTGTGTATAATTAACATCAGTGTAATGTATTTGTATTAGAAAGAATCTCAATTAACCTTGTAACGATAGTAAAACATTTTAATTGATGAAATGTTATGTATTTTATACTTTTAATATGATGATTTTCTATTTCATCCATTAAAGTTTGCGAATTATATACCTACGAGTAACTAATTTTTATAGACCAAAAGAAATAATTAATTAATTAAAAGTTTTCAAAAACAACATTATGTTCAGCGTACACAGAATAAAATTTCAGTAAATATCCACAGTTAACATATAATTTATCCTAACACTAAATATTTATGAAATCAATTATGTTTTTTTGTAGTTCATTTTATTATTATTTAGTCTTGTTCACACATAAACAAGTCTAATATTTTGGGCTAATTTTATTTATTCCAAGCTAGTTAACTAGGATTGGGTAGTTTGTAGCTAGTTGTACTAAAGTAGTAGACTTCATATCAGACTTTTTATATATCAGTACTTCAAAAAGATGAGAGTTTCTCAAGCAGAGTTTTATTATTCGTTTATTGTTTATTTTATATTAATTCCCTTATATTTACTGGTGATTTTAAATGAATCATACAATATCTGTCACAAGAGAGAATGTGGTATCTGAGGTAGTATATGGGTAGTTACTAAATAACATATTATTGCAGCAATGGCACTCAAAATTTACTATACAATGAATTTATATATTAGTAAAGTTTTGCTTGAAACAATATATATAATACAACCCAAATATGAGTAAAGAAACAATTAATCCTATTATGAGACATATCTGCTAAAAAATGGAAATACTGTATTTTTATAACCATAAATAGTTCAACTAAAAATTGGCACAAACAATTTAATAAGCTTAGGAAATGTGTTGAATAGAATTTTACACAGAAAAAAAAAAATTATCATTAGAATTATCGATTTTATTATTGAACCCAAGACACTATAGGACTACTCTATATTCAATTTCTAGCAAACCAACTTTAACAAGAAAAACATATTCGCCAATGTCAATGTACCCCAAGATCACCAATATTTGATTTTCACAATTATTCACCAAAAATGTATTTTTTTTTCTCCTTTCGGTTATTGTAAAAGTTAAAACTAAGGATCATATTGACCAACGACTAATATATTAAACGTTCTTTCCTTCTGGAATATGCACTTTAGCAAATTTATTTATATAATATGAAATTATTACAAAAAACATGAGCTCAAAAAGCAATTATAATGCCATACAATTAAGTGTGTTTTAAAAAGATGACATTCTATTGCCAAAAATTATATTTCAATTCAAATGTTAGACAGTTAAAGAAATAAATGCAAACAAATCATGTTGCACGTATAAATTGCAATATTTTTAATTGCATGAACAGTGTTTGTAATAAAACTTCCAACTACGCACTCGCACACATGAGTAAAAAAGAAGCACTAATTACATTATTTATTTTGTCCAAGATGGCAATATAATTGTTAGTTCTGAAGGTTGTCTACGTTTTAGGTTTGTTGCTGTTTTCTGAAAGTAAATATAACTGAAATATGACAGAGTAATCTACGCAATAGAATTTAATTTGGAATTTTAATTAATACGAAAACAAATATAACGGTGCAGAGTAAAAGTAACATGTTCGCCTTGATATTTGTAAGAATACTTTATATTATTGTGTTATTTAGGTAGTAACGTCGTTCACGTTCCTTTGTTGTATGAATTCCCTTTAACAATCATTTTAATTATGTTCAAGAATTATATTTAGATTATCACATTTCCACACCGTGCGAATTGTTTTTGTTTTTAGAATGTTCCTACAGGATGATGATAACAAGTTTAAAACTTTCGTGTTCTATTGCGGAATCGTAAAATTTAACATATTCCGCTTGTAATGGGTTCGTATAGTATTTTCTGTATGTCTGAAAAAGAATTTTACACTCTTGTTAGTTTTAAACTCTTTTTATAAATGTAATCTCATTTATGAATATATACTCTGATTGGATATCTACGCATAACAAAATGTTTAGTAATCATTTAACTAGATTATTGTATAAAAAAAAAATAATGTAACAAAAGATATTTCTTGTTGAAACTCCATATTCAAGGATAAAATAAAGCAATACAGCTTAAAGTATCAAAATATAATTTCATATATATATATATATATATATATATATATATATATATATATATATATATATATATATATTACTAAAATATTTAGAAACTTTGAGCTTTATTGTTTAATTTTATCCTAGATTATTGTTGTTAAAACAAAATATCAGTATTCGAACTATGATAGATTATAAATAAATATATATATATATATATATATATATATATATATATATATATATTGATTTGACATTTTATATTGTTACTTACCGATTGAGATTTGTTATATTATTATTGTAAAGTTTCTTTTTATGTTACTATAATTCTATCAATTTCCAACATCTTACACCTGACTACTAAAATTATTATTTATAACTTGAAACATCTTTTTGATGTAAAAAAGTTTAAATTAAAAATAAGATACATATCTGTGTTTTTATCTTACTATGATTCTATATTCGACAACAATAACTTTTTCTTCAATCATCTTAAGAACATATAGACATGAATTAAGACACGTTTTAGTGTTTAGTATTCTGAAATTATATTATATACAAGTATGTTGTTTTAATTTGGCCCAAGTACTTTGACGAACTATTGAGTATATTATTACTTCTCACTTAGTTCAAATGTGTTCTAATTTATTAGTGTTTAAGGTTAGTAATGTATAACAGAAATGATTAAAAGCAACATAAATGTGCCTTAGATTTGATGTACAATTTCAAATAAAATATCTGATTTAAAAATAAATCTCAATGGGAGTAACTTTATTCAAATAATAGAAAAGATTTTTTTTTGTTTTTAATATATAAATATAGAATCGCTTCACAACTCCTTATTTAATAAGTAATATAATATATGTTTTATATTAATAAATGTAAATAATTAAATGTATATTTGTACGTACAGTAGACCGATATTTAGTACAGAATCAATCCACAAACCAAACACGAAACTGTATTGCTATTTTATTGAATAACAAACACACCATACACATTTCTGTGAATACCATAACGACACGTGCTATAACAATAAATCTAAGATAAAAACTCTGATGTTTATTTAACATAAATCCATGAGTATTTTTGAGATTAGATTTATTGACATATTCATCGTTCTCGACTATCCTGCGACTCCGTATCAGTTGTAAAATATGAAACTACAAAAATATTATGTTAAATGTTTAATTCCATATTGAATTGATGTTTGTAAAAGGAGATTGAACTTATAGCAATTCATAATATGTTATACAAAGTGTTATGCGATTTTAATTAACAAAAACAGAAATAAATATTCTTTGATCTATAAAATACTTTCATAATTAAATTAAAAATTATTAAGATAGGAATGTAAATTTTTGACAAAAAAATAATGAATTTATTATTTTTGTTTTTTATATTATTGTACAGAATATAAACTTGGATAAAGAAATTTTCGCCTTTTAAAATCATTTCAGACTTAATAATATGTCATGTTTTTAGTCTGGGTGTGTGCAGAAATTCTTATTCTTCTTTGCAAATAATGGAGAAAACCTATTGTGATTTTTATTAAATCGTACTAAACCGTAGTGGTTACGTAACAAATAACTAAGTTAAATTTTGAATTTCAAGGAATATCGTGTTGGTTATTTGGTTATATTTTACGTTTATCAGGCCCCAAAAAAAATATTTTAAAGGATTAATTTTAGGCCTTTTCGTTCCTTTTTTAGAAACAACTACAATATTAGAGTCGCCAAGTTATTATAACCGCAACTATATTTAACGTGCTAATTCAAAATAGATTTAGATTGATTCAAGAGTTTAATATTAAAAACAATTACTGAAGACTTATTAAAAACCTTTCATTAATAATGTTTTCTTATCATATATGTTGTAATGTTTTAATACATTTCCTACTAATGACCCACATTTGAGTTTTGGATATTGTCTGGGTTCCTTCTTAGATTACTATTTTCAGTTATAGTTTCCAAGATGGCTCTAGACTACTAAGCCTAGTAGACGCTTTCATATTTCTTTGTCCTACATTATTGCAATACATATTTAAGTTGGAACTGTATTAAAACACATATATGTTCATTTTATTTACACAAATGGTAATAATTAAAGTATTGTAATTATTACTTCGTCATTTAAAATAATAAAACCAAAATTATATAATAATATGCTTTGGAGTTGTTAAAAACATTAAACTTCAGATATCCACTCAATATATTCAGAACGGAACGTCTTTCATACTGAGTTAGAAAGGCGCACAGAGTTGTTTTTGTGTGATTAAGTGTTGAACGTATTCTGAAAGATCAATAAGTTAGAGAAGTTAGCCTACAGGACTTATTTCTTTTCTATTCTAGTCTTTTAATATAAAAATATGACTGAAATTTGTTACACATTATTGTAGTTAATTTCGTAATTGAAACAACATTTAGTTTGATTAAATATAAAATTTTTTGCATTATTTGTGTAATTATAATTTTTCTATGTGAATTCAATCAACTAAGAAAAGGAAATACTGTACCTAAAATAATGACCCCTAGCTCTCGCATAAATTAATAGCTTCAGGGTCGGAAGAAAATACGATAAGAAAATAAGGGGGTCAAATTATAACTGACTTTGAAAAATGTAAATCTAGTTAAGCTATGTAGGGATTGCCACTTTCGTACTTACTACAGGGACCTCGTGAATGATTATCAATTTGAAAATTATTATAAACCCGCATTAATTAAACTATGCGTTTGTAAAATAAATTTATTGAAACGAACACAAAATTTACAAATTTAATTAATAAGATATTTATTATATTTCAAATGATGTTAGCAGGTAATATTTTGTAAGCTTGATTACTAAACCCGTAATATTTACCATCAGCCTTTCTCTCAGTGTTTAAAACAAGTACACAATAATATTCCCTAAATAACTTTCTACAAGGCCTGTGCTTTTAAACCAGAGAAGGGGGTTGGAGATGATCCAGGAGAATATATGAGGTTTATGAGGCTAAACCCTCGCAGTGTCGCAGTCACTAGTTTATATTAGCGGAGGATATTCCAGTCAACCATAAATATTTTAATTCAATTATAAATAAAAACGATGCAAACATGTGTAATACAAACCAATTCGCGTTTAATAGAAATTACTTCTATTTCTGTATTTATATGATATGGGAGGAGATAAATAGATTGTTAATATTTATGAAAATAATAACTGTTTTTTTTAAATAACTTTTTTTAACATATAATAGATGTTAAAAACTATTTGTAATATAATATACCACATATTATTCATTTTATCTGATATTTTGCATTTAATTTTGTGTAAGATGATTTTAGAAATATGAATTTCTTGAACATAATAAATATTTGTTTTCAAGATATATGATTTTTTCAAGGATATATATGGTTTTCAAGGTCGTTTATGATTATTTTCAATATACAGTAATATATTTCTATAGTATTAAAAAGTATATTGAGAAGCTTGTAAAGAACACCTTACCTCTCCTCCTTTAAAGTTTACATTCATGTTGACTGTTTAAAAAAACATACTACATCACAATGTCTCAACAGAATGAAAATTCGCACAATTGTGATTAAGTACTTATGTCACAAAAATCATTTAATAGTACACAGTAATAGCTATATTTTTCATAAAAGATCAAACCAGAATAATACTATTAAAACCGAACTTTTACTTATTTAGATTCTCGTTTAAATTTTACAGCAAGAAATTGTTTTTCGAATAATTACACTCTTAAGCTGAGAATAATGCTCTTTTCCCATAATTTAATTTACATTAGAAATCAATAAGTACTGTACATTAATATGCAGTGATATATCGTGGTAAACTATAAACATATCTCGTTTAATTTGTTGTCAATTCAGCAACCCAAAGGAAAAACTTTGCATTATATTGAATATTTTTAATGAGATTGAATATTTGCACAATATTCGTTATTGAATGGAATCTGTGATTGCAAATAATTATATTCAAATAATTATAACCTTCATCCAGTGTAATAGATGCATATACAACATAGGAATAAAATAATTATAAATATAGGGGTTTTTTACATTGGTTTGCAAAAGCCTAATATTATGAGAAGAGGGAAATGTCGAAATGATTTAATCATTATGTTTTATTTACAAATAAAGATTTCATCTGTCAGATGGGTACAATAATATGTGTAATATTTAGTGAACAGATTATATCTTTTGGTAGTTTAGAATAGTTAGCTTTAGAATTAAGATCAAGCTACAAATAATCCTAAATCTTTAAAAAAAAGAAGAAAAAAGTTAAATACAATAAGATTTATTCAAGTATTTACAATGATGTATGTCTTAAAGTTAAAAATAATGTTTTTAACTAACAATAATCGTGAATATCTTAACGTCTTGTACGGATCATTTTTGGTTGTTCTTTCCATGTTGGTAAACTGTAAAAATGAGATTGCGTTTTCAAACTCTCTTTGTTTCATTATTAACTTCCTTAACATATTTTTTCGCCGAAGAAGTTACGTGTAAAAATGGTAGTGTAAATATATTGCCAGCATTATTATTATTAGGTAACACATTTGCATGCAACACGGAAAGAAAGATTTATTTTTGTCATAATGCTTGACGTTTCAAAAAATTTTGTCAGAATTTCTATAAATATTTTTGACTTAACACAAGGCTCATTTTCACTTTTTAATCTATAAATCCCCTCTTATAATTTTTTGGGTTAATAGAGATATATGTTTTTTTTGAAGTTATCAAAAATCTCATTATTTACAATTTAAAGGGCAATACATATTTTTTGTGTTATTCTAAATTCACGTTCAAAATACATTTAATTATGAAAATTATAACAGCTTGAAGTATGGGGAAAATAATAATATAATTTAGTATTATTGGTCCAATAACTTCTGATAGTACAACTAACACACACATAAATTACTTTTAAACGGCTCATAAAGCCTATATTTTTTTATCACATAACTTCCTCTATATAAGAATATAAACTATAAGAAGGATGTACAGACATAGTTATTCTAAAATACCATAATATAAAGATAACATAACTATTACTTTCAAGTTGTCACTTTAAATAACTGAAGTTTGAGTTACTTATAATTATTCTAATTTATATATATATATATATATATATATATATATATATATTTAAAAATAAATAAATATTTGATACATAAGAGCTACACTAAATAATCCTACTAATAAATATATTCTACTAATTGTTTTTATTCGCGGCTACAAAATTTATAATGAATTTATGTTTGTTTATCTATTATATAGAATCTCCGATAAAAGGAATTATACGATTTGTAATCAATATCCAACGTGAAATTATTAATTTCAAATGGAGAAAGAATGACAACACAAATATTTTTTTACAAACCACTTGTGTATTTTAAACTAGCCGATTATGATATCCCTAGTTACAGCGTGGCCAAGGCAGCTTAACAGACTAAAGACACATTTGCATATTTCCCTAATACAATAGCTGTGTATTCCCCATTGTTGAATTAAGTATCGAGTTATGGGATGGAGAATGCTGGTCAAGAAAGGATAATGACATGATCTTGGCTTTAAGAAGTGGGAAAATATTTAAATCTATTATCTAGTTTAAAATGACTATATTTCTTCTCGCATCTATCTATTTTATTCCAAATGTTCTATACCCTATAGTTTCTTTTTTTACATATTTCATATGTATAAGTTATGGAAATTAATAATTTAATAGACGTGATTACTTACATTAAATTTGTAAAATATTTGACCTTGAGGAAAAAAAAATTGTAAATGTGAATATTAGTCATACAAGAATCATAGTGTATGTGTAATCAAAACTTATCTGATTATGTACTCTTTATACTATTACCATATAAGATATTTTAACTAAACGCGTAAAACGTAATTCACCGTTGAACTTAATAACAATACATCCAGTTCTCTATAACAAAATGAATATTTCTATATTACCCATACGTACAGCTATTAACCGTATTAAAAACAACTATATACGAGTTTTCTATCTACTTAAATAGTACAAATAAAGGTATTATGAGAGATAAGATTTGCTGTTTACGCTTTAAGGTATAAAAGAGCAATAATGTTTATATCTGAAGTAGTAACAAAAAGTTCTAAGATATTATTTAACTGTTTTATTGCTGGGTCCTAAAAAGCAGTTTAACGATGGCCATTTCCAAATCTAGGGAGATAATTTTCCAGGTAAAGAAGTTTGATTGCAAAGCAGTTTAGAGTGTATTACTAGTCTATTTGTTAATTGTATCGCATCATAGCCTATATACATATATACTAGAAAATACCAACACAGGTTAGTATATCTGATCGTAAATGTAATAATAGTAGAAATAACAAAATTACACTTAGGATGTTCTGGCTAATACAATTTTAATTACCAACTTTATTACCAAATCACAATTATTGATATCAATTTCTGCAAAAACTACATATAAACGGTGAAATAATGTGATTAGCCGATGCTATAAATTGAATAGTAATCTGACAAAACAGATTAAATAAGAGAAAATTCATCTAAAGTTTATCTAGATCGGTAGTACAGATTTTTAAAACTAACTCATGAGTTAGTTTACATTTTCTTAAATTAAATTAATTATATTCATTGTTTTAGATTTTTTTTTTAGTATAAATGTTATATTAAAATATTTTTCAAATATTATTTTTAAAATATTGGTCATGTTTCATTGCATGTACATACATATTCTTATCTTTGTTTTTGTGGACAACATTGAAAAGGTGGTTAGTTATTTTAATTATCAAAAATTATTATTTTAGTTATTTTAATCTTAATGAATTAGATGATTCTGTAATGTAGTCAAAATGATAGTGGAATTTAGTATGAATGGTGTAATTGCACCTATAATAATCTAATAATATTTTGTGAACTTAATCTATTATATATATATATATATATATATATATATATATATATATATATTACGCAAAAATATAAATTAACATTTATTATAATAAAAACATTTTTAGTTTTTATACTACTGACTTTGGATACACTTGGTTATATATCCACTAACAAAGAATATTTCAACAGTGTTTTAAATGTCATCTAATATGTACCAAATTTACGTCTTGATAACATCTTACAAAAATGTATTCCTCCTTTAAATTAATACACAAAAACTTTAAAAGAATTTAGTCTCCCTTTGATAAAGTTAGAATGAATATAAACATTACAAATATTGAGTTTTACTAATATTAGAAAGTAATTTAAACTGTGAAGTGCATACATTTTTCTTGTATTGAAATGATTTTCTTGTTTACGTTATTTTAAGGGATTCTAGTAAATATATTCAATAATATCTTCTGAGTAATAATTCTACTTCTAACTACTCGATGTTTAAAGTGCAATGTTAAATAGTAGTGTTTTATAAATTTTTAATAAATTCATTTTCAACAGAATTGGTGAATGGCTCAACACGTTTTTATATGAAAAAGAAGTTTTTTTCAATTCAAAAAATAATACTTTTATTATTTTTTAAAATACAATCAGATATAGTGATTATTTTCACACTAATTAAAGCTGAAAATGATTAAATTAGTTACTGCCAAACACGCGTTAAAACTATTACGAAAAATTTGAATGAGTTCTGTTGCAACTTGGGAAAAACCACCTACTTAAAAAAAATTCTATAAATATATTTTACCGTTAAATGTCTGGCACATAAAATATTTACTTTTTCATAAAACTTCATAGAAATTTTGTTTTATTATTTTATCTTTTTGGAAATTAAACAAATAGCTTGATATGTATTTCTTTATTAGCGCACTAGGCTTTAGTCACCTTGGGATTATAAGAAAAAAAAAAGTAAATATTATATCACCAAAGGAGCTATATTTTTTATTCACATAACCGTCAACTCTGACAAAAATGTATTGAAATCGTAAGGAATTAATTGGGGATGCAGCAATAAACAATTATTTTAAGTCTGTTTAAAAAAAAACAAATTTTATATTGCTAGTGAAAACTTTAACTAACACAACAGTTAGACAAATGAATTACTTGAAATGTATTTTTGGGCTCCCCTTCTATATTTAATGAGATTACAGTATTTGTTTTGTACTTCAGTACATTTGTCTTAAATTACTTTCGTTTATAAAATTTATTCAAGAAATATAATCGACTTTCCAAAATTCTGTGCTTTCAATTTACCTATTCGATCTATGTTCGTCTATCTTTTTCATTAATTTAAAAAGTGTGTTTAACTAACGTTAAAAAAAAAGATTTAAAACTACCATGGAATTTTTATTTAATAACACTCTTTTTAATGATGCGATCATCCATAACAGTAATATGTCAATAGATATTTATTGTAAGGCAAAACCATAAAGGGTTATAAGAAAGAAAAATTATTTCATTTTATTTATTTTATAAATATATTATGTACTCCATTTAGCTAAATATATTTAGGTCATTCAACTCCATTTATTGATTGAAATTCAAATTCTTTTATACTAGACACTAATATACAATAATTGATTTACCGTGTAAAAAGACAATAATGTAGTTGATATATTTTCTTATTGACTATTAATCATTAATAAACCTTATCAATTTAAACACAACATTAAAATTGAATCTATGATGCAGAAACAAACAAACAAACACACACACACACACACGCGCGCGCGCGCACACACACACACACACACACTGAGACGGTCCAAAATACCGATCTCAAGGAAGAATGTTGAAAAAGTCCAAAATTAAAAAAATATATAATAAATAACCCATAAGTAGTAGTAATAAGAGCAATAATTAGATTCAGTTTTGGGCAATATAATGTAACTAGCCAAAGCAACGCAAGATTGTACGTAAAGGAAAATCTGAGATATCAGGTTACGACTTGCAAAGCTCCAAAAGAAACCATGTTAAAATTTTTTAAATCGAATTTAGATATAAGACTAATTTCATTTTGTAGAGTAATTAAAATAGAAGAAATAATAATAATAAACCAAAACTGTAATGTAAATAATAACAAAATTTATAGAAGGAAGAAAGAGGAATAAAACGAAAAACTTTCGTAAATCAAAAAAGTAATAATAAAGTAACGTGTTCAAAAGACCGATAAATAATAATAATTAACCAAAATTAATAATTAATAAAACATAATAAAATTCGAGGTAAAATTTAATTACCGAAAGAACGGTCGACCTTAAGAGAAGACGGTACTACAATCATCTAAACGCAGCTTACCGACGCGAAGTTAGTACGAACTACTGCAAATATCAAAGTAAATATTCTGTCGTTATCGTCGAAAAGAAAAATACAATTAAAGAAGAATTTTGTCAAAATCTACGAGACTTGGAAACAAAAAAAGATAGAAAGGTCTTCTGAATTTACTCGAAGAAGTTATTACTTGGTGAATTCTTCGAAGACCACAGTCATACAAAGTCTTAGGGAGAATCGATCTGCTCTACTCAACTAATAAGGTACCACATAAATCAAGAATTTCAAGAAATAAATACATTTAAAAAATTAGAAAATTAAATTCTAGAATCAGTAAAATCAGGAATTAACAAATCATAGAGGAAGTATTCGAAAAGAAATGATTAATTAAAATAGAGTCATTACAATAATTGAAAAAAACTAAAATATATTTAAAGGAAACAGATTGGTCAAATTTAAAATTTAAATTTAATAAATATTAAAAAAGAATATTTAATTGTTTAGAATCTCAAATTTAGTAGGGTAAATATAGAATTAAGTGTATAAAAGATTGTTGATAAAAATGGCTTAGACGTAAGATTTTAGAATAAGTCAACCCTATAAAGTGGTAATGATTTCTTAGAAATAAGGCCAAGTAGTATTCATCATTACAGTCTAAATTTTGTTTTAAAAATTAATAAATCTATTATATGTTCAAACTCATTCTGAATTTTTCAATTGTTCCTATAACCAGTAAAGTTCCCTCTTAAAGAAAGAGAGTGCTATAAAGAAAAAGATAATTTGAAGTAAAGAACATTTTTTATTCTTTTGGGATAACAAGTGCTCCAAAAGGCTCAACCTTTAGTCAGATTCCGAGGGAATAAGATTAAGTAGAAATAGAACATTAAAATAAGTGTGTTATATATTTTTAGAATAAGATAAAATAAGAATTCTAATAATACTTGAACATTTTGAATAAAATTGTGTACCAAATATAAAGTAGAGAAAAGAGGGTGGTAAGGGTTATAGGCTGTGAAGTTAGGAATCCATTACCTATCTCTCTCAAATAATCTTACGCCCTGAACGGCGTAACACACACACACAGACATATATATATATATATATATATATATATATATATATATATATATATATATATATATATACGCACACACACAAACACACAAACACACACACACACACACACACACACACACACCACACAGGCACAAATAATGTTATTTATACATCTGTCTCTTCTCTGTATGTACGTGCCTGAGAGCCTGGAAACTACCTTCCCTAAGTACCTAATTCCCGCTTGGAGAGCAACGTGTAAAGTACTTGCATAACTAGCACTTGAGACACCGCAGCGAGAAGAGTGTGAAAAACAACTACTAGTGTAATAATATAACAACGGATTAAAGCTGTTATCAATAAGTGGAAATTGTATTCTGATCTGTTTTCTTTTTATGATATACAAATAAATGTTTAAAATTATTATTTATTCAAAATTTATATAGTTTAAATAATAAATATGTATCTATTATCAATCATGTTTTATACATTCTTAGCTTGCTGAATAAAGGCTGAGGATTGGAATATCAATAAGATTCTCGTCATAGTCAGTTATTTTGTAAGTATAGGCAACATAATTATATTGATTGTGTATTGATACCGGGTGATTCACGAAGATATGCAGAAACTTCAGGAGGTCTTTCTACAAGTAAAAGTAAAGAAACCAAGTTATATAAACATAGGTCCGGAAATGCTTTGTTAGGCTAGCGAAATATTTCGCCCAGAATTTTGTATCCTTGGTTAAATAAGGGCCTCCTGGAATTCTAGGAGGGTAATATAATGTGATGCAGCTCCATCACTGAACTATTATCATACTTATTAATACAGCAAGTTCCAGGTTAGTTGGTGAATAACGGGCCTAGGCCTGGAAATAGTATATTTATCCCAAGAGTATTATTTAAGTAAAGAGAAAATTAATAAAACAATGCTGTAATGAAACATTTGTTTAATAATCTTACAGACCAACAAGTAATAATGATACTTTTTATGGAATATTTAATTTATTGTAGTTGCATGCAAGATATATGTTCATAAAATTCATGGGTCTCCAATGAACAGAATTTCTTCAAGTCCTGTAAATACTTGAACATTGCTACTTTTATAGGCATTGGTCCTGAAAATGTAAATTAATTATGTTTGTAAAGTCAAAAAAACTAAGACGTATAGACATTATGGACTTATTTATGGTAAGTGTCATGCAATCTCTAAAAGTGTTAAATATGTAAATATTAAATTTTTTATGGCAATGCAATCAAGAATAAAAATAGTACTTCCGCTCATAGGGCAGAATAAATCCATTGCCTACAACTGTCGGTAGATCTGCTCCTCTCTTGCAGAGGGTAATACAGTATCGATCCCAAGATGCGGTAAGAAGTACGTATTACAGTCCTAGTATTTGTCTCTTTTTAGTCCTTCATGGGTCTAGTTTTAAAAGATGAGTTTTTATTGTACATAGAAGTTTCTAGATAGGATATCCACACTTTAACTTTGTATATTTTAAAATTTTCAACACTGTATATAGGGATTATTTACTAACATTTCTAAGCACTTCAAATCAATTTACCGGATTCTCGGCCCTTGATTTTGTGTTAACATGACCATATTCTTATCACAGTACAAACAATAGTGTCTTCTAATAGGAATTGTGATTTTTAATCAGTCTAGTTATTTTCCTTGATAATCTATGTTATGTGAGTTTCAAGGTAAACGTTTTGTTTTGGCCAGAGCATGGGTCACAAAACAAATTTTGATGCCTTACTTTTCATATAGGCCTAGTAGATTTTACACAAATACGTGCAATTTACACGTCACTACTTTGGTCACGTGGAAAATACTAGGTACAACCTAACCAAATTCTTTGGGTTTTAGGTAACATAATTTGTAATTTTAATGATTTATAAAAAGCGCGATAAGAGAAAGACAGAAAACGAAAGGTTCTAAAATATCACCATGCAATTTTGAATCGATCTGAATATAAGAGTTTACAAAATTATTAAGAAATGTTTATATTAATTCATACATATTATGCTGTATTACATTTTATTATTTTATATTCATGTACGACTGAAAATATCCTAAAATACACGACCTTTAAAATGTGATCCATTCAAAAAATTATAATAATAGGTTATTGAATATGTGTAGTTTATAGACATTAATTAATCACTAACAAAAATCATAATTATAACAAGTGATTATATTAACTAGACCGCCATTTTAATTTAAGAAGAGCTGCCAAAAGTTCGTTAAATCTACCAAATTAAACACAATTGTGTAATTATAATATCTATCCATCCCCCTCCCAATTCGAAATGGCTGCCGGAAAAATAAAAAGGTTGATGGAAGTTGACCGTACCGGTAACGTGTTATTGAAACGAATCAAATAGCTTTATAGTTCTATGCATAAGGCCTTGTGGTGAAAGTTTGTGTGAGTATCTTATGTTTGTGAGAGTATACCTAAAATTTGTAGAGTTATTTTATGTAAATTACGGTTAGTTAAACATTCGGCATCTGTTCTAACAAAACATTTTTATTTATACTTTGTCCATATATGATATATAAATTTAATTGCTCATTACTCATAGGTAAACCTTGATGTCACAAACAATTCATAAAATTCTTAATACACATGTTTACACTATAACATTAACGTAAATAAGTCTCTCGTCGATTAAGAAACATTCTCTACAGTATAGAATTGAAAAATATATATCTCAAATATCACACATTATACACAACAATGACATACTATTTTGCCCGTGATGTGAAATAAGATCTAAGACTTCATTCCCTTTAATTAAGAAAAAGAATGTACCTTTAATTCCTAGTTAAATTTCCAATACGTCTCAGACAGACCTATAATTAAATATCCCATATGACATGTATAAAATGAAGTAATATTTTCAAGTAAAACCAATAAAAACGGCAGAGAAAAGCATTTTAATAAAAGTACATAGTTCTGGTAATATTTTAGTCTATAACGAACCACGTTGCCATGAAAGAGTGTGTATTTTCACTATTGCATAGCCTTTGCTGTATATAAACTCGTATATCTAACAAAAATGTTTATATATATATTTTTTATTTTGAATAATATTGTGCGTTGAATAGTTTAATTTATATGTATATCCTCTAGTAATACATTTACTATTATTGAACAATTTATTTAATTACTTAGTTTCTACTTCTATAAAATATAGTTGTTATTACAATGTCTTGAGATAAGGTACAATGTTTTGTCTGTCCGGATATTGAGTTACAATATGTTAAAATCTCTTTACTCTAATTCAAATATTCGTGTACATTATATGTCGCCATTATTATTTACTGTACTTAAATATTGCTTCAAAAAAGAGAGTTTTAATTCGTTGAAAGAGTTTGAAATGGGTCTATAAAGTTAAACATATGTTTACCCAGTTTTTAGTACAACTCTGATTAATCAAAATTAAATATATATTGAATATGAATTGGTTATTAATTATAAGTATATCATTGGAATGAATCTGGCAAAAATAAACGTTTATATTATGTAATTTAATTATTGGTAAGAAATGACATTACCATGTTAATTCTTATTGGTTGCTGGCCGGTATGCCATATTGTTTAAAAAACAAACAACATTTTTCAACATTATTTAAATACAACCTAGAATAAGATATTCATATATAAATGCGATATATATATATATATATATATATATATATATATATATATATATATATATATATATTGATTGTACAACAATAGATTAAAATTAACAATGAATTATTAATAACAATAATTAATTTAAATTAAATATAGATAAGTTGTGACGTTTCGGATATTTATCAATCACTTGTAAAGCATAGTACATTATTGGTTAGCGATATTTAATCACTACTGAAACATATATTGCAAAATAAAAATAATAATATTGGGTTATTATTGGTTAACAATTGTCAGCACAACATTGCTATGTGTTTTTTTATTTGATTTATGAAGACCACAATAAGACAACAAAATGTGATACCAGGTTATATTATTTATTGTTATATATTTATTGTTATACTCATGTCCAAACAATTTTAACACAATAATTTAACAAAGAACACATAAATACGAAATTAATACATTTTTTCATGAAATGAGTTAATTATTCTCACACATAATAATAATGACTAAACTCTGTGATTTTTTCATTAATGGCCAACACTCAGATGTAGTCTCTTATTTTTTCAAATATTGAAAAACATAAAACTATAGGGTTATATGTACGCATATGAATTGTGTTTTTTTTTATCTGCTATCGTTTTAATAAATCTTAGTTTAAAATTTCATTGAGATTATATGTGGAACATTTTAGCAATTTCTTTTAGTGTATTATGCATTAGTTTTGACGTTGATTTACTGTAAAATCGTAATATTCTGATTTATTTAAAGAATAAAATAATTTTAGTTGTTTAAACATTCGATGGACAAATAAACAAGGAAAACTCACATATTTGACATAGGATACTGAAATAACTATTGACATACTATCAAATTTAACTAAAATTATAATAACATATTATATTTATTATTATGCTCCCCGACCATACGTATCTGAAAATGTAACATTTCCCCACAATTTTGAAAATACTTGTAAATTCATGTATATAACATATTAATCAAATATGAGATTTAAATATCGATTATATTTATATATTAATAAAATATTGAAATAATAATGAAAATAAAATTTTATTCCGTTGTTTTAATATATTACTCTATCAAATTGGGCCAAATATAGGAAATGTAACATTATTCCATAGTAATGCCAATATTGGTCTAAGTATGAATATATGATATTTATCCAATTAATTATGACATTTAATGTTTTTTCATAGAGTAATAACAATATTAGAAATGAATATGATATATATTTTACACTATATGTGTATTGGCGGTTTTCGCCGATTTTCGGTATTTTGCCAAATTATTTCTAATAAAAGCATATTTTACTATAATAACTGTTTATAACTGCAATTAAACCTTATTATGTTTTTAGTGTATATTGTGTTTAGTTATTTAACCAACTATTATGCACAATAACATAATTATATTCATTTACATATGTTGCAGTCCAAAACATGAAAGCTGATTGTCGAAACAGCTGATATTAATAAAATTCATTATAAAAAGATTATTTGAGGTTTTTTTTGATGTTTTGTTGGCAACTTCACCTATGGAAATGTGTTTATTAAACTTAAATAGTGATTTTACATAGTTTTAGTGTTGTGAAATGTATTTAATAATGAGTGCCTTGTGGGTGTAAATAGGAAATGTATTCAACATGAGCATTCAAGACGGTTTTTTTTCATATAAAAAAAATGGGAAGAGTAAAAGGTTCACAAAAATAAAATCTATTCTAAGTAAATATAGATCTGTGAATAGATGGGAGTATGAAAAAAATGATACAGAACAAAAAAATCTATAGAGAATCTGCTGAAAACCAACAGCCACAATATACTATTTCTAGATCTAGGCTATTTGATTTCAATAATCCTACGCCTACTACAGTAATGATAATTTTAAGTGCATTAGCCCTGAAAAGTATACTTCAGATGATTTTGAACCAGAAATGCCAATCAATAGAGAAAGTCCAACAGGTTTTATGTTCACATAATCGTAAAATACTCAAATTGATGATGTTGAGGAATACGCTTGGGCTTACTGTTTAATGGATTTGACTAAACTTAATAGATTTTTAGAAGAACTGCCATGCAATTATGGTTTTGATACTAAATCTGAGATAGGTTTATCGAAAAAACTACTTTTTACACAAGAAATTACCATTTATTGTCGTTCTAGTGGTAAAGTAAATAAATTTTAAACTACAACTATACCTCCGTACAATGTAAATAGAATTATCAAAACATTATCTTCACTAGGCAAAGGGAATTTGCGCTTAAAACTTGTTTTCTAAGGGAATGAATGTGCTTTGTATAAACCATTCTGCCTATGACAAACAAATAAAAATAACAAAAAAGCCAGTCTTACAGCACACAGAGGAATCTTTGAAACGTTGATTTGATGTCGAAGAAGGTTTCAGAGGGAATTCAAATAAATCGGATTATCTTTTATAACTGTAGATTTATGAAGATATGTTGAAATAATAAATGTCTCCATCACGTTGCGAATAGTTTGGGAACCTAGTCTGCGTAACCTTGTCAAAGACTGTGTTAAGAAAAAAAACTACTTTAGGTGACAAATCTCACAGTAGCATAAAGGGTACAACGATAGATAGTTTTACCAAGTACTATAGGAATGTTGTGATTCCATATCTAGAAGATACTGCAACAATGAAGAGAGCTTCCCCCCCCCATGTCCATAGTCAGTCTATTAATGAAAACCCACTCCACGAGAAGTGCCCGGTTGTAAAAATAGTTGGTGTTTTTATCAACGAGACGTTGCTAATGATGTACTACATAAAAAACATAAAGCCTCTGCAAAATCTCCACTGAATGATATAGTTGTAGAACACTTGATGCCTCTATACCCGTCACACTGATGAGAATTTATTGAATAGCTGGACCTTAGGAAAGACCCAAAACGCAAGTGAGGGACTTCATGGCGTAATTTGTAATAAAGTCCCTAAAACAATATTTACATTAAAAATAAGAGTTGAGAAGGAATCAGTGTGTATAATGAAGACTATTAGGTTACAATTACCAAACGTCTGGATTATAGCCTGAGAGAACACCAGTCCTGCACGCCTAGAAAAGGACACAACACGCCTTCGTCAAACAAGATAAACGGAAAAATAAACAAAGTATAGAAAATGAAGAATTTTTTACAGCTAAGGGAAGATAAAGGGAAAAAGTTCAGATAAGGTACAACGAGAGAAGGAAAAAGAGAGTTTTAACTGTAATTTGACTTAAAGACCTACTTACGACGTTAAATGGTGTTTCCCGGAAACTGACGTTATACCTTTTATATATGTACGGTGTCCATAAGGTACGCAAGTATTATTAATACAGTACATTTTATTATTTATTGGAAAATATAAGATATTTTAATGTTATTGAAAGTACACTAATTACTACGGTTAAATGTGGGGCACAATATCAGACAAATGTCACCCGTAACTCAGCTGACAAACTGTTGTCCGTTGATTGAATTTTTCGATGACCTTCCTGCACAATTCCATTGTTGCAATATTTGAATGTCGCGCCACTGTCGTCCTGTTAGGTTGGTAGCACTACATCTGCTGATTGAATGTGATACGAGAGAATCGAGCGTTGTTATTGTGAAAACAGGTTATAATAACGGTAAATCTTGTGTACTTTATGGGAACCCATTTTAATTTTTAGACATAAACTAGCGACCTTGTTACCAGTTTATCTTTATAACATAACAAATATTTTCGAGATCAATAACTTTGTACAAGTTTTTTTTTTGGAAAATTCAAATGAAATATAAAACTAACATCTGGAAAAATGAGTGTTGTAAGAAAGTATTTGAGTTATAGTTTATAGATATTGAGTGAAAATTTATAAACTGTTAAGGGGAAGGAACTGGAATATTTTTTACTTATTATGTTGCTGTGTCCTCCTAGGTTTGGATGAATGCAGGCTATATTTAAGGAAACGTGTGGTAGCCAGTGGCCCTTATTTAACCCAGGGTTCAAAATTCTGGGCGAAATCTTTCGCTAGCCGAAACTCGCTAACAAATCATTTCCGGGCTTATGTTTATATAACTTTTCTTTACTTTTATATGTAGATGAGCTCCCATTGTTTCTGCATATCTTCGTGAATCACCCTGTATAAACACGGAAGAAACATTATATAAATAAATATAACATTTTATTGCATCATAATATTTTAGTTTGATATATGAAACAAGAGAATGCATCATGAATCTAATATTTAAGCGAAAGTTGGTTATAATATTAAAACTAAAAAATTTAAATGAGATATTAAAAAAATTAATTTAATTTATTTGAGACAGGTTATTTAATTGAAGCTAAGCTTTAATTTAACTATATCGTAATATCATGAATGAGGATTATATGTAAATTAATATGTTATGATGATGGAAAATTTATATTTACTAATCTTTGTTATTATTAGTAATTTTATTACATTAAAGGGATAAAAAAGAATAGTTAATATGATTAGTATTATCAATTAATTATACAAGAAAAAAGTATAAACACTTACTAAGCATATACCTTATTTTCCAAACAAGTTGTCATTAACTTCGGAATCATTACGACAATAAAAGCTGCAAATTACATCCTTGTAACTACATAAAGTGGCTTTTTTTAAACACGCAATCAGGTTTGTCTCTGTTATAGAAGGAGGCTCCATTCTCTCATTTTAATTGAATTTCTGTTTGATTTATAACGTATTTGGAACGTTGTAAGGATTTAACTTTCCTTTTAAAGATTAAAAGATGTCCATAATCTACTTTCAATTTACCTTCTTCCTAACGACTTTGTTAGACAAGTTTGGAAACGAATATCTCGTTTGATAAATATTATTACTAAATATGGTTTAAAGTAACTGAAGCTTTGTCATTTGCCAGATTCTACTATACCCATATTATTCCATTTCAATAGGATATAAGTTACAATATTTTAAGTAGATACAATAGTTAAGTACAATAGATACAATAAATAAGTTACAATAGTTGTGTCTACGTAGAAAGACACAAAAAACATAAATTTGGAATGTGCACTGATACTACCCAATTGAATTTCTTATTACATGGAAGTTCTCTAAATTCGAAAAACACTATTTTACATTACACAAATACCATATACATATTACATAAACAATATATATGTGTAAAGTAGTCAAAATTATTTTTATCGTTTTGTTTTCTTACTGATTTTTTTTTATTCAAGAACCAAGTATATATGAGTACTTAACCAATACTATAATAATATTATTTATGTATTGATATAGGCTAATAGTTTAACCAAGTCTATTTATTTAATTATAACTTAAATGTAATTATGATAATCGTTTTTCAAACGATTATTCTCTTGGAGATAAAAATAAAGATTTAAATGTAGGGCAAATATATTTTAGACCTTTATAAGCAAGTCCAATTTTGCATTTTTAATAACCACCAACCAATTTAACCTACATTCTTTTAAAGTGTATTTAAATTACAGTTCTAACTTTATAACATTTACCATTGTAGTGAGCTAAAACATCAAATGTGCAAAATAATTTTCCTAAAATTGCCATGATATAAATTAAATTTATAATTCATTGTCGTTAACAATTTTTCGTCTAGATATGATTTCATACAGCTCCAGTTAATAAATTACCCCTTAGTAAAGGAACTCTCCTTTAAATATATGTGTCTTTTAAAGTGTTAGTAGATAAATTATTTAATATATTCAAATATACTTTACTTTTTGTGTTATAAATATGTAGTCACTTAATTCACACTGTTTAAATCAATTAACTAATAAATATCTACTAAATAATAACACTATTATTTTAAACCTGTTTTTTAAAAAAATATAAAATGAATTTGTATCTATATTGTAGTATAAATTAAGATCATAATTTATCGAAAATACAAGATTGTTCATTTGAGATAAAATTGGAAGCAATGTTTAAAACATAAAGTTAACAAGAACACTTTTTTTGTGATCTTTGTTAAAAATCAAACTCATAAATAAAATTTTTTTAAAAATTTTATTTGGAAATTCTTAGATAATTACTTGACGTTCAAATAATCTATATAAATATACAAATATATTTTCAAAAGTTTACATCTCAACAACGAATCCACAATAAATGTGAGTAAAATTGTTAAAACATTATTAAATAATAATTGTTCTGTTATAATTTATATCTAGAAGGTTATTTATTTTAAAATAGTAGATGGTTTATAGTGTTTATTTGGACATTTATCTCTATATCTTTATTAATATCGCAATGTAAAGTGCTTATATTTAAATTAAGCGATAAATGAAATTATATTTTTATTTTTTTTGAGTAACTATGAGAAAAACTATCGCAATTATTATTTTACGTTTATGTAACATGTTATGTTAACATTTAACAGTTGTTATCAACAATTTGGTCGTCAATGAACTAATTATGTTTATATTATTTCTTACACCATTTAAACAAGAATTTAGTTTTGTTCAGTATTTTGTAGTAAAATATTATAATAATTTATTTTGTGAAGACATTTAAATATTTTGATTGTATTTATTCAGCCTCGTTTAAAAAAAAAACAAATCATTTAATGCATTTAAAACTTACTATATGCACGAAATTGCACGCACAAAATTTGACCATAAAAAAATTTATATATCTAAATATTATCATACAGAATTCTCCATAACTGAAGTAAACAAATATTAAAAGACAGCAGTTAAAATATTTAAAACACACATGAATTCAAAGACCTCGTCAGAAATATATAAGTAGATGTCTTATTAAAAGTCTGTAAAGTTATTAAAGTCTGTATGTTTTTGTATTCTTTTTGACGATTTTGTAAATATTTCAATTACTTCTGATTTTAATTATATTATTGTATTACTGTATATATATATATATATATATATATATATATATATATATATATATATATATATATATATATACAAATAGCCTTTTAAAAATATCATAAAATAAATTACAATAAAAATAAATAATTGACTACATACCTAAATAAAACATAAATAACTCATTTATCAAATTGTACAAATTCTTTATTTTAATCACATTTTCGTGTAGTGCTATGCATTTAGTTGAATCAACTATTTAACTTTTTTTTAATTTAAATACAATGTGTTGCACTAAGGCTTCGTATTTTACAACTGTTTTACCTAATACGACAGAACTCCATTTAGTCGCAAATTAAAACAATACACTATCCAGCTACATCATTGTTTTATTTCAAATCATTCTATTATTTCGCAAAAAAAAATTTTTTAACCTTGTATGGGAACAAAGTCTCTTGAGCTCAACAATGATAATGCAGTTGTAGGGTTATTCCGCGTTATACTCATAAATGAAAGTTATATGCTATTCAGAATTATAAACGGTTTGTTTACGCAAGGAAGAGCGCTTGGTATTATCTTTCAATTTAGTGGAAGAGGATGTAAATCCATACTACTGTGTTCAGGTTATGAGTTTTTGATTCTAGATGTAGTTATACGGTATGTCTAAAAAAAATGGA
Source organism: Aphrophora alni (assembly GCA_963513935.1). Lineage (NCBI taxonomy): Eukaryota > Metazoa > Arthropoda > Insecta > Hemiptera > Aphrophoridae > Aphrophora > Aphrophora alni. The sequence goes on along the minus strand of OY740770.1, from coordinate 67,962,221 downwards.
CTGGCGATTTATATTTGGTCTATATATGAAAATTAACAAAAATTTCAAGTAAGATATAATCGAATTCCGCTTCATTATCAGTCTTTCCGCCATGTTGATGTTTTGAAAAAAGCAATAATATTCCAGAAATAGATTAGATATTGAGTTCACATTAGACATAAACATTTTACATGTTAAGTTTTACAAGTACACTAGACACAAAGGCTTTATTTATTATAATTTTTATACTGTATTATAATATGTTATTGATAATATTTATTTTTAAAATCGTTTAATATATATTTTTTTGAAGTTAACAGTTTTGGAGATATTCCACGTTAAAAGTTTTGAAACAGTGATCGAAGTAAAAAGTGTTCGATATTTCCAATGGATTATATCCAGACTAGACTCCAATTACACAGCCCACAGTAAGTATTTTTTTTAAAATTTTCTCAAACAGGACTAAACTTGTAGTCAATAAACTAAAATCTGAACGACGAAAATATTCCACTACAGATAAAAAAAACAATAAATGTACTTTTTAATGTACACGTAAAGCCACACACTTCCGTAAGGAAATTAGCGTCAGAACATGATGTAAGCATTGGGTCTGTATAAAAAATAGTTAAAGCTGCAAAATTCCACTCGTATAAAGTATAGCTCATCTATGAATTAAACGAAGATCACTTTGACCTTTTGTTTTGCTAAACTATGTTAAAGAGACAGAAATTTCTTATTAAAATATTGTGTTTTCACGCTACATAGATTGGTAAACCAAAACTGCAGTTACTGGTCTGTAGAAAATCTAGACTGAGATCAAATAGGTTTAACTCATAAATATATCCCGAAAAAAATAATGTATGAGCTGGGATTATTAAGAAATAAATTATCGGAAGGTTTGTCTATGAGGTTAATGGTGAGCGTTATTTAGATTTACTACAAATCCAAATAGATCCAGCTATCCCCAATCAATTCCTGCATAAAAACAATGGTACCCATATTAACGAAGGATATCCGGTATCAACAAGATGGTGCCCCTAATCCCTACGATGTTTAGCTTTGTGAGTATATCTATTAAATCTTCATTGATTAGGAAGAAGAGGAGTCCTAGAGTTATTAATAAGATCACCTAACTTTGCACTTCTTCGTTATTTACTTGTGGATATTTAAAAAGTAAGGTGTGTTTCAACCAACCAATAAACCTAAATGAACTAAAATATAGAATACGAACAGAAATTAACGCTATTACTGATCAGATATTTTCTAAAGTAGTTAGTGGATTTTATAACTGTTTAGGACTAGGGAAACAACTTGAGCATATGAAAATTACAAATTTAAAACTATAGAATGTACCTGCTTAAAGGTGAGTACCCAACACATTTGTTCACCTGTAATATATGGTTTTAATTATTCTGTAGTTGTATTAGTTGATACCTTTTTATGTAAATGAGATATAAGAAATCGGATTCCACCAATGACCTCAGATTAAAAAAAAACAATATAAAACTTCTGTAAATGACAGACCCTCTTTGTATAAAATATATTAACATTTTCAGTATGAATGATATTTCTTTATGAACTGAACCCAAACATTATTCATGATTTTTTTAAATCTAAAAATTATGGGATTGTGGATTTTCAAAATTTTACATTAAATACACCCTATAATTAGTTAAATGTAAAATTGCATATATATGACCTTAAATATTTACAAGTGATTCTCTAGGCACTATAACACAGAGAATATCATCATTCAGCTTTTTTATCTTCATCGTAATGCACGCCTAATGTAATAATACATTAAATAATATACTCCTAACAGAGATCAAATACCTTTTATATAATCATAATAACATAAATTCAATGAGAACAACAAAATATTACACATTGACAAAGCATTAGTTTAATTTGTGAATAAAATAAGTAATTGCATTAAATATACAATATATAACAATAATGTAATAATAGTATAAAACATATCATGTTGAATTCAAACTGGTCTATAATCAATATATTTTCCACAGTATGTCATCTGCACTTGCACGAAAATGAAGTATATTGTAGTAACAAACAAACAGATTGATATAGTGTGCAAAATTGCAAAGATCATAACAGCAACGTAATACAATACACTTTTCATGAAACTGAATAAGGTCATGAAGAATAGGTTAAACCACATTAGGAAGCCTTCATGTATTTCAACGTGGCCAGGATTTGTATTGGCTAAATTGCCTTTCATTGCTATCAACCCTGTGTAGCTTTAAATAAGTATAAATAATATTAGTTCAATTTTCTTCAATACTTTATTTAAGCAAGAGAACGTATGCAAGTCAGTGTTAATAATTAAATGCTTAATCAAAATTCGTAATTGCGAGTTATAGAAGGAAACTCATACGTTGAATTGATTGATGTGTTGTGATCGTTTTATGTTGCTAGGCAATTATTAATAACTAATATATTATTGTTTAAAAAGAGACAATTTATAACAATTAAATTATAAATAAAATAAAATAATTTTACTTCTTAAAACAGACCTAATATTATTGAATTATTCCAATTACTCGTTGTCCGTAATAGGTTCCCTTTGCAACGCACCAGTGCCCATTTTTTCTTGTTACTCATTATGTATTTAAACTTTTCCTCTACCTCAACAATGTTTTCTGACGTTTGTCTTACAGGGTTTGGAGACGAATATTCCCTAAGACATATTCCACAGTCTTTGTCTCTTGCATACAGCTTTAGAAAATACACTAGTCTTATAGATGAAAAAATAAAGATAGTGGCTAAAAACAACGTGACTTGTACAGCAAATGTAGTTCTTAGTATGTCCTAGTACACGATGGAGTCTGTAGACTCTGTCTGATTTCCAAACTACTTTTTGACCAGTTTTCTAACGTTCTAACTATTATGTTCATAGTCTGTTGGATGCTGTCATTTTAAAGTTATTTAGTCAGTGTCTAAGAGGTAGAAGTAATCCAAAACAGCCTGTTTTGCTATCTTATCAATTTGTTCATTACTGTTTATCCCACAGTGAGCTGGAGTCAGTGTAATACAACATATTTTACTTTCCATATTTCTTGGGACAACAAGATATTCAATATGTCTATGCAAAAAGAGTATTATTTGGATACAGTGCTTGCAGAAACATAGAATTTTTTATTTCTTTTGGTGGAAAATGACCCACAACTGTTTTGTTTCAATTTATGTCTATTGGGCCTTCTACATATAGTTTTGTGTTTGAAATCACTTTCGTCAATGTAGTTACCAAGACTAGTTCTACTTCAACTTCAGTTTTTCCAAGGAGCCTTATTGTAGCACTCAGATATTGATTTAGGGATAACTCTTTCTTGTGAGAATGACACTATTTTGCATCTCAATGATTGATTAACATTTCTTACAATTATTGAACTAAAAGATTTACTCATCGGTCATGTTTTCATTTTTAATTATTTATTGGAGTTCTGGTTTTTAACAATATATAAATTGGTTCTACTTCAAGTTCTGTTCTATGGGAGTGGGAGTGATAGAAGTTTTGAAACAACCTAAGCAGATTTTTAGGGCTGCTGACTGGATGAGCTATAGTTTATTTACATGCCTTTATACCTTAGATCCATATCCTTATATTGCGAACGGAATAGTTCATTTAAAAATTATAGTATTTTCTTGTTAATAAGTAAATCACTGACGGGTAACATTATCAAATCGAAACTAATTAGAAAATGTGGAAAAATTCATTAACTTTTCTCATAGGGTATCATTACATAAGGATAATAAATATATCAAATAGGTTAGATAGGGTAGAAACTGCATCTAGATTCGCAGGACGAAAACCAGAAGTAGGAACGTTAGTGTGCAGGTTAGAACAATCATCAAAAAGGGATGAAATCATAACACTAGAAATATGGGAATGTTTTAAAGGTCAACTGATGAAACTTTTAGTGACATCTGAGTGAATCTAAGCAATAGAATCTTAAGAATAATATTGGTCCCGTAATGCAACAATGTGGTCTACTCATGCATATATTTTCGCAATTACAAGAAATGTTTGATAAGTTAGTGATTTGTAATGAGTTTTTGTTTAAAATAAATTAAATTTATTTTTCAACATAGTCTCGTTTTAGCTTTTAAACTTGGTCCACGGTTTTCCAACCTCCTATCCTGTTAAAACTTTCCAAAAATCACGAATTCTCTAACTCGGCAAAAGTTAAGTGTTTGTTTCAACGATGACCACATCCATCAATGTAAGTTTTTTACAATCAAATAAAAAGAAATAACTGATAAGATCGAAATCTGGAAAATATAGTAGAGTGGATGAAGGAACAATTTATGGTGCAATTCAACAATTCTGGGCTTGTCAATTACCGGTTTAAACATTTGTTAAGCGAGGATCAGGGGTAAATTGTAAACATATATTGTAGAATATAAAAAATTGACTTTAAATCCAGAATCAATTAAATCAGCTGTAAAATAAGTTACTACCGCCAATCGCCATGCTTATACCCAATATCATTACCTGAAATTGAAGGTAATGAATATTATAATTTACATTATTATTAGGATTTATTTTATATTTGCAATAAAACGTAAAGTTTAGTACAAAACTATTATGACACAAGATATCACAAATAATTTTAAAGAACGATCTACGTTGGAAATGATGTTAATAAAACCTTTAAGTTTTATAAAGATCCCATTTCAAATTTGATACACAAGTAAAAACCAATATCAGAATACGGACTATTGGAATTTTAAACGGCTGGACTTTGTATGAGTTGATTTATTTTTAATTATTTTTGTGCGAAATAGTATATATTGGAAAAGAAAATAAATATAACACAATCAATAAAAGTAATCACATATTCCTCCAACATATGCTACATGTGTTATATAAATTACATATTTGAAACTGCTGTGTAAACAATGACAACTTTATGGTAGAATTTAAAGTAAATAACATATTTTATATTCAGAATTTAATTAGCAGTATATGTTATAGTATTGAACATATGAAATAAGTGTTGTATAACAAAATATTATGTATATCTCTGATTAATTGATTGTGTGAAATTGTAAATTCTTTTGTCAATATGTGTAAGTTGCTAAGCAGAAAACAATTAATTAGTAGAGTAAATCAAATTAGAGAATTATGAGAAACATTAAATATGAAATATATGTTATTATTCATTTTTTCTAATGCTATAAGGGAGGAATTTTCGTAACGTGGTAAAAAGTTATGTCGATAAATAATTAAACGTTAATAGTAGCTTGTAACAAACTTAAGTCAGTGAATAAATTAATTTCGCCTTCTTCATTTCCGAAACCATAATCCTGAATCTATTAATAAATTAAAACTTTGTATGATGTGGATAAATTACAAATCTTAATTATGAAGTGCCTTACTCTTCTTATTTTTAATTAAATATTTCTCCCTCAATAAATCAGTAAATATAATTTTTATTCTCGATGGAGTTCTCAAAGTCGTAAATAAACAATTAAAATGTGATTAATAAAATAAATAATTACAACTAAAATATATAGTGTATTACTTTCTTTTGTTACAAGATTACTGACTGTAAAACCCTATAATCAATAATATTAACGGCATTGGGGTTCGAATTTTGGCTGTACGTTCCCACGCAGTATAAAGTAAAGTTACGTGTAAAAGCTGTACGTAAAGTTACAACTGTATAACCTCGTATAAATTTAAATTTATAACAACACATATTATAACCTTAAAATAATGACGAAGTTATGTAACATATACAACTTCCATATAATTACACTTGACACCAATATTAGATTATATATCAATATATCATTGTGAAAAAATAAAAAAATATTTAAAAACAAGAAACAATAAAAAAATGGGCTACATTATAAAATGTGAAATAATTTGAAATGACAGAACCTTTATGAATACAATTCTTAATTAAATGTGAAGTTATCTTATCAAAATAAACGTTCTCGAACTTAGTTAATATAAAATTGCCATTTTTTTAAATAACTTTATTATTATTTTTTTTAAGTACAAAACATAACCGTTGACTAAAATTTATTCGTAAAAGATAGTTTAATTTTAAGCCCATATTAAAAGTTCATTGTACCATGCTAAATAATATGTTCACATTGGGTTTGTGAAGATTTTCATAAAATATAGACTTTTTCTTCACACGTTCAAGCCATTGCAATTAGTTATTTTTAGTTCGGGGGATTTAAGTATTTCTTTTAAGGTAGTAATAAATTTTATTTTAGATTTCTAAAAAAATTAAATCTTATCGAAGTTTATAAATATCGCATTTATTTGACTACTATTGAAGGTATCATCAACAACTAGTTGTAGAAATCTAGAATCATTACTTCTAATTGAAAGAGGGTTGTTCTTGTTAAAACAGATTAGTTACCAAGTATCCTTCAACTCAAGGAGATTTTAACCCTTTCTTCTGCATTGAAGGGAGTATCATACGAGTAAATTATAATATATACACATTTATTTTTGCTTATATTATAGATCATTATTTTCTGAGTAAAATGTTACCTCATTTACGTCTCTATCGAAAATCTATCCTAAAAAATATAATTAAAAAAAGTAATAAAAACATTGCATGCCAATTTTATATTAAGTTTTTCGGAACACTCCCCAAATCCACTATTTTCAGACTCTTTATAGTATCACAATATTGTAACTTGTAACTTGTTATGTTTTGCGTGGTTGGCAAACTTGATTTGCTGTGAATATATTTTGCTGTTGACAGTTAAAACAAGCTGAATTTTGTATTGTTTACATTATTGTATTGTTGGGTGTAATGTTGATGTAAGTAAGTTGTGCTTATTTGTCCTAGTGTTTCCGTAAACAAGAAGTCATATGTTTTTTTTTTTTTTTTTTTTTTTAACGAGATGGTTTCGAGGCAACCAATTCATAAACATCCACAATAATTATCATCAGAATGTGAACTAGAGCCTATTCCATCAACTGTAACCTCTATTCCGTGCCTTAACCTAGAATCAGATACAGATACTGCAGAATATGCCGAATCTATGCCAATAAATTCTGCGTCATTTAAAAAAATAGGATAAGACTGATAAGCCTTCACCATATACATACATTTTCATCAACTTGGATTTTTTACCTGATAATCTATCAATCGTCTTGTCGAATATTTCAAAAAGTAGAATGGGTTTTGCCACAAATATTAAACTTTTCTGTAAGGAATGCGAAAAGTTTTATAAACAGTACTAAAACTCCAAAAGACCAGTTTCGTATTAATGTTAGAATTCTTTATGCCCTCCGTTGGATTGTGAGAGGACTAGAGAATGGTGAAATTTTCTGCACAATCCTTGACATACCTGGGCCCAAATAAATTATATGAAATATAACAAAATTATAGAACCTATCGACAAAATTTGCTGATGATTGTATGATAGAGGTTGTTCAAGACGTAATTTAAATAACTGATAGCACTTATATCGTAGTGGCTGTCGATTGGAGCTGACAAAAAACGCGGATTTTTCACAATGAATGGTGTGTTACAGTACCGTCTATGGAAAACGGCAAAGTTGTGGACACACGTGTAATGTCAGGGATGCAAACTTGGTACTGGAAATGAAGACAAGTTCCAGAAGGATAAAACCGTTTGTGTACTCAACTACGTAAGGAGCAGTGGTGGTATAGAGGATGAAGAGGCAAAGGTATTTTTTTGTTGATTACAAAGTAACTGAGGAGTCAGATACCTAACCTACCTTAGAAACGGTGACTCCAAGGGACATGCTTCGCTATGCGATGTTTAACCACATCGTCCAGCTGTAAAGATTGAAAAAGCAGAATGTATGTGTATGCAGAATGATTAAAAAACGTATGCAAGACTTCGAAAATTATGCAAAACAAAAAATAAAGGCGACTGAGTCGAGTGGTTACACCACGTTAACATTTATAACAATATAATCTCAAATTCACTAAATATAAACAAATACTTAACAGATATAATGAAGTTCTGATATACCATTTCAAAATAGAGTCGTTTTAAATCAAACTATTGTTATTTTTATGTGAAACAAATAATTAAAATCTACTTAAGCCGTGATTATTTTACTGAAAACCGACTAAATCTCCACTATTAGAAAAACATTAGTCCTAAGTATTTTTAATAAACGAAATATTAGCTAGAACTTTCTCTTTTCTATAATTGTATTATTATATGTTTTTTCAGGCTATGCTGTCAAAAAGAGAAATCTGTTGCGAAAAATTGCTAATTTGTATATAAGTGATTTATTAAATATTATAAATATGATTATATATGTAATAATATATTATTTAGAGTGATTTAAATATAAAAATATAAACCTTACATATTTAGATAACGTCTAAATTATATATCAAAAACAAAATTCAATAATTTGTATTTTAATTTTATGTTTGTTGTTGTTTTTTTTTTTTTTGCAGATGAAGGTAATAAAATATCTGTTTATAGAAAAAAAAAGCGTATTTAATAAATTGACAGAACAATAACATCAAATCTTCACATTCATCAAAAGGAAAATTGAACCCTTTTTAAGTTATTGATTTTACACATATGTTTGTTTAACAAAATCAACCTTTATATAAATATGTTCACAAAACATTGACCGAATACAATAAAAAATTGTAACTGATAGATTTAAGTGGTGATAAATTATTCCAAACTACAATTATTTTATTGGAAACAACTATTTAATTAAGGTACAATTTTCAAATCAGCAATAATAATAATATATTGTAGACTTTCCAAATGTTATTAAAAACGATATATATGTAATTATAGTTTGTGTTGTTAAAACGTCAATTTGTAGCAGTAACGTTCTCAATATTAATCTTAGTGATTGTAAATAAACTGTCGACCTACCAATATTTTTTTATTTCATAATTAATTAACTTTGATAACTGTTCATTAATTTTTTTTAATATTTTTAAAGTCACAATTGTGTTGAAGTTGAGTAAAATTGGACAATTGTTCAATTAGACTGTAATAAACAATATAACCACTCTTCGATAATAATAATTACAGATAACACTCATAATTAGTTGTGGTGCAAAGATATTTGGTCGCAACGAGGGCTACTTCAATAACTATATTTCTAAAATAATGTCACTAATAAATATTTAATGTTACATCTAATTGTAAACTGCATATTAAATCAGTGAATATTAATTACAGATAGCAGCATTGTTTTTCATTCTCCCCTGAATAGATTTATGTCCGTCATCACCTTTGCACCTTGTTACGGTAGATTACATGTTCTGGAATCCACTTAGCATTGACCATAGCTTTATTTAATATTTTAGATAATAATTCTTTAGCATATTTTACATATATATTAATAAAACTGCATAAATGTATGATTATTAAATTTAAATTGAATGTCCATTCAAGCCCCATTTAAAATATTTATAATATAAATTAATAAATACAAGTTCAGAATTTGTGATTTTCATCACCTAAACTGATTAAATTTCACAAAATGATGTATAAAATTGATAAAAGTATTTTTTTTTTTTTATTGATATTACTTTTTAATAAACACGTTATTTAGTTAAAATAAATGTTCTGTTAAAAAAAAACCCCTTAGAAGTTAGTTGTAATACTTTACTCCTTATCTGATTAATTTCCTTTACTTTCCTCTAGAGGGGGTTGTAAAATGTTAGACGTTACAATTATTATAATTCTTTACATGAATTTGAATCCCCCCTTCCCTCCGAGACTATTGAAGACGGAGGAGTAAGTAACACATGGCTCACCATCAAGAAGGGTAGTCGTCGTTAAATTTGAAGATCCACCACTTTAAATTGAAATGAATTATACACCCAACCCTATAACGACTGAAACATACCATTTCATATACCCCCTCTCGTTATATTATATGTTATTTATAATGTTTACATTTTTAACAAATTTGAATTATAAGATGTACTATAGTAAAATTAATACAGTTTTTAGAAGTCAAGGAGAAATTAACTTAGTTTTTGCTTTAAAATTCCAAAAATTATAAATGTACCACTTTTGTAGATATTTTATAAATTTTCCTTTTAATCTGTTAAAATGTAAAAATGAAATAGTTACGGTATCGTAAATGTGAAAATGTTTCTTTTTTTTCTTTAATGGGTATAGTACATTGTTATTATTTTTTGTAATTTTATTTTAAGTTAACCTTTAATGAGGCACTTTATCTATTGTGGTTAAACTTTTTATGGAATGAAGACACAGGCTCACCTTGGAAGGTGATCATTAGTAAAAATGATCACTTTCCAAGGTGAGCTTGTGCCTCCATTCCATAAAACATTAACACGAATAGAAAAATAAAAAACCTAGAGTTCTGAAATATTTTGTAACCACTGTTTACTTTCTAAATCACTAGAGAGAAAGAATAAGTTGTAGTCTGATTGCAAAGAATGGATCTGTAGCGAACGAAGAAATAATAATTTTATTATAGTTTTTATTTCCACTTATATCAAAATTATTGTGATTCTGTTAACATCTTACTGCAGTGAAAAGAGTTAAAAATAAATATCTTTTATGTTTATGGCCAGTTTGATATGTTATATAAATATATAGAAAAGTTGATATAAATATATAAATTAGTTTATATGAACGATTACGCGAATATATTTAGTTATACAATCTACAAAGTTACTTTATAAGTAAAGTGCTATGTATATACAACATAATGTGATTTTACAAATATATTTTTATAACTTATTAGCTATGTAATTCTTTCCATTTTGATACATTAAAAGCTTTAAAGTTCTTCGCTAGGAATAAGAAGAGTTTTTATATGTAACACATATTAATAGAACACTTTTTGAGTAACATTGGCTATAAGCATGACAGCTTTACATTAGAATTTACAAGGACACAGTGAATATGTTCATACATTATCATGTTTAAAAATTCTTTTGCGTCCTTGTTCTTGAGATATAAAATACCACACATAAAACAAACTAACAAAAACACAGAAAAGAGTGTAAATTAATTACAGATTGTAGTATGCTCATTTCAAATAATATACATACAGTTAGGCAAACTTAATATATTTTATACTCGTAAAATATACATTCTCTCTCCTGCATGCAGGATGCAGTGATGGATGAATTCAGTCAACACACATTTCCTGTTTTCCTTCCGGCTTTATTGCAACTTCAGAATCTGAAAAATAATGTGTGCTTTTCATCAACATTTTATAATTGAAACGTTATTACGTTGTTAGGAATATATCTATATGTGTAATAATGAGGAATGGGAAAGAGAGTGGGATAAATTAATTGTTATTAACATTATTTCTTGAGAAAACTATGAAAAAGTATCGTTGAAAAAGAAATTTTAATATAGACCTAATTATTGTGACGTCATAATGTTGAATTACACCGATAATAGGGTTTTTAAGATATTACCTGTGATTTACTATTTCGTGTTACTTATATTTTTTGAAAAAGTTGTTCCGCGGTAACAACGCCTAATAGCTACATTACTTTTCAAGGCGACAGGGAGATATGTATGAATATTTTACATTCAGTGGCAAGATGTTGTCTTAACTGCTTGGAAAAATATTTACGTAAAGTTGCAGAGAATTTATGAACTTCTCTAGAATGAATACTAGGATAAAAATAAAAACAATTTTTTTTTAAATATTGCATTATAAGCCAAGGTGTATATAAGCCATAGTATATGTATTTGTGTAGCGTTTTGTAGCGTTATTGCACGTTTTTTATTCCTTACATATTATTACATACAAAATTTAAATCAAGAAAAGTTTGTCATTGCCTAGATAAATTGTATTGCTTCTTCTGAAAAAAAATATAAAGTTGGATTTTGATAATATTACTAAGTTTAGTATTTATAAAAAATTTTAATGAGCCTAAATTTTTACTATTTTTTAAATTTTAAAAATCAAAATTGATATTTTAAAATGCAAGCTTTCAAAAATAGTATTCCAAAATCTTTTACCAACTTTGACTTTTTTCATTCCTGACACATTATTTACAAAATTGTTGATTGTGAACTTTTTAAAAAACATAATACATACTTATTTTTTGGGGTAAATAAAAAAATAATAAATAGATGAGAGGGAAAAGGCGTGTTTTCCTTCGAATTTTGACTTATCATTTTTAGGGTTTTAAATTCGGGCAGTAGCGACCTACTGCCCGAATTTAAAATACTAAAAGTCTATTTTGTTAAAGATTTAGTAAGATTGAATATAGTAGACATGCAATGGGTTATGCCCAGAGTAACTTGACAAATGCTTTATTAAAGTCTTTACATATTTTATATATTATTTAATTCAATATTTTTTAACTGATAACACAAAAATCATTTTAATTGGTTTGGAATTATTACAATAACTGATTCCACCAAGGAGTTATTGAAAATATTATTAAACCCAAATTAAATTGATACGTCTTTGGACAAAATATAACATCTTCAACTATCTAAACCATTGCCCATATTTTATTATTCCTTTATAACGTCAGCACCAAGATTTTGTGGAGAAATTGACAAATGAAACATGTTTGATATTGTTTTAAATTGACGTAAGTGGAATTGTTTGTGCTTGTGTTGATGAAATATTAAGCACGAATAATTTATATAAAAGGAAACTCATTTATTATAGAGTTTCTTTATTATTGTACAAATGGAACAATACTTCAAAACAGAAGTCAAATTATCTTGATTTATTACTATTGTTTATGGCCTAATTCTTTGAGCGGGTTCATGTGACGTGTAACATTTTTACCTCATTCAAATGTTCTCTTTAGGCATAAACAATAACAATAATAATACTTCGTAGTATAATGAATTATAAAATTGAGACGATAAATAGAGGTTATTTGCAGACACAAATAAACAAAAACTAATTAAACGCTGTAATCCGATTTTAGATAAATCTACACATTTGGTTGTAAAAATTAAGAAGTGTCAGTGATAAATGTAATCGACTTACTTTTAGAGAGTTCGCTTTCGAGGATAATGTGATATCTAATAAAACTCTATTGTTTTACGAGTTCTCACTTGACTTAGTTGAAATTAGTTTTACTTTAAACTTTATGAGTAATGCATGTTGTTCAGAATTGTTAATATGTGAAATACAAAGATTATGTTTATCTCTACAACTAACTAAGCTTTTCACTGCCGCAAGTTAATAAATTTATTTAAAAGTTGTATCCACATGTCATGCATGTCAAACATACCACCATTTCTTTAAGATTTAATATCGTCCTGAATTTACCAAATCTAAATAAAGACTGAATAGTCATTAGAAAACTATTCTCTACTACATTAAAACATTATATTGTTAAAAAAATGAAGTTTTATATAACATTACATTTACTTGTGAGTGATAATTTTTAAATACATAATACAATAAAATAGACTTGATACTAGGTAATTTCTTACTTAACATATATTGTAACCTAGACTGTCGTAAATAAGACTATACTTAAAATATCAATTTCGTTCAAACACTTTAGTTTGGCATTTTGAAATAATAAAAAAAAATATTATATCGTTGTATGAAAAGAATAATTACAGAATAGGAGTTTAGCACAGCCTCCATAATTTGTATTATTATTATTATCTTATTGGTAAAGAAAACCTAAATATTTTTATAGTTTTATATTGAATATGACATTACTAATTCTTAATATTTGATTTTATAACACTCAAATGTATTAATCTTAAAAAAAAAAATAAATAAATAAAATAAAAAACAAACAACAACAACAACAACATAATATTCAAGTTTCTACAGAACTAGTGCATTTGAATATTTAGGTTTATTAGAACTTGTAAAACAGTTTAAATAATCTATCTTCCGGATAAACAAACGAGAAAAATTGTGCTTAATATTGCATTTGTTTAGTTAAACAATTTTTTAACTGACCGTTTGTTATGTATCTATTCAAAACTGTGTGAAAAGATATTGGCTCACGCTTATATTTTAAAGCTCGGATTTACATAAAGCTATATTTAGTTAATTCAATTTGTGGACAAAGGACCATTCAAACACTGTGAAGTATATTACAAAATAGAACTTTTTATTTTATTTTCGTTACTTATGTAAATTAACCGAAAAAATTAGCGCAGCCAAATTGTCCAAAATTTTAATGCTCCTGACTATTATAACGCAACTTTGAAGTCAATTATCGATTTAAACATTAAGCCGTAAGAGACAATCTATCGTGAATAAAATAATAGAAAGTTCATTCAGATTTATTATAATACTTTATTTCCAAGAACCAATTATTATTATTTTTTATTTTTTTTAGCAAATAACATTCGCAAACCACATACGACAATATTAAACGTTACGTGTGTGAAAAAAAGAAAGAAAAGAAATCTATAAGTTCAAAATTTTAAATCTCCAATTTAGAAAACATGAATTTATTACGTACTTCCACGAGATAATATAAGTAGATATTTGTGTGTACAGTTTGCCAAACGAGGAAATAATTTACCAACGCTTTGATCAAATCTACTACCAAATTGTAACTACACTGGTTCTTGACTGTACTAGTAAAAATGTCAATTAAAACTTTCCACCTTTTAAGTTGTGTAATTTTTCCATTTCATAAGTTTTTTTCCCCTTAGACACATCACGTCTGAGGAAATATATGTTTATTTCATAGGACAGACATAATAGTTTTGGGTTTAAGGATTTATTAAAAATATTTGAAGTGATAGGATATCTATACATGATTTATGAGACAGTAGATGTAGACGATATGTGTCTTGCTGAAAAATAAAGCTTGCTATACTTGTGTGTAGGTAAGTGTTTAATATATTGTTTTACCTATAAAATTAGTATACTGATGTTCAGATATAGTTGTTAGTAAAATAAAAAGCAAATTAGAAGTCATGAGTGGCACACAATATACAAAACGTTCTGAAATTTTTTACAAATTATATTTTTAAATGTTTCCTATTAATGTTAACAGCAAATTGATTTATAAAACAAAACAAAAAACATTTCTGAATTTGATTACATTCTTATTTGAGAATTTGACTTTTAAACTATTCTCAATCCAATAAAATTTCCAAACTAAGATCAATATTATTAAACTTTACATATCAATTATATTCATAGCAATAAAAAATACACCAGGGAAAACTATTGAAGGATTCGAAATTATTTTTAATGCACTATAAGCAACTCACTGTTTAATCATATGTTATAACAATTTCAAACCTTGACTGACGTGTTGATTTTCTTGGAATTTTGTTGTTGTGCAGTAGATCTACGTTGTTAATCTGCTATCAGCTTCAGTCCATTGGCATAGCACAGTCCCGTCCAATTTGCCAGTCCTGGTTTTATCGTCCCTTTACATGTGTCGTAAATCTATCCTCCTTTTTGACTCTAACACTTAATTGATTCTACCATTTACTTAAACGTACTACTTACTTTACATTAAAAATTTAATGTAAGAATCTGATGTAAACTGTCGTGAAGTAAGGGTGATCTTCAACTTTGAAAAATTATTAGAAGAGAGTCCTCCGAGAGGATCAGCGGCTATATTTATAGCCGAAATACATTGTATTCTCATACATATTTTCATCCCTTCTTGGCGAGATACGATATTTCATTTTTCTTCCTTATTATTAACTTTGATTTATTTTTGCTGTCTTGCACTCTGTTAAATTATTTATTCTGAATCTTAGCATATTAATTTTTCTGTTCTAAACCATTTTCTATAATACTTTTTCTACTAATTAGTTTATAGTTTAACTGTTGCTGTCAGTTGGCTTCAGGAGCCGTCCCTCGCGACTTCACGTTTGCCATGCAATGAGTTAAAATCCTTTTGTTTTAGTTTAAACTTGTATAACTTGCTAATTTTCTGTAATTTTTATATTTTGATTCTTGCATATTGTTGATCCTGACCGTTGCTTGCCTGTCGATCTCGATTTGTGATTTTACGTGTTACCATTCTTGTGATATCGTTGATAAAATTTAGCGTAATTTCTTAATCCTACTTTTTGAACCCATGATCCTAATTCAATAAATCTCTGTAGTTGCGTAGATTTACGCGTATAAGATTCGTAGCCGAAAGAAACATATTATCGGTCGATTTTCACACTTTTTCTCACTTCTATTCGCACTCGATATTTTACTAAATTTCCTTTAATAACTTGATCTGGGATTTACATTTTCTTATTCTTTAATTAATTGTTATTATAATTTATTAATCTTGATTTTATATTCATTATCTCATTATAACTTCCCACAAAAAGTGTGAACACTAAAAGCAATGTTTTATTTTGATGCAGAATTAATATTTTACTCAATTCGTCATTCCTTTTGTATATCTTAATATATATTTTTTCATTACTTAATTTAAATTTTTTTTGGTCATATTTTTATAAGTAGCACATTTCTCCTAATCTATTAATAATTCATTATTCGCGATGTTTTTTTCAAAAAAAAAACTATACCTTAGATTTAAATTTAGTTTATTGAAATGTAAAATTTTGGATTTTGACCATTTTTCCTTTCTTACCTTTTCTTTAATTTTAATTACTTCAAATATTATAAAAACTAGTATTAGATATGAATTGCGTACAACTTACACTACAACAGTGTCTTTTTAAAACTGTTTATTTATTTTTTTCAAAATTCATGATAAACTAAGTTTTTATTTCAAAATGACTAACTCAGAAACTCGCCGATTCAACGGGTTCGCGAATCGTGACGTCAGACCGAAGATTCCTCTTCCACAATCTCGTTCAAAACAGCAAAGTTTGCTTCTACTTTACAAAATCCTTGAATGTTTAAATGTATTCTAATGTTTTCCAAAATTTGTCAAATATTCCCCATACAACGATATTTCCGTTGTGGCCCCCTCCCAAGTCAGATAGATTGAAATTTACCTCTAGAAATATCATGAAAAACGAATTGACAACTATCCCTCTTATATCAAATTTCCCTATTTTGAATATTAATTTCGTCAGTTTGGTCCTTGTATTTAGCTAAACTCCCCTCTGTTAATGGCTAATCTACAATCATACAAAACATGCAATTTTTTTTCTTACATATCTTATAATCTGATTTTTTTATCCTCAAACATCTTTTTTTTATTATTTTTCGAGCCTTGTCTTTATTATTTCACATTTTCAATTTCGAAAAACACTTTCACTTCCACTTTTCTTACTTGATTTTTTAGATAAAACCTAACTCTCTATGTTCCTGGGATTTATTTTTCTAATTGACTAAGAATATATTAAACCTACCTATTATGTCTTTTAGGATAATACAAAATGTATTATCTAAATATGTATTGGTATGCTAAAAAATTATTAAAAAATTGGATTAATTATTTCATTTTTCTCAGTTCTGTTTACAGACATTTCTCCATTTTGTTTCCTATTATTTACTTTTTTTTTGTAGTTTAACTTTTAATTCGTCGATTTCATTTTGTCTCCATATCACGATGAAAACTTTTAATTTTTATTTAAGGAATTGGTTTTAAATTTTATTTATTTTTATTAGTGTTAGAGTAATACGCCTTACCTTTAACTATGGGTATTGCATAGTGACAGCCGGCTTGGGTTTTTGTTGACATCCCATCCATGATAACTTTATGTTTATGTCGCATTGCTTACTTCTCCTTGTGTGTCTTGTTTTGCTGACCTGGTAACAATTTATTATTTACATATAAATTTAATATACTTTTTCTTAACATCAGCTGGTCAGCTTGATTATAGTTATAACGTTGCTTGGTCGTAAATTGTACTTTGGATTGCTATCACTCTCTCTGTCTGTTACCCTCGTTTTAAATAGTTCATAGGAATAGATAGTTTCTATTTACGGATATTATATCTGATTCTACTTTAACTAATGGACATATTTGTTTGATAGTCCTGGAATTTCCGATAAGATACTTATATATTTATTTACTAACTGTTGTGTTTTTTTTGTTTTGGAATTTAAGATTGTGTTATGACTGTACACATCCTTCATAATAATAAACTTTACACTTTTCTCTGCCTTTGACCATTATTTACTTAATATCGGTACTTCGGCCTCACACTTACTTTGCAACATTCTTTTTCGTACTTAGTAGCAAGCATAATATTTTTAAGTTAGTTTTAAATTTCACATGCTTGCAATGACAAATCTTCTGACTTTTATTAATTAGGTTTTTTTATATTTTATTAAAGTTTGATTTTATATTTTTTATTTTAATGTATTATTTGTAAATTTTTAATTGTTTAATTTGATTAAATTGTTTTTGAACTTTATTTCAAGTTTGAACTTATTAAGTTGTTTGAAATTAATTGTTTAATCTTTATTTCTTTTATTGTTATCAACATCGGTTGTGCAGTTTATTTTCGAATTCAATATGCTGGATTACACACATCTTCATTGTCACAGTAGCTTGACATAACAAGTTGTGTATTTGTGGTAATATTACTTACTTTAGATCTAGTTTTGGTCCCTAAATCGTCGATTGACATAACAGCTGCACATTTTTGACCTGTTTATCTCCATAATTATAGTTATAATTTATTTGTACTATCGTCGAATTATAATCATGGCTTATTTCTATTATTTTTCTTTTTTCTTTAACCCATGAGGTGTATACCCGTTCTTTCCTGATATATCTCCTCTTTCATCAAAACTAGAGCCTTATTCACCGCATCTTCAAATTCCAAAGTATTTAGAGATTATTTTTCACACAAAATATCTAGGAACACTACATTTTTGTATTCAGAATCGGGTCAAAGTATGTCTCGATTTAAAATAAATTATATTTTACTATTATTTTTTCTATAAATTGACATCTTATCAAAATACTTTCCATTAATTTGCTTAATTATTTTTCTTTCAATTTAAATGTTTATTATTTTATCAATTCCTCCATTTTGAATTTTTGAATATATTTCTTCCATATTTATTTTTGCTTTTAAGTCGTTTAACATATCACATCCTAAAATTATTTTTGAATGGAAATGTTTCATTATTAATAACTTTGCATCAATTATTAAATATATTAATTCGATAGGTAACATGACATGATTGTTTATTTTATAGGATTTTTGTTTTACTTCACTTAAAATATCCACTCCTGATCAGGGAGTTCTAAAATTTCTACACCTTTGTTTTTAATTCTTAAATACCCTTCTTCATTAATTAGTGACATATCAGCACCTGTATCTAATGCCAACTTATTCATTCTCGTTACTATCTTTGCGGGAATTTTTGGAGTTTCAGTAATCGATTTCTCTTTGAGAAAATATTTTGTTCTTTCTCTAGTAAATTCTCTACCAAATTTTGGTTAAATCCTCATACACAAAGTTTAGGTGATATCTGTGGGGTTGAGATTATTTTTTCCACCTTTTGGTTGGTAGATTTCGTAATACCCCTTTCTCCCACTCCGTAGTGGAAGTTTCCTTGTACATTAGAATTTAAATTTTTATCAATTTGTACATCTATATTTTGATTACCTCCTCCAATTTTGAGATATATATATATATATATATATATATATATATATATATATATATATATATATATTTTCACCAATATTTTATCATTATTTCTAAAAATAATTTCTCTTCAATTTGTTATTATTATTAATCGTTATTTTATTCTCAGTCTTACAGTTTCCAGTTTTAGTTTTCATGTTACATAAGACTTCAGTTTTCAGTTTAAATTTCGAGGCTGGTTTGGAAATGTTTTGGACGGACCAGGTTTTGAGAGTACAGGCGTTCTAGGTTTATTCTAGGTGTTACCGTAGGTTTGAACGTTAGGGATTGATGGGTGTTGGTTTTGCCTATTATCAGTTTTAAACTTAGAATTCCAATTTCAACGACGCGATTCCACCATCGTATCTACATTGGTCAAGAAAACTATGGTCTATTTATTGTTACGGTAGATTAGCCCATACTAGAAAAAAAAATTATTATAAAGTTGCATAATAGTGAATGTACAATATTTTTCAGGTGTTGGTGGATCTATGTCACTAGGTTTATTCTGTTCGGTTCATATTTCCTTGTTCAGTGAACTTGGACGTTCCTAAACTGTCATAAAATGTTTTTCCTAAAGTCACTATATCCCGTATCCCTTCTTTTCACTTCATTATTATTATTATTTTATTTCCTTCCAGAAATCCTTCTATCAATTCAGATACAAAATATTACAACATCTATTACAGCTATTTTATACAATAGTAATCAGTGAGAGAGAAAAAAAGAAAGAAAAAGAAAAGTCAAACAAAAAAATCTAACAAATCTACAATAGACATAACGTTTACTTTAACCTGTACTATATTCTTAAATATATACACTTACGCCTAATCATACTTACACCTATACATAAAACTAATATACACTGCTTACAACTATAACATTTGCTTATCTAAACTAAATGTATAAAAAACATTTGCTTGAATATAAAATATAATATAGTTCAGAGAAAACTGCTCCATTTCTCTGGAAGAGAAAATCAAAACAAAGAAAACACCTGGCTCCCCTAAAGGCATAGCCCGCTTTGGGGATAGCCACTCGTACATTTTGTGAAATAAAGTATGACAGCAGTAAGACAAAACAACCTGAACAAGATGTAGCTCCTAAAAGAATAATTATAATTTAGAAAGAGTTTCCTTTACCTTTTCCCCAAAATATCGGCGAACATTCTACACAAATATTAAAATTTCATATGTTCTTACTTATCAAGAGAGAAAAAAACTAAAAATCCAAATCATAATAAAAATACACATATTCAAAAAACATATGTAAGAGCAATAATACATATGGGTATTATTATACTATTCAATAACTATTAACTACATACATTTGTTACCAGGGGACTTAAATTTAACAAAGGCGGAACCAAAATGGTAACAATGTTTAGAAATAAAAAAAAATTAAAAAAGACAAAACAAATTTAGTGATTAACAAGGCTCAAGTTTATTGAAACAGAAAAAGAAATTTCAACGTTTCAGATTTTATCATTTACAATTGAGAAAGACATCCTGAGACAAAATTATCATAAACAGCTTATGATTAACAATCTTATAATTAGTAAAGTTATATGCCCTTAATACAAAATATTATAATTTAAATAAAAAAAATTAGTCAATAGATTCTGAAGATTTATCCCCCCCCCCTTTTATTTTATATATTTTATCGTTACAAAATTTAACAAAAACAATGAGCACAGCTTAACAATTATCAGGATTATAATTAATCCAAAAAAAAAGATTATACGCCCTTAAATGTAAAAATTACAAAATAAAAAAAAGATGAAAAGATACTGATATTTATCCCCCCCTTTTTTTAATTTATGAAATGATAAGTTTTAAAAAAAAAGGTTACATAATATTACTTATTTTATAAATTACTTAAATGCTATATTGGCCAATAAATATATATATTTTAGATAAAGAATTTATTATAAAAAAGAGAAGTTTATTTAAAAAAGAAAATTTTGAATATTAAGTTTTATTAATTGACGTCAATTATTTTAATTTAGAAAATAACCTCTGGGAGGCTGTTAGGACCGAAAGTTTGCATGCAGGCTCCACCCAATAAATATTTTATATATTTTATAATTAATTACACAAGTCTACATCTAAAAGAATGTTTTTAAGAAAACATATTCGCTGAAATAAATTTTAGGCACATATACAATATGAGTTTAATTAAAGTTCTATAAAGTTAGTTTTTTTTTGTTTTACATCACTTTTGTGCACATGAAACTGAAGCTATGTTGGATAAAACGTGTTTTGTTAACAGGACGAAACATGTCTAGATCTTTCGCTGTGTTTCTTCTACCAGCATATTAGCTATAGCAAAAAACATGTTTTTTAGAGTCTGTACAAAATCAGACATGTTTTAGCATTAATGTTCATTATTAAAGAAAATATCTGGTTATTTGCCAAAATTAAAGAAAATGATTGTATGACAGAAATTCGTTAAGATTGAACTTAAAAGCTTCTTAGATGATTATAAATCTATATATATATATATATTTAATTTGTTTGAAACAAAGCTTGTATAAGACTTGCAAGGAACTGCACAAGTCTGTAAAACGAAATTTTCTGATTTAGAACAGATTTCTCCAATTGTTTTATATTTGACATGTACAATGAGATATTTCGATCATTTAAAGTTCAACATTAGTTTGCACTTATTTCACATAATTGTTCCAAACTCAAAATGTGCCTTTACAAGATTTTGTAAAGTATGTTTTAAGAAAAGTAAATTTTTATAATCATTCAGTTTCAAAAGAACATTGAATATTAAATAAAACATGAAATACATATTTTAAAGAATACATGATAATTAATAAATTATTTTAAGGCATTAACAAAATTTTAAATATGAAAAAATCTGTAAGGTTGAGTACCTGGAAAATCCTGTCGCAGTTCACGTAAGCTTGTGCCGTGAAAACGAAAATTTACCAAACATTATAGAACTAAAATGCACAAAACTTGTAGATTAACATTGCCAAAAAACTGAGGTAGAAATTTTGAAGTCCAAGAAAGAAATTTATCTCTAGCGTAGCTGAATATGGATGTCAGACATTGTGTGACTACAGGTAGACTAGATAACGGGTCTAGAGGAGATAGGCTGTCTTGCGGTTGTACTTTAACCTCCGATATCATATGATCATTAGTTTGGGATAATCTCGCCGGGTGGCAGCATCTGTCAAGCGACGGAAATTGGATGTGGAAATGAGTTAATGAAATTTATTTTGCGGAAGTGCTTTTTTTTGAATTTAAATGCTACAGCTCTCCCCCCCCGAAAGACGGAGTTAGGGTGGAGTCAGAAAGGAGACCAGAAGGGCCTCCCACAAAATTTTGAAAAAGGGACAAAGGGCCAGAGGGGCCTCCAAGAAAAGATCGAAGAAAGGGGCCAGAAGGGCCTCCTACAAACTTCTGAAGAAAGGGGCCAGAAGGGCCTCCTACAAAATTTAGAAACGGGGCACCTGATAGAAACAACGCTTCATAATGCTTTTATAATCACCACTCTAGGGTGTAGCCTCCTTTGGCACTTACTTATTAAATTTTGAAATTTCTACAGGGTCTCAGCTCTTCCCACCTATAGTTGGGATAAGCCCAGGACAGAAAGAGCTGAAGGATGACGCAAAGGTCGACATTGCTGTGCATGAACTGACTTTGTACACTGAGGTACAAGGGGGAAAGGGGTGGAGTGGCACCTCGGGACACCAAGAGGAGGTGACCACTCCGGGGACCAGGGGAGGGAAAGTGCATGGCACTAAGGACTTCAGGAAAAGGCCGGACTCAGAGGAAGCTCACAAGCGGGAGGAGAATCCTCTGAACCGACCATTACAATATATATATATATATTAAAAATAAATAAAAATAAAACCAAAAACTCCTGAAGCCTTTTTGGGTCAGATCATGCTCAGCGTCGTTATTTTTTTTAAATTTCTCTTCTCCCATACGAAGAGAAATTTAAACTATTCACGGCTCTTAACAATTTCCGTGAGAAAAAGAATTTTGAAGGGTCTAAACAAATAATCCATTTTAAAAATAAACAAAGAAGCAGTATGAAACGTTGGTGAGTCAAAATTGTTCTAGTGCACAAGGCAGGGCATGTAATATTTGACTTAAGGTCTTATGTATGTGACTGTAATCATGTGCCCCAAAAAAAAAGGAATTTAAATTAATCAAAAAAAAAAATTATGTAAAAAAAAATTTTATCAAAAAAAAAATTTTAAGTGTTCAAAAAAGTACAAAAGAAAGATGTGTTAAAAAAAGGTGTAGCAAAGTAAATATGTAAATAAAAGGTGACCCATGACAAAAAAAACAAACTCCGGTTTTCTCAACCCTAAACAAACTAAATAAGGAACCAACATGTTGACCTGCTAATAATAAAAGACGAACAACCGAATAATTTAAAGAATAGACAAACAGGCCAACCATGTTGTCCTACATACAAAAACTGGGCCCCTATAATTTGGAAAAGAAAAAAAAAATTTGCACACAATGATATATTATTAAAGAGTTCAACATATCAATTTACTATTAAACAAATGCCACCATCTGCATCAACCAGTCCACCGCCATCTTGCCTATTACTCAACATGATAAAATTAAAAAAAATAAATAAAAATAATTTTCCTTCAAGATGACCAAAACAAAAAAATTCAAAAGCAAGCTCCGTGTTCTTTAACGAGTCCACTAATCGCAGCAAATCCACTGCCATTTTAACTATTGCTGATAATAATAGATAAAAAAAAAATAAACCAAGTAATTTAAAAAAAAAAAAAAAAATTTCTTTTAAGATGATGCAAAAAATGAAAGAGCCAGAGAAAGACTCAAGAATTATATGTAGTGTAGTTGTTGTGTATATGTGTGTGTGTAAGTATGAATTAATACAGACAAGCGAAAGAAAACTCGAGAAAATTTTTGAAGGAAATTTTTAATTTTTTTGTTTTTTTTTTTGTTTTTAACTATTTTTGGATTTTATTATTTATTTAAATTTTTTTTTTGGATTCCCGAATGAGCCCGCTGTCTGGATCAAATTCAGTGAATGACTCGTGTGCAGTGTATGTAAATATATATATATATATAAAAAAAAAATTTAAGCAGACAAAATAATAATAAAAAAAAAATTTTATCGAAATTGGTTTAGAAGTTTTTGTGTAAGTGTTTATAAAAATAAATAAATAATAAAAAGAGACTATAGATTTATAGAGATTTAAATATTTAAACTAAATAAAAAAAATTTCATCAGCAACAGTTGTGCAGTATTTGAAAAAGCTGCAAAACATAAAAATGAGCCTTGTTTAACAAAGTTAATTTTGAATTTAAATTTAGATAGTTCCAATGCAAAATTTTGAAAATTAACTACGGTTCCAAAATTTAAATTAACAACTCTATAATTTAGAGAAAAACCACACTAGAATTTAAAGCAAACCACGCTCTGCTACCAGAAACATGTTACCAGGGGACTTAAATTTAACAAAGGCGGAACCAAAATGGTAACAATGTTTAGAAATAAAAAAAAATTAAAAAAGACAAAACAAATTTAGTGATTAACAAGGCTCAAGTTTATTGAAACAGAAAAAGAAATTTCAACGTTTCAGATTTTATCATTTACAATTGAGAAAGACATCCTGAGACAAAATTATCATAAACAGCTTATGATTAACAATCTTATAATTAGTAAAGTTATATGCCCTTAATACAAAATATTATAATTTAAATAAAAAAAATTAGTCAATAGATTCTGAAGATTTATCCCCCCCCTTTTATTTTATATATTTTATCGTTACAAAATTTAACAAAAACAATGAGCACAGCTTAACAATTATCAGGATTATAATTAATCCAAAAAAAAAGATTATACGCCCTTAAATGTAAAAATTACAAAATAAAAAAAAGATGAAAAGATACTGATATTTATCCCCCCCTTTTTTTAATTTATGAAATGATAAGTTTTAAAAAAAAAGGTTACATAATATTACTTATTTTATAAATTACTTAAATGCTATATTGGCCAATAAATATATATATTTTAGATAAAGAATTTATTATAAAAAAGAGAAGTTTATTTAAAAAAGAAAATTTTGAATATTAAGTTTTATTAATTGACGTCAATTATTTTAATTTAGAAAATAACCTCTGGGAGGCTGTTAGGACCGAAAGTTTGCATGCAGGCTCCACCCAATAAATATTTTATATATTTTATAATTAATTACACAAGTCTACATCTAAAAGAATGTTTTTAAGAAAACATATTCGCTGAAATAAATTTTAGGCACATATACAATATGAGTTTAATTAAAGTTCTATAAAGTTAGTTTTTTTTTGTTTTACATCACTTTTGTGCACATGAAACTGAAGCTATGTTGGATAAAACGTGTTTTGTTAACAGGACGAAACATGTCTAGATCTTTCGCTGTGTTTCTTCTACCAGCATATTAGCTATAGCAAAAAACATGTTTTTTAGAGTCTGTACAAAATCAGACATGTTTTAGCATTAATGTTCATTATTAAAGAAAATATCTGGTTATTTGCCAAAATTAAAGAAAATGATTGTATGACAGAAATTCGTTAAGATTGAACTTAAAAGCTTCTTAGATGATTATAAATCTATATATATATATTTAATTTGTTTGAAACAAAGCTTGTATAAGACTTGCAAGGAACTGCACAAGTCTGTAAAACGAAATTTTCTGATTTAGAACAGATTTCTCCAATTGTTTTATATTTGACATGTACAATGAGATATTTCGATCATTTAAAGTTCAACATTAGTTTGCACTTATTTCACATAATTGTTCCAAACTCAAAATGTGCCTTTACAAGATTTTGTAAAGTATGTTTTAAGAAAAGTAAATTTTTATAATCATTCAGTTTCAAAAGAACATTGAATATTAAATAAAACATGAAATACATATTTTAAAGAATACATGATAATTAATAAATTATTTTAAGGCATTAACAAAATTTTAAATATGAAAAAATCTGTAAGGTTGAGTACCTGGAAAATCCTGTCGCAGTTCACGTAAGCTTGTGCCGTGAAAACGAAAATTTACCAAACATTATAGAACTAAAACGCACAAAACTTGTAGATTAACATTGCCAAAAAACTGAGGTAGAAATTTTGAAGTCCAAGAAAGAAATTTATCTCTAGCGTAGCTGAATATGGATGTCAGACATTGTGTGACTACAGGTAGACTAGATAACGGGTCTAGAGGAGATAGGCTGTCTTGCGGTTGTACTTTAACCTCCGATATCATATGATCATTAGTTTGGGATAATCTCGCCGGGTGGCAGCATCTGTCAAGCGACGGAAATTGGATGTGGAAATGAGTTAATGAAATTTATTTTGCGGAAGTGCTTTTTTTTGAATTTAAATGCTACAGCTCTCCCCCCCCGAAAGACGGAGTTAGGGTGGAGTCAGAAAGGAGACCAGAAGGGCCTCCCACAAAATTTTGAAAAAGGGACAAAGGGCCAGAGGGGCCTCCAAGAAAAGATCGAAGAAAGGGGCCAGAAGGGCCTCCTACAAACTTCTGAAGAAAGGGGCCAGAAGGGCCTCCTACAAAATTTAGAAACGGGGCACCTGATAGAAACAACGCTTCATAATGCTTTTATAATCACCACTCTAGGGTGTAGCCTCCTTTGGCACTTACTTATTAAATTTTGAAATTTCTACAGCGTCTCAGCTCTTCCCACCTATAGTTGGGATAAGCCCAGGACAGAAAGAGCTGAAGGATGACGCAAAGGTCGACATTGCTGTGCATGAACTGACTTTGTACACTGAGGTACAAGGGGGAAAGGGGTGGAGTGGCACCTCGGGACACCAAGAGGAGGTGACCACTCCGGGGACCAGGGGAGGGAAAGTGCATGGCACTAAGGACTTCAGGAAAAGGCCGGACTCAGAGGAAGCTCACAAGCGGGAGGAGAATCCTCTGAACCGACCATTACAATATATATATATATTAAAAATAAATAAAAATAAAACCAAAAACTCCTGAAGCCTTTTTGGGTCAGATCATGCTCAGCGTCGTTATTTTTTTTAAATTTCTCTTCTCCCATACGAAGAGAAATTTAAACTATTCACGGCTCTTAACAATTTCCGTGAGAAAAAGAATTTTGAAGGGTCTAAACAAATAATCCATTTTAAAAATAAACAAAGAAGCAGTATGAAACGTTGGTGAGTCAAAATTGTTCTAGTGCACAAGGCAGGGCATGTAATATTTGACTTAAGGTCTTATGTATGTGACTGTAATCATGTGCCCCAAAAAAAAAAGGAATTTAAATTAATCAAAAAAAAAAATTATGTAAAAAAAAATTTTATCAAAAAAAAAATTTTAAGTGTTCAAAAAAGTACAAAAGAAAGATGTGTTAAAAAAAGGTGTAGCAAAGTAAATATGTAAATAAAAGGTGACCCATGACAAAAAAAACAAACTCCGGTTTTCTCAACCCTAAACAAACTAAATAAGGAACCAACATGTTGACCTGCTAATAATAAAAGACGAACAACCGAATAATTTAAAGAATAGACAAACAGGCCAACCATGTTGTCCTACATACAAAAACTGGGCCCCTATAATTTGGAAAAGAAAAAAAAAATTTGCACACAATGATATATTATTAAAGAGTTCAACATATCAATTTACTATTAAACAAATGCCACCATCTGCATCAACCAGTCCACCGCCATCTTGCCTATTACTCAACATGATAAAATTAAAAAAAATAAATAAAAATAATTTTCCTTCAAGATGACCAAAACAAAAAAATTCAAAAGCAAGCTCCGTGTTCTTTAACGAGTCCACTAATCGCAGCAAATCCACTGCCATTTTAACTATTGCTGATAATAATAGATAAAAAAAAAATAAACCAAGTAATTTAAAAAAAAAAAAAAAAATTTCTTTTAAGATGATGCAAAAAATGAAAGAGCCAGAGAAAGACTCAAGAATTATATGTAGTGTAGTTGTTGTGTATATGTGTGTGTGTAAGTATGAATTAATACAGACAAGCGAAAGAAAACTCGAGAAAATTTTTGAAGGAAATTTTTAATTTTTTTGTTTTTTTTTTTGTTTTTAACTATTTTTGGATTTTATTATTTATTTAAATTTTTTTTTTGGATTCCCGAATGAGCCCGCTGTCTGGATCAAATTCAGTGAATGACTCGTGTGCAGTGTATGTAAATATATATATATATATAAAAAAAAAATTTAAGCAGACAAAATAATAATAAAAAAAAAATTTTATCGAAATTGGTGTAGAAGTTTTTGTGTAAGTGTTTATAAAAATAAATAAATAATAAAAAGAGACTATAGATTTATAGAGATTTAAATATTTAAACTAAATAAAAAAAATTTCATCAGCAACAGTTGTGCAGTATTTGAAAAAGCTGCAAAACATAAAAATGAGCCTTGTTTAACAAAGTTAATTTTGAATTTAAATTTAGATAGTTCCAATGCAAAATTTTGAAAATTAACTACGGTTCCAAAATTTAAATTAACAACTCTATAATTTAGAGAAAAACCACACTAGAATTTAAAGCAAACCACGCTCTGCTACCAGAAACATGTTACCAGGGGACTTAAATTTAACAAAGGCGGAACGAAAATGGTAACAATGTTTAGAAATAAAAAAAAATTAAAAAAGACAAAACAAATTTAGTGATTAACAAGGCTCAAGTTTATTGAAACAGAAAAAGAAATTTCAACGTTTCAGATTTTATCATTTACAATTGAGAAAGACATCCTGAGACAAAATTATCATAAACAGCTTATGATTAACAATCTTATAATTAGTAAAGTTATATGCCCTTAATACAAAATATTATAATTTAAATAAAAAAAATTAGTCAATAGATTCTGAAGATTTATCCCCCCCCTTTTAGTTTATATTATATTTTATCGTTACAAAATTTAACAAAAACAATGAGCACAGCTTAACAATTATCAGGATTATAATTAATCCAAAAAAAAAGATTATACGCCCTTAAATGTAAAAATTACAAAATAAAAAAAAGATGAAAAGATACTGATATTTATCCCCCCCTTTTTTTAATTTATGAAATGATAAGTTTTAAAAAAAAAGGTTACATAATATTACTTATTTTATAAATTACTTAAATGCTATATTGGCCAATAAATATATATATATTTTAGATAAAGAATTTATTATAAAAAAGAGAAGTTTATTTAAAAAAGAAAATTTTGAATATTAAGTTTTATTAATTGACGTCAATTATTTTAATTTAGAAAATAACCTCTGGGAGGCTGTTAGGACCGAAAGTTTGCATGCAGGCTCCACCCAATAAATATTTTATATATTTTATAATTAATTACACAAGTCTACATCTAAAAGAATGTTTTTAAGAAAACATATTCGCTGAAATAAATTTTAGGCACATATACAATATGAGTTTAATTAAAGTTCTATAAAGTTAGTTTTTTTTTGTTTTACATCACTTTTGTGCACATGAAACTGAAGCTATGTTGGATAAAACGTGTTTTGTTAACAGGACGAAACATGTCTAGATCTTTCGCTGTGTTTCTTCTACAGCATATTAGCTATAGCAAAAAACATGTTTTTTAGAGTCTGTACAAAATCAGACATGTTTTAGCATTAATGTTCATTATTAAAGAAAATATCTGGTTATTTGCCAAAATTAAAGAAAATGATTGTATGACAGAAATTCGTTAAGATTGAACTTAAAAGCTTCTTAGATGATTATAAATCTATATATATATATTTAATTTGTTTGAAACAAAGCTTGTATAAGACTTGCAAGGAACTGCACAAGTCTGTAAAACGAAATTTTCTGATTTAGAACAGATTTCTCCAATTGTTTTATATTTGACATGTACAATGAGATATTTCGATCATTTAAAGTTCAACATTAGTTTGCACTTATTTCACATAATTGTTCCAAACTCAAAATGTGCCTTTACAAGATTTTGTAAAGTATGTTTTAAGAAAAGTAAATTTTTATAATCATTCAGTTTCAAAAGAACATTGAATATTAAATAAAACATGAAATACATATTTTAAAGAATACATGATAATTAATAAATTATTTTAAGGCATTAACAAAATTTTAAATATGAAAAAATCTGTAAGGTTGAGTACCTGGAAAATCCTGTCGCAGTTCACGTAAGCTTGTGCCGTGAAAACGAAAATTTACCAAACATTATAGAACTAAAACGCACAAAACTTGTAGATTAACATTGCCAAAAAACTGAGGTAGAAATTTTGAAGTCCAAGAAAGAAATTTATCTCTAGCGTAGCTGAATATGGATGTCAGACATTGTGTGACTACAGGTAGACTAGATAACGGGTCTAGAGGAGATAGGCTGTCTTGCGGTTGTACTTTAACCTCCGATATCATATGATCATTAGTTTGGGATAATCTCGCCGGGTGGCAGCATCTGTCAAGCGACGGAAATTGGATGTGGAAATGAGTTAATGAAATTTATTTTGCGGAAGTGCTTTTTTTTGAATTTAAATGCTACACATTAACCAAGTGTTTAACCTACTCCTGTTTAAAGAGCGACCTTTTCAATTTTCGCAACAAAAATGAAATTGAATTTCCATTTTTGATCTGACCAGGCAGACTTTTGACCACAGGAAATAAAAAGTATTCATAAAGTAAGTTTTAAAAGGTTTTGGCATTGCAAAATTTCCTGCACTTCTTAACCTTACCGTCCTCCCATCAGACCTATCAGAAAGTTGCCTGTTTCCACTTTTTATAAAAATTAACTTAAGTACTTTGTAAATGTACAAGTATCGTAAAGGTAATATTCGTAAACAGAGGAATAATGGCTTTGAATGTTTCAACCTGCTGTTGTTTAGGATCATCCGGACAAACCGTTTCTGAATATTAATTAAAGGTATTACTAACGTAAGTCCCTCCCCAATTATGCCAACCATACTCTATCCTACTGTGAACCAAAGAAAAATAAATCATACGCTTAACAACCGGAGGACACATATTTCTAAGAAAATAAAACACTCTTAATATACTACCCAACTTAGATTTTAATTTAGACAAATGGACTTTCCAATTTAATTCATTGTCGAGGAATACAATCAAATATTTTATGCTGTTACTTGCTTTAACAACTGGTCACGTATTTTTGCGATAAATTCTTTCACGCGTACAATTTGAGCAAGGATAGGCCTATATTAATTTCTCCGAGAAGTCATATCTTCCTTTTAATATAAAATTAACATAGTTAGTTTTTCCACACTCAGGACCATACGATTTTTCGTGTACATTCAGCATAACATAGAACAATATCATCTGCAAATGATGTTAAGCTGCCATTTATTCGCGCATTGCAAAGGTCATTATTTATGTATATAAGAAACAATATAGGGCCCAAAACAGACCCTTGGTGTACGCCATACTTGATTTGACCCATTTTACTAATAAAATTGACTCATTTATCCTAACACATTGTTTCCTTTCAGCAAGATAGCTTTGAAACCAACTTAACACAACTCCTCTGATGCCACAATTAGGGTTTTTGAATCAATATCGAATGATCAACAGTATCAAAAGCTTTTTAATGTCTAAGAAAGCCCACTCACACATTTACCACAATTTATGCCTTAATTTACACAACTCATTAAATTTTAAAGAGCTTCCTCTGTTCTCATACCTTCTCTGAATCCATATTGGTTACTACTAAAAATGTTAATTTTGTTTAAATAACTCATAAATTTCCGTTTATTTTTTCGAGTATTTTTGAAAAGGTTAACAAAAGGGATATTGGCCTAAAATGATTACATACGTAGAGCCTTTCTTATGAATAGGATTTACTACGGCTTCTTTGAGTTAATCAGGAGTAAAACTTAAATTAAAAACGTATAGCAAGACATCGATAAATTTAAGATAAGCAAGTTTTACGATAGTAGAGCTAACACCATCAATGCCTGGAGATTTTCTACTTTGTAAACAGTTAATCGCGCAAACAATATCTCTTTCTAAAATTGAATCTAAAAACATGGAAGAAGCCTCACACCTACCAAAACAAGCTTTAAGATTGGTGAAACATAAGATGAATCATTCTTATAATCTAGTTCACAAGATTTATCATTTACAACAGACAAAAAGTATGTGTTAAACTTATCTGCCACTAACTCTGCACTATACTGCAATTTACCATCAACCATCAAACTTATTTTATTATTCTTTGACTCACTTTGACCAATTATTTGTTTTAGAATACTCCATATTTCACCATTCTTCGACACTTGCTAAAATATGGCTTTCTACCACTTTAAATTTTTCTTTATTATCCATGTCTACCACAATGTCCTCCATTAAGCTCTCAATTTTCCTCAAGAACTGTATTGGTCGTTCTCTAGGATTACCCCAAAATTCTATTTTACATGTACATTGTCAATTTTATTATTTTAATAACAGTCCTGCCGTTAATCACTCCAACACCTACTTCTCCTACACTTTTAACACATTTATTGATTTTACTATCTAAAGATTTAAAATTTTGATCTGATTTTTTCTCAATTTCGAAAGACTTTCATCTAATATTACTACATTGGTATTAATTTCTTGTACTTCCCCTTCTATTTTATGGTGGTTCACTACTCACTTAGATGCATTTCCTACAAGTTGAACTTCCTTTTGCCTTATTCCAGAGGGCTCTACTTTCTTCTTTTTCCTCCTTTACCTATTTTATCTTTTTTATTTTCCAATTTTTCTGTTTTCTCCCTTATTTCATATTCTGCTTTCTTTTCTTTCTCTCTTAACTCTCATTCAACAACTCTCTAGCTTTCTCTTATTTCTCTAGCCTCACTTTTCTTTCTCTCTCTATCTTTCAAAACCTTTTCTTCTTTTTTTCTCCATATATACCATGAACGTTTGGAAATCTTGGCTTTCATTAGCCATTTTTAATTTTATTTATTGTTAAAGATTTCCCAATTTTTTTTTTAATATAAACTTTTAAAATTATTTAACTATTGTAATATCTTAAATTTATCCCTCTATTTATTTTTCACGATTTCATTTTTTTATTAAGTCATACTCCCTCCCCCCCCCCCATTGAACACATCAACGCAGATCCACAAAATAATCTAATTTGTATAATACTGACAACTAAACTTATCTCTAACATTTATTTATCTAACATAGATTGTGAAAACCTTCTTGAAACTTTACCTAACTGCTTTCACCTAACAATCTCCACAATAGCTTTTAAGAAACTATTCATTAATAGTTACAACTTTCGCTGCTAGTGGCGCTCAATTAAAAATTATTTTTAAGCAGCACCTACACAACTGTAACCATCATAGATCTTACCTAACCAAGGTGTGTGTGTTATTGTACCAAACTTGTAGTAGGGTTTCCAGTGTTTTAAATTGTCCACATTCAATGCAGTGCCCATTGGACATTTATCAAAGACTGTACTTAACTAGAAATTGGAGGCTGAAAGAAGTGGCTAAATACTATGAAATAACTATAGTTCGTAAAACCAAATATTTCATATCAAATCTGAATGAAAGAGAGTTTGTTAAGCTTTATTGATACAATATTACCATAAATAAAATATTTATGATGAGAGAAATGTATATATATTTAAAACAAAATGGTATTATAAATTTTAATAGAATGTCAACCACTATATGTTGTGCATCACATATTTTTACCTTCTAAATGAGTGCAATCATTTTTGATGTGTTTCTTGTGGTAATTCCCGTCACAAATTACTGTAACATTGCCCCAAATACGAAAACACCTTTGTAATTAATCTTTTCTATAGTATTCCATTAACACCGCTATAATTATATTATAATAATAGGTTTATACTTTGTTGGAATTAAAAATAGCATTTTGGAAGAAGTCTAAATGTGTTATTGAGTAAAGTTTTTGAGCTATGTAATACAAAATTAGATACCTACTGCTTATTTAGATATTTATCAATTATAGAGTTATGATTTATTTATAACATTTATATATAATACCTTTTACTTTAAATCAAAATTATTATTAAAATAATAAAAATTGCATTTCCGAAAAAATGTATTGACTCCTCAATATTCAACAATAGATTTGTCCAAGTTCCGTGATTGAGTATGTGATTTTAATAAATGTAATGTATTTTTTTCCAAATTTCGTTATTACAAAGAACAGTAATAATTAAGACAAAAAATACGTAAGAAACCTATTACACTACTCTTGGAAGCTGATACATCTTATTTTTTTTAATTGTAATTTATAGAACAGAATTCACAAAAGTATACAGCACAAATAATATTTTTCATAATTTTAGCTATAAGATATATTTTTGGTACGTTGTAAATGATGATATACCACATTTCCTGCCGTATTATTTATAAAGTATCATTTAAAACTCACGTTTATGATATATTTCTCCCTATTTGACAATAACCATTTCTCACAAATTTTCATGTTGGAAAAAATTTGTGTTTTGGCTGATGTGCTACGTGGATCTTCTAACAACAAATTGTTACATTCCCAACCAACAATAGAACATAATACCGACCTTAATCAATAAAACCAATAGGTTCATTTTGCAAGATAATATTTACTTCAAGTCGATAAATATGACTCGTTTGGTGACATTACTTCATTAATAATAGTTAAATTTGTTACTTCGTGGCATAAAATTAATCTGTTCAATTAAATCTCAGTGCATTAGATTATTTGTCTTATTTCATAATTCACACAGTTCACTTAGTTGGACTTAGTATATCATAAATATAATAACTTATTGACAAGGAAACAATTAATATATATTTATCATTATTGTTAATTGTAGGTTATAAGTGTGATAATGCAGTTTATCGTATGCGTAACACTGAGTCAAATATATAAAAAATAACGATAATCACATACATAAATTTCATTGTTTCTCAACACTATAATATTTTTTTTATGAACATAGTTTTGATCTACTTAAAATATCATATTTTTATATACTGTATAAAATTAGTAATTAAATTTGAAAAATGTTTTCATATATATTATGTAAAACTTAATAAATACCAATTGTAAAAAAAAAGTCCCCATATTAAATACCTAATGAGTATTGAACATGAAACATTTAGTGTTACATATAGTGGAAGAACTTATATATTACAATTAAAATGTAGTTATTCTTTAAGTAATGGTTATTATGTCATGTACATCCAATAAATGATATTTATATAATTTAAAAAAAAAAGTTTTTGGATCAAAATGTTTTAATTTAATTGTTTATTTTTGTTTTTTATGTTACGTCGTGATCATATTATTTTACTAACATCAAACACGAATGTTAATCTGTAATTTAGTTTATTACTGATGTAATAAATTAAAGTAACATAGATAGTTGAATGATAATTTTATAGAAATAAATAGTAATTGCATTACCTCTCGTTTCATAGTTATTATGTACCCGGTACCTTTGTTTTACGTTATTACACAAAATATTGGAATAATTGTTTATAAACATATTTTAACTAAATATATTTGTAAATTATGAGGGAATCAATGTTTTGCAGGAGTGAACAAAGTGTATAAGAAAAACCTGAACCTTTCAATGAATGATTAGAAACATAACTAAGTCATAAAACAATGTGAAATTATAGTTTAGAACTGAAACTCAGTTGTTAGCACCACAATAAATCAAATTCTGCAATTCAAATCACATCATTGTTGAAAAGCTGTTACTATTGTATTGACTACCTGTGAAATACAAACTTCCCTGATTATTGGTGAAATATAGTTATTTTGGACAGATGTAAAAAAAAAAATGTGTTTTTTTGACACAGATTTATGAATTTTACACTGAATTTCTCAAAAACTACTTAACTTACAGCTCTGGGACCTATGTTAATCAATTTGTCAGGTTTAAAACCATAAGAAAACAATTGAATTTCCATTTTAATTTACCTTCCCAGAATTACAGTAGGCCCTTAATTAACCTAGGGTACAAAATTATGGTCGAAAACTTTAACTAGCAGTAACTCGCAAACGAAGCATTTCCGGACCTGTTTTAATAACTTTTTTCTTTACTTTTACATGTAGAATGAACTCCCGAAGTATTTGCATATCTTCGTGAATCGCCCTGTTTTAAGACTTTGTTAGAAATGTATATTGTTAATATGATAATTTATCTGTAAAAAAATGTCTACTTATACTGTATCTTTATTTTTATATTTTTAATGTAAGACCTTTAATGGAAAATGTAAGTTTTTCCAAATTCTATTAATATAGAGGAGGACATTATTTTCAAAATATTTTTGTATTTTAACATTTTTAAAGGTACTGTCTTGTTATACCAGGCAAATCACGATTAAAATAGAGAGAAAATAACATTTAAAATTAATATCAAGGTATTTGGGCTTTGAACACATCCTCTTGTATATGTTGGTAATGAAGAAATTATTTATTCCAAAATTTCAAACCTTTCATAATATATCATTATAAAATATAAACTTGTTTATTCGCATAAGATCTAGATCTTGGGGTAACTCTTTTGGTCGTTCATTATTTGTACGTTTTAATAATGTTACATTTTCTTTTGTTTTATACGTGGGCCAGTTGAAAAGCAAAACCACCTTAAAATGATTCGAAAAATCTTATGAGATTTAATACAATTGTTGACTTTTGCCACTTGCGGATTTTAAATAAAAGTAAGTATTAGAATATATTTAGTATTATTATAGGTCCTGTATTGCCATTCCCAGATAATTTACTCAGAAATATGGGATAATCTAACGTGTCTATGTGAATATAAACTATTTACGACAGATGGGACACACTTGTTATACGTAATAATAAACTTCACAATCCTTTCTTTTACGACATCAAATTCAAACTGAACCGAATTAAAGTACCGACAGAGACTCCATTGCGGTAAACCAACAAATCTTTAAAACAAATCGAAATATAACTTTATGATATTATGAAGTATATTAAAGTGATGTTCGAGTTTACGAGTGAGGAGGAAAATTAAAGGAAAGAGCAAGTTTATGTGTTTACAATGGATGATATTTATTTTCTGAACAAGTATGTGGTAAGCTGAGATTCTTTATTAATATATTTAGTATACAAATAAGACAGTAATTCATTAAATGTATTTTACACTCTTGTGAAAATGAATTCGGACATTTACATTATGGTGGAGATTCCAATTATTTAGAAAGTTCTCAAATTAGAAGACAAGATGTAAAGTGTTTGTGTGAACATCCCGTTCTGTGTTTTAGAGATTCGTAGAGGAATCGTTGTCATAGAGGCTGGTCTTTTACTTGATCTTCTGAAACATAAGTAATTGTCGACATTTTAAAATAAAATTTTGGATATGTCTAACACTGAATAAAACACATGAGGGCAAAACAGCCAACAAGTCGAACATCGTTACGATGCTTATGTTATCATTTATTCATGGCATAAATATTACCGCCACCAATGCATGGTTTAGAATGGAGGATAAAACACATATGAGGGCAAAATTTCCAACAAGACGATAGCGACACGATGCTTACGTTATCATTTATTTTTTCATAAATATTACCACCATCAATGCTTGGTTTAGAATAGATTATAAAACACATAAGGGCAAAATTTCCAACAAGACGATAGCGACACGATGCTTACGTTATCATTTATTTTTTCATAAATAATACCACCATCAATGCTTGGTTTAGAATAGAGGATAAAACACATGAGAGCAAAACTACCAACTAAAAGATAGCGACACGATGCTTACGTTTTCATTTATTTTAGGCATAAATATTACCGCCATCAATGCTTGGTTTAGAATGGAGGATAAAATAGATGAGGGTAAAACTGCCAACAAGACGATAGCGACACGATGCTTACGTTATCATTTATTCTTGGCATAAATATTACAACCATCAATGCTTGGTTTAGAATAGAGGATAAAACACATGAGAGCAAAACTACCAACTAAAAGATAGCGACACGATGCTTACGTTATCATTTATTCTTGGTATAAATATTACCGCCATCAATGCTTGGTTTAGAATGGAGGATAAAACACATGAGAGTAAAACTACCAACAAGACGATAGCGACACCATGCTTACGTTATAATTTATTCTTGGCATAAATATTACCTTCATCAATATTTTGTAAATATAATAATAAATTTTAAGCAATACAATTTCTGACAACAAAAAATCAAATTTCTTTAATAAATACTATTTCTCAATGGTCTATTTGAATTATTTATTTTTGCCACTAACAATTTAAAATATCAATAATTGCATCATGTTATATTATAATATCATAACTATTTAATCTATAAATAAAATACCACAACTTTCAACAAGTGGAAAAAGCAGATATATTTTTATTTTATATTAAATTTTAATAAGATATAACAACAGATATATCCCTATTCTAAAAACAATCTTTGTTTTTAGTAAATATAGACTTTTTTAAATTTCTTTCAGTAACAGACCCATAACACCGCAAACTACAATATTAATCAGTTAGTATAACTAACTATTAATTGTTGAATGGAATAAAGTACATTAATAAGATATTACTTTTTTTAAATTAAAGTGAAAATAATAAATTACTTATCAAAGGCGTAACCAGTAAACGTATTATTTCTTCTTACCCCCCCCATAATGTCAGTTAAGTTTGATCCTCAAATAAATAAAGAGTTGATTATTGATATTAACAACACCTCTATTTTATTTTATACTTTATATTTATTATTTTATAACTGGTGTTTTATTATCATATATAATTTATGATTGGTTTAAAAAAAATCCAGAATATTATTTATCCAAATCTATTTTAAATATCTGCTCCATGTTACGTAAAATAATATGGAATGCACCTATTGTGCTATGAATGATTTTTTGGGACAAGTAATTTAATAACAATAATGATTTGAGTAGAATAATATCAGTTTTTGGTTTTCAAAACGCCGAATGATTATGAATAAGGAATAAACTTGTCGTTAAATATATATTTCAGATGTAAAATTGATATTTTGAACTATTAAAAGACATCATTGTCAAAATTAATTATTGTGTTTGACTTTGAAATATGATATATGTTGTGGAAAAACTGAACTCTGATCTTAGATAAATCGTAGATAATTCTTTTTCTTTAAACTCTATAAATTATTATTTTACAAATATTTTATTATATTAAATTTGTACTTATTAATACAATTTTAATGGATGAAATGTTTCAATATAATTTTTATATTATCGTCAAATCATTTATTATTTTGTTGTATTTTCTAATTAAAGATGGACACAATAAAAAGTGGTATAGGATAGAATATAATTCCAGAAACATTCTTTTTTACATGTGACCGTACTCATGTATCTGACTTCACAGGTAGCTATTTATAACACTCAATTTCAATTATACGAAATCAAAATTTGTTGTACCGTAGGTTGATCATTTTTTATAAATGTGAATTTAATAAAATCATGTCACTCCTAAATTGTCAAAACAAGAAAAAAACGATTCAAGAATTTATAATTTCAAAGTGTTTCTGTCATTAAAGGAAATAATTTTTTTTTCACATTAAAATTATTATTCCTATCGTTTTGAAACCCGTGTTAGTATATCTTATTTAATATCAACAAATTTATGATATTATTGAACTCATATTCTAATTAGTAAAGCTCTTATTTCGTATTGTAATCTAAGCCTTACATTGTGTTTTTCTCATGTCTCTAATAATAAGTCAAAACTAAATTTTCAGACATCAGAATTAAATAAAATTTTATCGTGGAAAAACTATTATTATATTATATGACATACTAATAATTTTTATATTTTTTTCTAATTAAAAAAAAATAATAATAATAATAATAATTTACTAAACATATTGCCACTTTTTTACGTAAATAACAATATACAATATACCAATATTCTTGTAAAAAAACATGAATAAAAGTATTATATTTATTCCTTATCTGCTATTAGTAAATATAACTTGTTAAAACATTTTAACGCGCTGACACACAAAAAAGTTTTAATTGTAAAAGAATTCAATACTTAAATTTTATTATTATATGTTTAATAAGAAATTAAGAGTGCTTATAAAAGTTAATCAATGTTTTCTTTTAGATTGATATCTTTAAAAAAAATCAGAGAATATATTGAGTAAACAGACTTGTCCAACTATTCACAAAGTCAAACAAACCCACAAGAGATTGTGACAAATTGCATCTATAGTTAGAATCAGTTGACATTTCATAGTCTGGACTATAAGAGTTTATATGAGTAATAAAAATAATAAACTATTAGTGGGGGAGGGGCAATAGGTAATATGTGTATAGAAATTATATAAAACATGAAAGAAACCCTAAACGAGAAAAATTATTTTAAGTAATATTTTTAATATAAATTTATAGTAAAGTACTGTAAAATTATGCTATTCAGCGGAGTTATCTATTGATAACAACTATTTTTAATATTTAAATTAGCAACATGAAACTGTAATGATTTCTATAACGTATTACTAGTATTCACACTAGTACTTAACAAAATATCAAAATGGAATTTTATTCAAATGTTGTAATATTTCAAAGTTACATTTAAATATACAGTACAGGTAATTTGAAATTAAATAATATACGTAGATTCCCGTACATATAAATTACTAAAAATAGTAAATCATAAAATCAAGTTAAGACATTTTTTACAAGAGTTTAAATTTTACGACGTTATTTTTCTGCATTTTATTTGAAATTATAAAGGAAGTAAAATCAATTTTATATTGA
This sequence comes from Aphrophora alni, assembly GCA_963513935.1. Lineage (NCBI taxonomy): Eukaryota > Metazoa > Arthropoda > Insecta > Hemiptera > Aphrophoridae > Aphrophora > Aphrophora alni. The sequence goes on along the minus strand of OY740770.1, from coordinate 67,921,031 downwards.
TATCATCATTGTAGCTCCTTGAATAGTAATCATATTCACAATGCAACCAATATGTAGAAAACTCATGGGAAATGGTGACCGTTATAGTGCTAATAATAAATTACATAATCCGATTTAAATGTATAAAGATTTTAAATTTGTACTTCGTTTAATAATGTAGGAGTGATCAGATATGTTGTGAATGCATATATTACCCTCCAAGAGATAGGAGCATATTTTATTGTTAACTACATCTTCAAATATACAAATAATGGTCTATAAATTTAGTTTTATATATTTATAAGCGCAAGCTACTTGCAACACAAATTTTTAAGAACGAGAATCTGTAACTAGAATGCAGGTGAAATTTGTAGTGTTCAAGTTAAAAAGAGATTCTATTGTACAAACAGTAGAAAATAAGTTGTTCCATAAGTCATAATGTGTAATGTAACTACAATAAAACTAGATGCAAAATAATCTTTTAGATAGAAGGTAGCATAATCATTAATAAGACTTATTCAATGTGGAATAATAATTTTAAAATATTATGTAAGAAATTAAAGAAAATGTAAGCCTCATGTGCAGTTAAAATATGAACGGCGATTTATTTCATTAAGTTCTTGTACCATGTGATAATATTAAAATCAGTCATATTACGTTCTATTGAATAGAATGCAGAGAAGCGAGTTGGCCAATTAACCTATGCAATATCTGCTGTTAAAGAAAATCTATTTCTCGTGAACTAAAGTGTAATAAGATATTTAACCTCCTTAATAAATGTTTCTTATTAATCGTTAAGTAAGGGAAAGATTATTCCCCACAAATTCAATCATGGAGGCTGTAATCTAAATGAAATCATGGTCACATCTTGAGTATAATGTGAACTATATTGGAGTATACTTTTCATCCGTATTGAAATCTCCAGATAAGAGTACTGGTTCCCAGAAACATACACTTCAATCAAAATACCTATGATTGTAAGAGCCCTTTATACATCCTTTTGGAAACTTCAATAAATACCGTCTCACTGTTATATTTATTATTATTTTTTAGTTTCTTTGATTTCATTTATCCTAAACGACCCTCATTTGTAATAAATATATATATATATATATATATATATATATTCTTATTGTTCCAAATATTATGTGAAAATTTCGAGTTATTCCCACTATTTAAAAATTAAAATGAAGGAACATAACTATGAACTATTGTAAACCCTTGTAACTTCAGTTTTATACAATTAATTTGAAAGCATTCAAATGATAACAAAAATATTATAACCATATAATTCTAAATTTTATGAAGCTGTGAGGAATGTTGTATCCTGGGACCGCTGACTCGTAAACTCCTATGAGATAAATATATTCGTGAAAATGTTGACTAAATAGCAATATTTGTAACGAAATGGTGAATCGTAACATTGGGTATTTGTAAATTACCACATTTTGAAATATGCCGTGATATCAGATATTGTTATTTCGTTTAGAATTAGTAAAGGGGTTTTTTTTTTAAACAACACCTCATTTGAATGACATTATTATACCATCAAAATTACAATTTAGGAAACAAATTAAATGCTGTGTCTGAATCTTTGTCTTTGCAATCATCCTCTTATCTAGATATTAAAATTTCTAAAATAAACTTATTCAACATCTGGTAGTATAATTTGCGTTTCCACCAGTCCTACTTTACCGTTCAAAATCCTTCTCTTCAAAATCTGAAAATATCTTTCGCTTTAAGAGATTCCCCAATACAATAACTTTTAGAATGCAATCAGTACGGCAGGTTGTAACACTTGTGTATTGTGTTAGACGGCTCGTCTATTGTGTTAGAACCAAATATTAATTTTAAATGAATTTTTCTTCAATTTTTTTTTAAGAGACAACAACTTAACTAGCTGGAGAATTCAATTTATTAGTAACACAATTAATTTTCGTATACATAGCTGTAAATAGATATATATATAAATGTATCTTGTGTGATCAGAGAACTTTTTTGTTTTACGTTTAATTACCTATATGATGTAATCTCAATGTTGTATTATAGCTATGATTCATTCTGGGAAGATTTTTCTCCTTAGGGTCTCGTAACACAAGTATGTAAATGATTTTAAAATAATCCTTGTAGCCATATTTGTAGTATTTAATTTGAATTTGAAAATATCAGTAAAAGCTGAAGTTTCTATCCAAGAAGTAACAAAAAATTGAATTTTTTAAAAAAAAATATTTTGAAAGAAAGAACAATGCATTGAGGTCGAGACAATCAAAACTATTGAACCAATTCTTTACAATAGAACTAGTCAGGCATGAAACACGATATTCATCTGAGTGCCCTCATTGTTTCTCTTTTGTTCGAAAAAAGATCATCCGTTGTAAGTTACAGAGACTAGGTTCAGTGATGGAGAAGCCATATGTTACAATTTTAGTTTGTTAAATATTTTCGTTATGTTTTGATATAAAGAAAAAAACTAACTAACAAACACTAAATAGGTTTAACAGTTTTTACAATCTGATTTAAGTCTTTCTATGTATTTCTATCTTAGTAGTGACAGATTTATTCGACACCAATCGATAGATATTAGTAAGATTTCCACTTCCAGTATTTAAAGGTAAATACTGGATTTGTTCGCAATACTGGATTTAAAGGGGGAAAATACAGAGACGAAAATTATACATTGAAAATGTATTTATTTTAAAAATAGAGATTTTCCAGTATTTCATTAATAAAAATAAATTATATTATACCAATATAATGTTTTACTAATGAACAAATTAAACAATTAGTTTTATTGTCTAAAAATTTAATATATATTGGAAGATTACATGTTATTAAATCACATAATAATAAGTCACCATACCCTTTTGTACGTTTCTCCTTGTTATACACATAAAAACTTAAACATTATCTTATTTATACAAGTTTTCCTTTGGTGTGAATTTATATATAACGATCATTATGGAGTTTTTCCGGTATAAACGACAGTAATCTCTCAACATTCAAATTGATATGGTTCAAAGTAATGATTTAAAATCATTCAGCAATTCGTTCACGTCTTTCTTTTGATAAATTCGCCGATGTATGTGTATTCACTCCTTATTTAATGAATTTGTGTATGTATACACTGTTATATGTATAGGATATTCTTTGATAAGTTCCATCTCCTTCTCGTTGTGCTAGTATAATAATTCACTCTTTTATAAATTCCTCAAGTTTCTTCTTAACTTAAACTAGTGGATTTTTTGGCATGTTTAGGAAGATATAATACTCTGTCCAATTTATGCGGCTACAACTTACGAAATAGTTTATCTCTTTCCAGCAAGTATCCATCTCACGCACACACACTTACAAAAGATTGGTCCAATGTTACACATTCATAATGTTGATTCTTGTATATTACACAGTTGTATACGTAATATAATACAAAACGTTGGAAATATTTGTGAATAATATGAAACATAATAATTATAAAGACTCTTCAGAATTTTAAGTACTTAAAATATGTTATAATTTCAAGATCATATTTACAACTTGTAACTCGGAAATTTGGTCAATAGGACATACAAAATAAGTATTCAAAAAATATAGGATACATGTTTAAAGAAATTATTAATAAATAGAAAATAATAAGATTGCATACGACATAACAACATAATAATAACATTATGCAAAACACAAAAACGAAAAACACTAATGTTAAATTAGGTTATCACGTTCAAATATAATTTTTAAACTGTACTAACAAATTATAAGATAAATATATACTTTTTATTTGAACACTTTATGTTTCTACAAATATCATCACAATAAATAAATTTCAAATCTTTACCATTTTTATTGCATCACTCTCAGTCTTCTTCGCAATTTACTGGTGTCACATTAATGATGATATTTTGCACAAGATGCTGATCTTGGCACTGTGAATTCCGTTATAGAACATACATTGTGGAACGTGTTGGATCTATTTGGACAATAAGCATGGATTAAAGTGCCTTATGCCCTTTTAAAAATATTATCAATTTGTACTTCATGTTACAACTTTTTACACAAAATTTAAAGTAAGAACAAACGAATAATATCTTATTATAATGGCATTGATAATCTGCTAGTCCACACACTTTAAATAAAAAGTTATTTAGTGGCTATTGATATTGGATGACAGCAGTTAACATAGTAATTGCTTTTTGTGTAATATTTACATTTTTATTCGTGTAACTCATTACACATACGCTACTTAAATTTGATAAAACTCGCACAAAATAAGCTATACTAAAATTAACACTATTTATTAACTGATACTGCACCCTTTTTAAGAAAGAATAACAACTTTTTTACAAAGTTATTCCAACACAGAACACTAACGGGACAATAATTATTTAACATACAATTCCTCTCATATGAATATATACTTGTAAGTCACTTATTTGTCGTAGTTTGACAATTGTGTCTGTTGTTCATATTGATTGATGGCCTAATAACTACTTCCTGCCTCGTATAATACTAAATGATGCTTATTAGTAATAGTCTACTGGTTTACTCCCGGGTAGCGCATTGTGGAAAACGTTGAATATTCTTTTTATAATCAAACATTAATTATTGTCTTTATTTTTTAATAACGCTACATATTTCATTGTAATGAAAAATAATTTACATGGTGGATAAAATATCGCGTACTAACCTGTACAAAATGAAACATTTATTGCATTAAAACTATAATGTTCTTTTACAGAAACGTTTATTATAGTGGAAATGAAACATGTTTATTTACAGTCTTATTCATATTATTTCTTGATACTTGCACAATAGATATGTTTAATGTCTATTATGTTTAGTATCTTTTGATCAGAATTTATTGTACAAATCAATAAATAATATATTAATTAATTGCATTTCTTGAAATGATACATTATGAGTAGGATATATTACGGTCGGTATATTTAGGTAAAGTTTTGCCCTATGCACTTGTGCTATTCCAATGAAATCCCACCTCCAAATAGGTGTTATAATGAGAAACATTTTAAATAAATTGCCGATTTTTACCAGTTTGATTAGAGAATTCCTTAAAAAATAATAATAAAAAAATTAACGAATTGAAATTGCCAATCAATATATCTAGAGTAACCTAAGGTGCTGCGAGATCAACATGGTTTAGTTGAAATTGATCAGTCTTTATCAATAGTGTTGAGTTTTTTTTTTTTTTTTGAGATGGTTAATGTAATGTTTTTGTTAATGTTTTTTTCGATAACTATTGGTATGAAATACTATTTCACAAGTTACAGTGTATAGTATGAATTTTAGTATCGTTATAGCCATCCCCATATACTGCATAGTTGTAAAACAATTAACAACGATTACACTATAGTCACAACTCGATACAAATTCATAGTCCAATTCGCCTCTCTTAGACATGTAAGAAGTTAATATACAGCGTAACTGATAGACATGGAAACAATAAAGGTACAATCTTTAATATAACAGAGCAAGTGTTTTGTTATTAGGCAATAAATTTAATTATATTTTCTAATTGTTGAAGAGTAATTGTCCTAGTTAGGTTAAGGTCATTTTTGCAGTACCGCTTCATTTAATACTATAAAAATCGAAAATACATAACATTCAGTATTAAAATTGTAAAACCAGATATTTAGTTATATTAATTTTAACCTCGGGTTTTAACTCGGTATGTTTGCTACACTTTTTTACACTCATAATTTGTCATGAAACAACATTTAATTTAATAAAATATGTTTCAAAACGAACCCGAGAGCAAGTTTTAGATAGACTTTAATAATATAAAGTTGTATTATATACAAGTTCATCGTAGTAATATACTAGTATAATACTGTACATAATTAACATAACATTACAAGCCTGTAATTTATAACGGTATAGTGTTTAAAATATTTTAATTCAAATAGTTATAATACACTCACAGTCCTTTGTATCCTTAACATATTTGGGAAAAAAAATGTAATTGATTTGTTATTATTTCAATTTTGTTTCTTACATTTTCCGAGAACAAAAATTACACTAACTATGATGTTCTGAAATACACAAATTTCTATGTACGTTTTCTATTTCAATTGAATTAGGTTACTTTTGCTCGGATATTCACTACAATTATTGCAGGAAAAAATAAACATTAGGAATATTAAAAAATAATAATAATTTACAGTTTAAAAAACTAAGTTCCTAAATGTCTTTAATCAGTTTTTTTTTTTTTAATTTATTTTCTTCAACGGGGAAATACTTTAGTTTTCTAAAGTTATTGTATTTATTTTGTCAATATAACAAGCATATTATAGACTTATTAATTTTAGGAGAAGAAACATATCACCAATACGTTTTTACGTTTTCGATATACGTATGTGTATAAACTTCATTGAATCAAGTCTGAAAATTTTGGATCTAACTCACATGGAGTACATTTCATAAGTGATAACGAATGATCATATAAAATCATTGCATTTGAAATATAGCCATTTTTAAATAAATAAATAATAATAAATTGATTGCTGTCAAACATTACTGAAAATTTATATCAACATGTATATTTTCTTGAGTTGTTTTAATGAAATATCTCCCAAATAATTACAAAAATAATATTGTTTCTAGTGTAATAACACCATGAATTAAATTGTAAATAATAAAATCTTGCTACAGCATCCAATTTATTACATTTATGTGAACGAAAAATGTGATTCATAAGTAGATATTTATTTTATTATTATCTAGGTTTCTATTTTTTTGTAGTGGTTTCTCTGATATTATTGCTAGCGCTGTAATACCTATCTGACCTTCGTGAATCATCTATACTGCTGTATATAGTACAACCACTTAATTTATAATTAATTATATGAGTGTGTTTTCAAATTATATTGTAGTGTTTATTTATAATATAACTCTTAAATAGTAAAAGGTAATTAATAATTACGACATTCACCTATGTTATCCCGCACAGAATATCATCACCTTTGACGTAGGGATGAAACAAATGTAATAAAAAATAATATAGTAATATGATTACCCTTATTTTAATATCGTATTTCCATGTCTTTAATAATATATATATATATATATATATATATATATATATATATATATATATATATATATATATATATATATATTATTTAAAGACATGGAAATACGATATTAAAATAAGGCTAATCATATTACTATATTATTTTTTATAATACTCATATATATATATATATATATATATATATGAATATTTTGTTTATAAATAAATTATTAAAAGTATTTTTTTAACAAGTTTCTGATCTCTTCAATCTATTTTATTACGTTGTTTTGTTAGTTTAGTAATATGATTAGCATATTAAAAATATTATGGATCATATTTAATATATTGTACCACCTTTATATATTATTTAAAGACATGGAAATACGATATTAAAATAAGGGTAATCATATTACTATATTATTTTTTATAATACTCATATATATTTATATATATATATATATATATATATATATATGAATATTTTGTTTATAAATAAATTATTAAAAGTATTTTTTTAACAAGTTTCTGATCTCTTCAATCTATTTTATTACGTTGTTTTGTTAGTTTTCCTTTGTGTATTATTTTCGTTAGAAGCCCAATGTTGTTGTATATTTATTTATGTGAACGGTGACCTGTAAAGAGGTATGGCGTAGGTGCCCTAGGTTATTTTCTAAATATTTATTTTGTTTGTTATTTTATGGTTCGGTTTATTTTGTTAAATCTTAGTGCCTATCAGACATTTTTCACATCTTTCTCCTATTATTTCGAGAAAAATATATGTGATGTTGGTTTTATCGTAGCTGTTTTGATTAGTTTGCGTTAATATGTTATATAATATGTATATTCTGTTTAATTATAATATGTTTACATAATATGTATATTGTATAATTTGTACTTTTTAAAATATGACAAAATAGATATTGTATGAAAAAAATAATAAATTGTAAACATATTTTTATTTTAAAAAAATCATAACTGGAAAAACACACAAAACTGAAAATGTTTTTATAGATGTAACAACGAATGACATATCCATAAATTCTTGACCAATATTTTTGTTGTCTTAAGTTAGAAAATGTCAAAGTAATGAAGATGTGGTAGGGATACATGGCCAACAGGTGGTCTGTCATGGGTTAGGGACAAGCTTCGTCTATGTTTATCGGGCTGACAAAAGAGTAAATTATTGGAGTTGTTGGGTGTGGGTTACCCCCATTGTAAACTCTTACTGTTAAATGTCAATGTGTTATTTCAGAAAAGGGACATTAAAGTTATAAATTTGTTCCATATTGGTGCTCAGTATTCTCAAAACATTGTTTGTGCTTTTTGAAGATTACATTTTACATATGTGTTTGCGATGACTGTGCTGATATCGCGGTGCCATATGCATATATGGCCACAGTGGTGTTTTTAAGTGTTGGAAAGTCCTTGATGTGGATTTTTAACATCAAAGACCCAATTAGGAACCCTTGTTGCACGCCAGCCAGTTTTTTCACTGTGTAGATGTTATTTGGTCTACATCAAGTCTAAACGTACGGACGGACATGTATGATCTAATGAGATGGATTATCCCGTCTGGGAAGTTTTAGTGTCTTAGTTTTCCGATAAGACTACTATGATACTTTATTGCATATACAGGAAGACCTTGCCAGTGGAGCGGTTCTTGTTGAGTCCCTCGGCTATATGTTCAACCACGGTCAGTAGTTGGATTGTTGTGGATAGTTTGGTTATGAAACCAATTTACTTTTTCCTCAGGATGTTTTTTGCATATATGTGTTCATTGATACTCTTAAACTAAACTTTCTTGAAGAATTTGTTCACAAATTTATTTGTCTGTATGATTCTGCCGTGTGCTTAACTATAGCTAAGAGAATTAATTACTTAGCCTCCTTCCAAGCTGCAGTTAAATATTGTGCTCAGATAATAGCGTTGAAAATATTAGTGAGATATCAAAGTGCCTTTTTCTATAAATATTTTAATGTTGTATATCTTCTGTCCAGGAGCTTTCCTGGCTTTTGAGTATGTAATCAATCCCTGAATTTCTATGATCAAAGTTTGATGTTTAGGTTGTTGATACGGTAAATGGACGAATAGGTGTGGTTTGTTTCTACATTCTACGTATAAACAAGGTAAGGCGTCTGAGAATTTGAGTTGAAACGCAAGATCGAAAGTGTCAAAAGAATTTTGCCTGGTCATCTGAATCACTAACTTATCCGCTAGGTTGAATTAAGTGTGGACAGCAGAATAGTTTGCGTGTGAAGTATTTATCAAGGGTAAAACTGTTGTATCACTTTTTCGGCTGTTATAGTTACGTATGGATGCCGTCATCTCAAAAATTTAGCATATTCTGTTTAATTCGTCTTTCAAGATGATTTATTGAGGTATGTCAAAAAAATCTGTTTGCAACTACCCGTGGGATTATTCTTCTTTGCAATAAATAAGGGCAAATAAATGTTGTAACTATTTTCTTGCATATAGCAAAAGAGTTCTAACATTTTATGTATTATGCTTTTGTCGATTTAAAACAAAACTAGAATATTACTATCCATTATTGACTGATTTGACATAATGGAGGAATCAGTTCAGGAATGAGCTAATAGTGGTCGGTGGGGATTTCAGCACGGAGATCATTAGGCATCCCAGCTATATACCTTTTCAGTTCAAAAGGTGGTGGAAAGGTTCGAATGTTTATTGTACCCCAACCATGTTACCTCTTCTAGCCATATTTAATGTGGAGGGTACCGTTTGTGCCTGTAGTCTTAGACTTGATGGTGGTGGTTTTGTTGGAGCGGCTACTTGAATTGACCGCGTTGGGTCCTGGCGCTGATATTCTTCGCTCCCTTGGTAAAAGCCATTTCATACTCTTGGCTACCAGTTTTTCAATTGCCGAATGGACTATTGCTACCTCCGCAACTACTGTTACAAATGTGGGTATTGTGATAGGGTGAGTTTATAGTTTCGACGCTTGCGAGTATGAGACATTTAGACTTGTAAATCTGATAGGTGGTCGGTGTTATGCAGTGATCCTTGTGGCATTTTGCAGTGTTCCATCACTAATTGCTCAAGACCTTTTGGACTTGAGCGATCGTGCTGCACTTTTTTGTACATCGTATCCACGATAGCATGTAGTAAGCGTTTCCCCATAAATTATGCACTTGAAGTATAGGATTAGTATTGTATTATATTATATTTTTTACTTGAAGCATTTTCACTATTTACAAGAGCGCAATATAACACCTAGTCTTTAATTTAAGAAGTGGATTTTCTATATAATATAAGGCAAACCTACTCTTGCATATTCTAAGCTCTGGTATACAAGTCATTGATTTTGTAAGTAAATTAATGTATGCTATTCACATTACATTTGAAAGATAAATAGATTACTGCGCATTTGTAATACCCACCTCATACACTGCGCATGTCTACTTCTCACTACTTGCAACATATGTGTATTACACATACGTACCTACTGCGCAACTATGCATACTGCGCATGCGTTTCCTCCACCATACACCTGTGTATATAACAGTGAATTATTGTCATCCGAGATTAAAATGTATACAAATTTCTAAAATTATTTTTAACACACACACACTAACACACACACACACACACACACACACACACACACACACACACACACACACACACACACACACACACACACACACACACACACACACACACACACTGAGACGGTTTGGAAAAAGCCAAAAGTCTCAAGCCAATTTAAAACAGTTTAAATTCCCGGGATAAAGCCATGTAGATGGGGGACGAGGAGGAACGAGGACGTCACGCCAACAGGTGATGAACATTGCATGTTGGCTCTTGAAAAGTCACTCTGCCTCGTTTCTTATTCTATTAAAATACTAAATTATTAAAATAAATTAATGTTCAGTAGAATCAACCGATAAATAATATCGAAAAATAAATTTAAAAGCAATTAAAACAAAAAAGTTATTCAAGTTTTTATAGGGGCTCAAAAACCTAAAATTTGGAAAAAACTTAAATTCAAAATTCAAAAAACGTAGAGTCATAACTCAAAGGGGAACTAACAATAATAATAAATAAAAAATATGAATTAATAATAATAAACGGGTGAGAATGGACTTAGAAAGTCATTCTTGGGGAGTTTTTGGAATTTTTGAGTTGAAGGGGGGATTATTTAAAAAATAATAATAAGTACTATTGAAGAGACCACAATAGGGCACAATAATATATACTTAGAATCAAATTTGAAAATAAAATAAGGGAGATATAATAATTACAAAAAGTAAAACTTTAAACCGCAAAAGCGGTTAAATTTGAAGTTAAAGGGGAAAAATAACATTGTAAGTATTATGTAAAATTGTAAAACATCAAAGCAGAAATGATAATATATAATGGGGGGGGGGGTTTTATGAACAAAAACTTATACGATAAAAACTTTGGGACTTCAAGAACGTATAACTCGAGAACCAAACGAGTTATGTGAAAAGTACAAACAGAGTTTTTCGTCATAGTAGAAGAGGAACAAGATTTCGTCAAAAGAATTTTGAGAAAGGACTTATTTCAAAATTTGAAAAGAAGAAAAATCGAATTTCGGGAAAATTGCGATAACTCGCGAACGAAGCGCAGTAGAACGATGAATCAAGTACCACAAGACCCACAAGATGGAGAGGAAGAAGAATCCGAAAGGAACTTTAAAATCGGTTTGAGCGTTCGAAAGTTATAGCGAGTTGAACGAAAAAACGACCAAAGTAGAAATTTTCATGCAAAAACCTGTAAAGTGGCGCGCGCACCCTCAGTAGGAATCTAAAGTCTGAAACATCATATTGCCAACTTGGATCACAGATAACGTTGAAGAATAAATACAACAAATTATTAATTAAAAGGTGTTTTAATTAATAATAAAGGAAGAAAACTATTCATTAGTCAAAAAATATGACTAATAAAATATATAGTGTAAATATTTCAGACCAAAAGGGCCTGAAAACACGTAATAAGAAGAAAATACCTTTTTCCCTAAAAGGGAGGAAAATTGGCTCCAGGAACTGGATTAATTCCCACTAAAAGGGAGACCGTAATTTATCCGTCGAAAGACGGGTACTTTTGATTTGGAATCGACGCAAGGTGGACGTTCTTCTGCAACAGACTCTGAGCTGAGAGGAAGATTCAACTGTCACTCTACTTAACTGGACTTAGAATAATTTCTACTCCTATCGAACTTCAAGGCAACTTAGAAGAATTCGAGACCAGCATTCAACTACATAGCAGTTTACAGACTCGGAACGAAAACATCATATCAACATCAGCCTAATTATACAACAAATTCCAAATCCAACTAGAACTTCTAATAAAGTGTGAAGGTATCTTATACTTAAGGAATAATTCGCAAATATTAACTTCATTTCAAATATAATGTCATTAGGGGAATTATCAAAAATTAAATTCATTTTTATACTTCTGCTTTGGTGTTGTAAATAATTAATAATTAAATACGACTTTTTCACGACAGGAAAAACTGTTTGTGGTTCTGTCTGAAAAGTCAAGCGTTTTTATTTTTGTTTAGAATATAGAAAATAGTACATTGGTAAATTTTGTCAAATAAATAAATAGTTGTGTTGTTGTTTAATCAAATTTTTGGTGTTATTAAAAAAGTTTATGAATTCAACATTTTTACTGTGCAAAAGAGAAAAGAATATATAAATAATTCATTTCTAAATTTTGTTGTGTTTTCAATATATATCCATTCTGTATATGCTATTAACCTTGTTTGAATATAAATCTTATATGTGTGCTCTGGTAATATAATTTGAAAATTTTAAAAGTTATCATCAGAACTTAAGAGCCGATTTCTCCCAAAAGGCACGACCTTAGAGAAAGAGAGTGTTAATCTTAAGAAAGAGTCTAATAATCGAGCATTGAGATAAAATTCAGGGAATTTTGCGTAAATTAAAAGTTAGTAAGTTTATGAGGACAAGCTCATACTTACTAGAGCCAAGATTTGCAATATCTTTGATTGAATAAAAGGTAAAAGTGAGCATCTTGGCCTTGTCCGCGTTTGCTCTGAGCTGAAAGGTGGTTCGCCCAATCGGTGGTGATCGTACAGCGAGTTTAAGAGTTCGTGATAAATAGCGTTCCAAAAAGGGAACAAAGAATCTTAAAATCGTGAGCGAAAGTAGGGTGGTAAGTGACGCTGCAACAAAGTGGGGCACGAACTTACGAACCCCAACGAAAGGAGCGGAGCGTGGCAAGTGACGTTCCAACGTGGGGCACGAACTTACGAACCCGAGAGAGAGCGTTCGTGGCAACACACACACACACACACACACACACACACACACACACACACACACACGAACACACACACACACACACATACATACACACAAATATATATATATATATAGAGTGTTATATCTTATAACTTTATGCAAGCACCTGATGTTGATACATTGTCCCGAAACATTATATATATATACAACTCAATGGTATCTTTTTCTGTGCTTTCAATTGGCGAGCCATTTCATCAAGGGATTCTTCTTACCCACGTTGTCAGCTCCAATTTTTTAACCGGTATATTGAGAATAAGTTGATATCACCTACAGAAAGCCCTAGGCTTTAACTTTGATGAGTGGTACATCTCGAATTGTGTGGAGGGGAGTGATGTGGCCCAGCCAAGGAGCCCACCAAACCAAAACTATAATAAGTATAAATTAGGATGTAAAGTAATTCTAAATAATAAAATATGAATTGGCACTTGCGATTGTGTTGATCAGTGCAAGATTACGTAGAAGAAGGAGGGAGAGATGAGGTGTGGATTGCTTAAACCAGAGAGAGAGTCTGTTCCGAGAGCCGCAAGAAGGAAGACCGCTATGGGACGAGGTCATTTCATTTTCGGCCACGTACTAGCTAATTTAAACGGTATGTTTTTCAGTCACTATTAAGGCTTTATCTTGCCGGTATGTTTTTTTTATAAATTATAAATATTTCTGTAATCTAATTCGACGCTCAAATAAAATATAACATTTAATTTCTCTTGCGTTGCGTGCGTTCATAAAGCGTCCTAACCCGACTCCTTTGCCCATCCTGACAAGATTCGGCTAAAGTGTACGCGGTCTCCAGCCAGTCGGAGTTTCCAGATGGTCAAAAGAAGTGGAGACGGTCACACTTGCATTTTCCAAAACTTTATTTTTTCTATAATTTATTAAAGTCCAAACTTTAATATTTTAACTAACTTTTGAAATATGCAATTTTTGCATATACCTTATTTGACGTTTATTTTAGGCCTTTTTTTGAATAACCTAAAAACCTTTTTCTTTTTTGATTTCGAGCAAATTTGAATTTTTTCCCTTAACTTTGATCTTTGCTTACGTAAGAACTCATTTATATTGTGAATTTGGAATATTACAGCCCACACTTGGGTGTTTATTGTAATATGTTTTCATGAACAAAACCCAAAGACACAATATTCCCGGATTCAGTTATCCCCCAGGAAATCAGATTGAAAAAAGTTTAAGTTTGATTTCCAGAATGTGCACGCATGGGTACAGGGTATCCTTGACAATAGATAACGCTGGTTCGCATTGACCTGTCTTGTGACCTACAACGTTTCAAAACGATGCTAGCCTAGAAAAATCGAATTTTGCAAAAATAATTTCAAATCCCGAAGTTCCAGGAATTACAATGGGTTTTTACCGTTAAAATATATTGTACCACCTTTAGGTACGATAAAGGAGACGCGTGGATGAACCGATTACACGTGGCACATGTCAGTCGGATGTTTCTAAAGGCTCATAGTTTGCTCTTACCCTGTTGTCCAATGTTGAAACAAAAAAATGAGTGAACTATTTACAAGAAATCCAATACAGATATATTCAATTTCTACATCAAGTTAATTAGAAATTTTTTCAAACACTTTATTGTTTTAATGTTTTTGTTTCTTAAATGATATCCCCTTAAATTAAAAGAAGAAAATGATGCGCCCTTAATAAAAAAATACGTATTAGAAAATATTGACTTAAATTAGGAAAAATCCCTTCCCCAAAAAGAAATTTGACAAAAACCCTCCCATTTATATAAATATATATAGGCCTATATATATATATATATATATATATATATATATATATATATATATAGACTTAATCAAAATTACAACAATCATTTTGTTTTACATTGATAAGATTACATATAATTTTACTTTAATCTCAATATAGATACATACACAATGATATCATTATTAATAACTTTAAACTTTAAACTTTAATAATATCTTAAGAATTTAAAAAAAGAAATTAATAAATAAAGAATTTAGAAATTTTGTAATAAAGAATATAAATATTTGAGACGTCTCACCAAAAAAAAAATAAAAATAAAATAAATCATTTTGAAATAACCCCTTTGAGGTCGTAATAACTAAAATGCCAGCTATCCCATCCAATTACAAATTACAATCTTACAAATTAATACACAGTTTTCTTTTAACATATAATTGCAAAAAGAATTTTGAGTTCCTTTTTTCCTGATAAACAGTTATCTATACATAGCTACTTCGATTTTTTGAAAGTGAATATTGCACATTATTGGAACTGCTGGTCGTTTTAATTTCCAGCTTTGGTAGGCGATGCTATTTCGCACGTTGTTGGACCATAACCTAAAGGTTCCATCACTGAACATGACCGTTAATTTTCTGGCTTTTCAGAGCTCATCACGACTTTAATCTTTTTTTAAAGCTCAGTCGGTAGTGTGTCTGCCTTCAGATCATGACTTCATTGGTTCGAATCCCACTGGGAAATTAAAGTTAAGGGTCTGACGTCACTGAGCATGACGCCAACGTGTCTGACGGCAATGAGGATAACTCCAACGTGTCTGACGTCACTAAGAATGACGTCAAAGTTTATCGTGTAAATGTCACGTCAAGACAACAATGGCGGCAGGGAGGAAAGGGCAAGGGAGGAGGGGACAAGCACACAAAACGGTGTCACTAAATGACGGCACAAATTGGCAGACGAGGGGGGAGGAGCCAAGGGGTGGGGCAAAGGGCAAGAGGGAATGTGTAAGGCAAGATTGGAGAAGCGGGGTAACCATTCCCTTCCATAACCCCACCATCCCTCATTACACCTCCCACCTTCCCCCAACACACCGCCAACCTTCTCCCACTCAAATCTGGTTCTCAAGTGCCCCACTTTCTACTTATGGTGTGTTCAGAAGGAGAAATTTGTTTTGGTTTGTTCACTAGCTTAAACATCTTAAAAAGCGAATCAGAGATCACATTTTGAGTGCCCCTAATATGCGCCACTTGTAATTTCAGGATTTTTTTTTTTGCTATCCATCGCCCCATATTGCCTAATTGTTAGGGACTGTCAAGTAGCCAGGAAAGCGCATGGGTATATGTTTCTAAGAGAAACTCGCGATGCTCGAGATATTGCCTAAATTTCTTTACTCCAAATACTACAGCCAGACATTATTACTCATAGTCAGAAGAGGATTTTCTTTCCGCAGGTGTTAAGGTGCAGGAAGCATATGCAATTGGTTGACGTGAACCGTGTAATTTCTTGGAGTAGGACTGCTCCTAAAGCGCACGAACTTGCGTCTGTCTGAAGGACAAAAGGTTTTTCAAAATTTGCCATGCGAAAGACGGGAGGTTGTGCGATAGTATTACGCAAATATTCGAAAGCAATATCTTGATCTTTTGTACAAAAGAACTTTTGTCCTTACCGCCTAAGCAGATTTGGAGTAGCGGCGTGTTCATCGATGTTCGGGATAATCAAATTAACAATTCCAATAAAGCGTGACACAGCCTTTGGATTGGTGTGTTTGTGGAAGGTTCTGATGGCCTTGGTTCTTTCGGGGTCAATTTTCACACCTGTGGCAGAAACTAAGTGTCTATGGAAACATATCTCTTTTACAGCAAAAAGAACCTTATCTGGATTAACCGTAAGCCTTGCTTGTCGCAATCGAGAAAGGACTTCACGTATATGTCTGATGTGCTCTTCCCAAGTTTTTGAATACATGACTAAGTCATCTAGATATTGGAAAACATATTGAAACTTGATGTCTGAGAAAACTTGGTCTACATGTCGGATCAAAACTTGAGTACCAGTACAAAGTCCTAAAGGGATTCGTGTAAACTGGTAGAGTAACCAGGGTGTACAAAAACTGGTGAGATGTTTAGAACTCTCGGTGAGTGGAATTTGAAGGTAGGCCGAGTTGAGATCAAACACTGTGAAATATTTGGCTCCCTCAAACAAACCAATTAAAACACTGGTGCAGATTAGGAAGGGTTACGGCTTCAATTACTATGTGCTGATTCAGCTTACGACAATCTTTTATCATAATGGGTTTCTTTTCAGGATGCTGAACAAGAAAAACCATTGTCGAATAATTTGAGATGCTTTTTTCTACTACTTCTTTGTCGACGAGATCTCTGATATGCTCCCTCTAAATTATATTTTCGGAGGGGCCAATTGATAGTGCTGACTTTTCACCGGGATATTATTCTTTAATTCAATATGATATTTGATTAGGTCGGTGAGTTCTAATTCAATTATTTTGGAAAGACATCCGGGATATTCTTTATCAGTTCTGAAATTACCCTTTGACTTTCGTCATCCAGGTGACCCAGTGGGTTTTCAGAGACCCAAGTAGTAGAGAACACTGTGACTGTATGAGGCTTTTTTTAAATTTAATCCGGACCGATTACAATTGACACATGTCAGTTGGATGTTTCTGAAGGCTGAAAGTTGGCTCTTACCTTGTTGTCCAATGTTGAAACAAAACAACTGAGTGAACTATTTACAAGAAAATCCAATACAGATATTCAATTTCTACATCAAGTTTATTAGAACAATTTTCAAACATATTATTGTTCCAATGTTTTTTTAATATGTTTTTTAATGATATGCCCTTATTAGAAAATATTGACTTAAATTAGGAAAAATTCCTCCCAAAAAAAAATTGACAAACCCTCGCCATTTGTATAAATATATACATAGACTTAATAAAATTTAAAGTAGAACGAGAAAAATTGTACACGTGTTGAGCACCATTCATGCTTCTAATACATGTCTCCTTTTTACATTTGAGAAAAAAAACTTTTAACATTTCACTTTTACTTTTAACTCGCACATTAAAAAAAGCCAGACGTGAGCGATACGGAAGACAGATAGTAGCTCAATGTCAAGTCAAGGCCACTCTGATAGACCGACCGGTTGAAGTGCCGTTATCTTGCATCAGCTGTTGCTTAGGTTCTTATATAGCCCGCTAGGTAGGGTGAGATTACGCTGCTTGTATTTAGTGGGATTTTTATATTTTAGTGGTATTTTATATGTTTTTCAATTTTAAGGTGAGTTGTGGAGTAAGTTAAAAAAAAAAGTTGCGATTTTAAAGAAACGTTATAATATATATGAGTTAAACAGGAATTATTTTTAATATTTACTCTAATGTGAAAGGCCTACAAATAACTTCATCTTATAGTTAATTTTTTTTTTCATTAGGATAATTATCCTGGAAAATGACGATCACTACTAACAAGCTTAGGAATTTTTCACCATTGTGACAACCAATTTAATTGTTAGTAATACATTTTTTTAACAATTATTGTTAAAAAGAATTATTTAGATATGTGCAGTTAATAAATTTAATAACTGCCAAGATGTGTTTTTTTATCCTAATAATTATGTAAAGCTTTAAGAGAAATAACCACCTCATATGAGATGTATATTTAATAATAAATTTATTTAATTTTACAAATATGTAATCTTTCATTAAATAATTAATACTTTTTAAATGTCCTCATTGTCTCTTTTAATAAAAGTATTTGTCATAAGTAACAGTACCCATTAATAACAATAACAATTTTTCCAAGTTTTATTGAAATAAAATTCCCCAAATCCAAGATAAAATATGTATTTTTTTTTTTGATGTATGAAATTTTCTTTCATCTTTGATCACCATTTTGTTCTATTGATTCATATGAACATAGTTATTACTTAAAAACATTTCTCTTAATTTTCTTAAATGGATGTAGAAAACTATTTGTATTTATAAAAAAAGAGCTTATGTTGTAAGGTTGAAACAGTCTTTACGAGAATTGTTGTATTTACGAGTAGTTTATATTTAGAGTCTTGTATATTACAAATTGTTCTACATAATATTACCAATACTTTCTATGAAAAAACTATAAGGATTTAAAGTGCATAAAATAATAAACTTTACGTGAAATATTCAGTTTACACAAAGATAACTGTACAGTACTCTAAAAAAAATAATTATAATTAATAATTTATTATAAATTGTTGGATTCAAAATTCTAGAATTGTTTTTTATAATAGTGTTATAATTTTTTACACAAGATATACCATTTTTTATGTCGTAGGAAATTCTTTTCAACTTAAGATATTGCACTCTAAACATCTTGATATCTCATTGCAAGTGCGGAATTAGTACACTTAAAGATGTCATTCCTGCTTTTATCTTGTTTCAAGGCGAATCACCTCTCGGTCATCATTGTCTTATAAAAAAGTAAAGCACATAAAATAAAGACTCATAGCACCCGTAAAATAGAATTACTACTAGGCAGGAAGAGAAGCTTTTATTACTTCGAATACAAGTATGTTTATCTTACACTTGTCATTTGTAATACAAACACAGATTTTGTAGTACTGAGAAATACATTGTAACATGAAAAATTTTATTTTTATTTCATATTTATAGTTTCATTATACAAAGAAATGATGTCTTACTCTATCATGTAATCAAAAATATAGTTCTATTGCTAAGCATATAATGTACACAATGAAATATTATCTACAGTAACTAAAAAAAGAAATTAATAATTTTGGGAAAAAATCATGGAACAATGAGTAATTTGTTAAATGTTTATCTGTATCGCCCTGTATAGTTTGTAAGGGCTGTCATTTATTGCTGACGTGTGGAAATACCTCTGGCACACTTAGATTTTCCATTACTTTATAATGCTACTTTCAGCTTGAAATTTATTTTACTTGAAGATTTTATCATATCTAAAGGAATGACAAATTACTCTAAGTGTGTTTTCAACATTTCCACTTGCAAAACGTATAAATAATAAGTTATTGCACACTATATCCATAGATCAAATACCTTATTCAACTTACATTGTGATATTAACCAAATTTAATATACACAATGAGTGTACGTCTACGCTACTTTTCCAAAAGTCAAAATATGTGTCGTAAAATTTAAGCCTTATATTATTTTGAAAGGTACGTGAAACTTATAATACTACTTTTTAAACGTAACTGAAAGATGTTTATAGAAAGTCAAGTGTCCCATCTCTTTTTATTAGTATACAAAATTATTTGGAGAAAACCCCCATAACTTTAAACGGTATTTCAAATTTATTTTATACAAGTTCTATTAGTTTTAGTATTTAAAACAAGGTGTTTATAAGAGATATTCATAGTTATAATATAACCTATTAAATTATATCGAATTCCTATAGATTGTTTTATTAAAAATGTCTCTTTTTTGTTGTTACCGTATATGTCTTAGTTATGGATGACATAAAATAAAATTTGAGTTTAAATTAAATTTACATGCAGGCGTTTCTTTGTGGCGTACGCTAAATATAATTATTAGACCCTTATCCATATTTTTAAAGAGTCATGCATTTCCACGTACTGTGTTTAGCTAAGTATAGCTTTAATAAAAATAATTAAAAAAAAATAATGTTTCGTTACGTATAGATCACAGAGTTACATTTGCAAAACATGAAAGCTTATAAATTTTATAAATACTTCAATTTTAAGTATGAATAACTTATTTATATTCCTTATAACTTATTTTAAAAACCAGGCTCTTCATAAACTAACTATTCAAAATACAAACTATTCTGACTGTTGAACTTCACAGTCTGTGTTGTCTCATTTAACGATAAACAAACGTTAGACATCACGTTTACCTACACGTGTCTGGGAAGTCATCATAAAAAGGCTGCAGTGTAATAGATCCATGTAGTTTTAACAGTTTATGTTAAGTAGATTTGACAATTAATCCACAGACTATTCAACTCTTTTCCAATTGTAGTCGAGGTCAGAGAAATCCCAGATAGTTTTGTTACCATTTTTATTTTAAGAAGAGAATATAAGGAAGATGTCCTTAAAAGTTTAACTCTGGAACCAGATATGGCAACATGTTTGAATGAGAAAAGTAGAATTTCAATTGTGCTACAATTTATTCAATCCTTCGACAAAATCAAGTTAACCATTTACATAAAAGACGTGTAACATAGATAAATAGAACAATTTACAAGGTAACAATTGAAACTATATATATCAAGAAAATTTATAATATTTATGCGTCCTAAAAGAAAATTTAGATAATTTTTAAAACAGACCCCCCATACAAATAATTACTAAGCAAATTAAAAGAAAAGCACAATTTATCAAAATATGAAAAGTTACAAAATTTAGTTTAATATATATATATATATATATATATATATATATATATATATATATATATATTTATATATAATATATATATTACGGTTAACAAATTTTAATATATTAATTACAAATAAGATATATAAGACTTCATTAATTACATTTTGATTATATATTTAAAAAAAAGATATATTGACATCAATAATCTTAAATTTTTAAAATTAACACCTTTGGGGTCGTAAAGCCGAAAAGTGCATGCGTATCCCATATGTTTTATTTTACTTTTGCATTTTGTACATATTTTTTTTAAAAATAAATTATTATTACGTCTAGTTCATCAAACATTCAACATTATTTCACAGAAACAGTTCAAGTTTATTTCTCACTAAATTAATTCATAGCCTAGATTGTTCATTATTTTGTGTTTTTTACATAACTTAAAAGGAAGTCCTCAGTTTTTTGCATGAACTTGAAATTCTGATGGAACTTAGATCATTGTTACCACATACTCGAACCAGCTATTTGCTGCAGAAATACATATACTAATTAAATAGAGCACAGACACTTCTAGACAAGTTTAAACATTTCTGTTGCAGGTTTATGAGCAACATATTTTCTGTAATTAAGTTATATTTTAAAAAAGGCAATTTCTTTAAAGACAAAATGCTATATATATTCAAACAAATTACAAAATGACTTTACGTTATCAAAGATAGAAAAGGAAGCTTTTCCTTTTTTGTTTAAATTTAAGCTGGTACAATTTACAAGCAATACAATATTAGTTGCAATTAAATTTAATGATTCAGTAATTAATGCTTTGATTTTATAATTACTAAAATGAAGCTTTGTTTTAATCTTTCAAAAGATTATATAAATTTATACTTTAAAAGAATTTACAGATAACTTAAAGTTTAATTATGATTGAAAAGATTTCAAAATTTTAAATTTATGAAATAGATATACATATTTTCTTAATATGGTCCACTTAATATGCTTTAAAATGAAATTTTCGAGTTACCTGGTTTGATGAAACAGGAATTTTTGATGGTCAGATATTATAGAATGGTGAAGAGTAGACACTTCGTTGAACAAGTCATGTTCGCGTATTCAGTTTAGCAAGGTTTTTAGCACGCGTGAAGAGAAATTTTGACTCATTTTGAATGACTTTAGATCAACGTTTTACGACTAGAAAAAGAAAGAAATTATCACGTGCGTTGAAGACGACTTAACATTTCAAACATGATAACTAGACTGGCCGGGTCTTATCGGTAGGTCTAAGTCCACGGTGCAATCAGGTGAGGCCGCTTTCAGGGTTTATACACCAGATGCCACCACCTGATGGACCGGGTATTTCTGTAGAGTTTGAACGGTGTTAAATTAAATCTGTAATGAAGATAAGGATGTTACAGTTTTGGAAAGTGGTTAAATAGTAAGGTCCTACAAAGTATTCAAATAATTTTAAACACCATTTCCTACTGTTATACACTCATTTGTGAAATGTGATCTGGTGTTTGGTTGACTTTAACTCTCGTTTTTAATAATTGAAACATAGAAACAACAGAGGAGTAAATGATTTTTTTTTAACTTCAAGTACTGTGATAATCGGTTCATAAATATGGATTGTTGAGTGTATCGTTAGAAAAATTATGTCAAATATGTTATAACATAATTTTTTAAAGCAAATTTATTATTTTTCTGACGCTTAAGAGAATATTCATCACTTTAAAATAAAGCAAAAAAATATCTTTTTTTCAGGGACAAGTTTTTTACAGAGCTAAAATTAGCATGTAGATTACCTGGCTTCACGACATTATAATTACAAGTTTGGTACCTGTCAAAGAAGTTAAATGAAGGTATAATAAAAATTACGGCTATAACTAATTGAATATTCCATATCTTCCGTTTTTAAAAACAGTTGCTTAAAGTCCATATATTATTCGAAAAAGAATGCGTTTAAATTAATCGGATGTTGATAAACTAAATTAAAAATAAAACTAAAAAACAATTTAGTATTTTGAATTACGGTAATTTAGAAAAGGTTTGTTTTAAATTTGTGACTCATTATTTTATTAAATATTTATTATAAAATTCTAATTTTCATTTTTTTTTTAATATATAGTTGTATTATGTTTACCATCTAATTTTCCTGATGAGGTTCCCTCCAGATTCAATATTTGTCAAATACGTAATATAGTAACTGAATAGGATATGTCCATATTTATTTTAGTTTTAAAAAAAATATAATATCGTTATTTATATAAAAAAAAATTCTTTTCAATGTCGTTCCAAATATTTTACAAACCAAAAATACAATATTATTTTAATAAGGCAAATGTTAGGTATTTCCCATTATTCCCGGAAAATTTATTAATTTGGACTTTTGGCCTTTGCTAAATGAGCGGAAGTATACATACAAACAATCAAACAGTAAAAACATTTTCTTGAACACAATTGTATGTTGTAGCTTTCTTGGCCATGAAATCAGCCAATTATTTTTTTTCTTCTATTCGAACATGAGAAGGGTTTTAAAGTGTAATATATTTCTTATTCTTCGGTAGATTTTGTATCATTGAAATGATATATCAATATCTCTATATTTAGTATTTTAGATGTGACTCTTGGTTTGATACCTGCTCTAATGTTAGTCAGTACAAATAGGTTTTTGTGTTTTATTTGATAGATATAAAACAGGTAGAATAATAAGCGAGATGGCTTTACCTTCGTTGTACAATTTGTTTGTATTTACCTATCGGGATGAAATGTGAAATATGTTTGAGTGTATTCCTGCTTCCTTGTTACCCATTTTATCTAGCAATCAATTCATATACACCATCAACCGTTCACTGATTTACTGAATATCTCTATTCTATTTTCGTCAACTCTATTATCTATATTCTGTTTGAGTGCTGTTAGAGTATTTTTATTTTCGGAAACTTCTTCAAGAAGTGAGAGTTTTCTTCAATATGTTTATAATCCGAGGTATTCTGTTTGACATATTGTTCAACAAGTATATATAGATTGTTATGGGAGATAGAGTCTATCATGAGGAGAGGATTTATGTTTGTATTACTCGTGTTCTGCGTATCAGAATATTTTATGAAAGTTATTTGGGATAACACGTGAAGTTAAATATGTATGATTGTTGTTCAATATCGTCTTCTATGGACATGTGTCGAGTGTAAAGTTCCTACTTATGTTCACATATTTTAACAAGAATCTGAAATTATTGGTAATAGCAACAAAAAAATCATAATTTTGTTTACCTATAAATCAAACATTTCTATAGAAAAAACTTTGTGTCTAGTTATTTATTTTGGAAAATTTTCATTCACGTAGAGGGTTGTCATTTGATCTCCTATCAAATTTTATTAGATGAAAAGTAGTTTTTGTCTTAACTAAATTTAAATACTGGTTTGATTTCAGTAGGGGTTTGCTAAATATATCTTATTGAAATACAAATATTTAATTATAAGTAAATAATACCGTTTACGTTTTATACTATTAATTCTTGGAAAGTCAGTTTTAATATAAACCAACATTGTATGTCAGTTGAACATTATTCTTAACTAACCAACAAAAGAATATTTGGACGTACTATGTAAAATTAAACAACTCCTGAATTTATTTTATTTAATTTACCTAAAGTGATTCAAAATTTCTTTAGTAATAAATTATATTATACAACTAACTAAAAGTTGAAAAATACGGCTTAAAATTAATCTCGTCAAAAGGGAAACAAAAGAGAGAAAAATGTTTCACAGGTATTTCTCAGCAACTGCAGTTAATTTCTCTATTTGTTGCTGTATCGATATAAATTCCGTGAATACTGATCTAGGAATTTATTTTGTATTCTATGATTTAATTTATTTAGCTTAACAAGTTTAAATATATTAGTTTCATAGTGCAATGGTAACTTAATATTCGGCTTAAATTATAAAATCATCAATAGTGTAAGAATTAGTACAAATTAGTGAAAATTGACGTCATTTATGGCGTTTTCAATTTTAGATTCATCTCAATACATATACAAACAATATATGCAATATGATCTAAATATATATTTCTAAAAATGTCCAGATTGTCATAAATTTAGTTCCGTATTATTGCAACAACAAAATTATTTTGAACCCTAAATATAAAACTAGGCCATCGGGACAAATTACGACTTAAAATTGAACACACAAAAGATAATAAAATGTAAAATAGTATGGGGCATTCAAAATATATCAAACTACAAAACAATATATTATATGATATTTTCAGTCAACCATTGTATAAATAATGCCGTTATTGATCTCTTAATTAATTGAGAATGAAATATTTTCATTTATTTCACCGTAGAGATTGACTAAAAAGTCAAACGCAAAACTCTTGGATAGTATAATATAAAATTATTCACCCAGAAAATAAAACTGTAGTTAACTTTTATTTGGCATAAACTCTTTATGTTTAGTCGACCTTTCAAGTTCTAAGTTCAGTTTGTTAGATTGCCGTTTATAGTGTTATTTTGTAGTTCTATCATTATTTATGGTAAATATCATATAATATATTATCTATCTAGATGTTCTGACATGACAGATGGATCAAATGTGTTTATGTTTTACCCTCATCTTACTGATAGTTTTTTTTAAAGTTTTTAATATAAACACAAGTGTAAATGCACTTATAACAAACACTGTAAATCCTATATTCAACCTGCAAATAAAAATCATTGAAACAATTTAAATTGTCCCAGGGTACATTACTATTTAAGAATAAAACGTGACACACATCCTCTATTGACATTTAATTGATTTTGGACTTATACATGCCTTTCATAATATTTACCGTAGTTTATACATTGTTACATCTTATCTATTAAGACATTATTAATGATTGGGGGCTATTGTTACGATAGATTTTGTTAATACATATGCAATTAGAGTTTCATCACTATACTTTTTCGAACCTTGAACTTTTAACAGACGTAAAGTATCAAGGATCACTAGAATAATAATTGTGTCTTATTTCATTATACATTGATCAATCAAACCAATACATATCTGTTGAATTTGTTTAGAATAATTTAGTGATTTCTTGATGATTTATAGTGAAACTCTTTAAACTTGGAAACAAATATACCTAATGGCAAATATTACAGATAAAGTCAATAATTGCCAATGAAGACAATAGATTCAAGTATATACATTACTTATTTAATTATTTGGTTAATAAATTACCTTAATGACATTCATCCGAAAAGTTTCAGTAGTATTATTTAGACCTTCAGTTTCGATATGTTGTATTGTCATGGATGGATAACATGAATGACCATTTTTATTTTGATCATATTCCATAATTGTTGTCAGTTTAAACCAATGTACTGATGTCAACGGTAGTAATGCAACTGAAACAATTTGAAAACTATTGAAGAATAAAATTCAGCCAGTTTTATTAATAATTTAGAAACTTTTTGTTCATAAATTAATTAAAAATTTATCATAAAAAGTGTACAGCGGTTGAATTGTTTTTCCATTTTAAATTAATTATGGAGAATAAACTGATTAAAATCTTCATGATTAAAAATAAACTAAGAACAATATTACACTTGACAGTACAAACAATAGTTTCCTTAGTAATTAAATAATATGAACATGTTCAATACTTACTACATTTTATTATTAAATTAGTGACTAAGAAAGACGCCTTAAACACTCGTGTTTTGTAAGAAAGAATACTATTATGTAATTAGTTAAGCTATAACTAGATTATTTTAACTTCAATGTTCACACTTATTATTACATAAGTCTTAACACACTTAGTTCATTATAATTATTATAATTTAGAGTTATTTAACGCAGTTCATTACCTATTAATTTCCTAGACAAAATCACTTGGTGAAAATTTCATTAATTGTTAAATTTGAATAATTGAACCTATCGGATAATGCAATTATTTACTTTAAGTTATTTTTTGCTCTAATGCTTATTGGGTGAGGAGTAAACTATATAGTATGTGAATTTCTTTTTAAAATTAAATTCATCCTATACACGTTAGCAGAAGTTAACACAAATCTAGCAGTGTTAGAAGAACGAAAATAAAATGAGAAACACTAGAAATGCAATTCAAATTTATAATTATTATAAAGTAAATACAAATAAAAATCAATCTATATTCTTCATAATTAATTATTGTAAACCCACCAACGTTACAACTTGAAAACAGACTCATATAGGAATATTTCGGGACTAGATACCCGAAAATTGCCTTTAGATACAAAGTAATTCACGAAGATATGCAGAAACTTTGGTAGATCATTCTACATGTAAAAGTAAAGAAAAAAGTTATATAAACATAGGTCTGGAAATGCTTAGTTAGCGAGTTACGGCTAGCGAAAGATTTCGCCAAGAACTTTGTACCCTGGGTTAAATAAGGGCCTCATGGAATTCTGGGAAGGTAAGTTCAATTGTTTGTTATGATTATTATTAAGAATAATAATAAATATTATTATGTTCACTCCCTTAAAGACCCTTTCAATACAATGAGTGCAACAATAGTTAGATATCAACTAAGTCCACAACTAAGAGGGACTGTATAACTGCTGTAAAATCACCAAGTGTTAATAGATTGTGAAATACTACAATTATAATCTGAATGTTTTTGTATTATCAGGAGGACCAGATTTAAAACTTTCTGAGATCTAAACATTTGCAATTTACTTTAAAATAATTTTATTAATATTTCCTTTATATCCTAATGTTCATCCTTACACTGGATAAAAATATTTGAAAAAAAGTGGTATGTTTAAAAAAGAATAAGATTATTATTATTTTTTTTTAACACATAACTGTGTTTTTAATCTATTTAGGTTATGTTTTGTAATTTTATGTCTAATAATAAAAATATTACTTCCTATATGAGCTTAAGATATTAGTAAAAAAGATACATGAATAAGACTGAAAATGCCAATTAAACTATATTAATTACAATAATTTAATACGTCTTTGCAATAGGGTATTATCTTATAACCGTAGTTCATACATGAATATTTCAAATAATTTTACAACTTCCGTATACTTTATACTTAGATATAACATTAATATATTCTCTCAATAGAAGTAAAACAACCCATTTAGTAGCACAACCTGTGGACATTGGACATAATATATTAAGATAACTGTTAAAATTATTACTCAGTTATAATATAACAGTTATTATTAAAAAGTCCATAATACATCTTATTAAATATGCAATTTATAACTTTAAGAGTATATAGTTGATTGCTTCTGTAAATAAAAATTGCTACAATACTTAATGTATAATTTGTTTTGCCTTATTATATCGTTAATACATATGGTGTTAAGTACACAAGATAATGAATCTATGGTTTATCAACAACTCTTTTCTTAACTATAAACATCTGTTTCATTTCGATTCATATAAATTTTAACGACCGAATCAATAAATTATTGTTTCAGCAGAAATATAATCTGGAACGTAAAATATTAACTAGAGTGTATGAGCAGAAATAATATTTATATATTTGGAATCGTTGTGATTTTCGTTGACTTATTGGGTATGATATGTTATCTCTTAAAACTTAAACCAACTACTGTACCTAGCTGATGCAATATATAAAAGAAATATCTATTCCATTAAAATGTATCAACTCCTCAAGCATTGATACTATAATTACAACATTGAAGCAATAATACCGAGCTAAAAACATGAGCCACTTTTTATGTTATAATAGCAAATTGTTTGTATTAGTTAGTACTAACGGAATATCCATTATTAATACCATACCAACAGCTGTATCACAATAATATACAGTCATTTTATAAACATGCGAAGAAAATTTTATTTAGATCATAAATATAATTATTGATATCTTTGGATAAGTAACGATAATTTTATAGTTAGTAATTTTTTCAATGCTTATGGACTAGTCGTTTATTCAGGTGGTATGATAAACTAAGGTTGTGGGAAAGATAGTTTAAAAGGTTATTATTATTATTATTATTTTTTATATGATCGAATACTTCTATATAAATATTTGATTAAATTTTAAATTCAAAAATAATTTAACTGAATAATATTACCTTAATAGCCATATATTCTTTAACCTATTGTGTCATATAGACGTATTTAATTAGTATAAGACAAACCCGTACATTTCTTCAATATGAGTATGGGGTTGAACGTACTGTTTCCCTTATAGCCTTCAGTGATCCTACGACACAAAACATGTTCAAAGTTAGTTGTTGATTCCCACGATGGGTTCTTAGCCAAATGATGTTTTAAGGTATACCACGTTCTTGGCGGACATTTTCTATTTTAAGTTGCAGGCCCGTGCTAACTCTCTCACTAAGCCCCTGTTCCACCCCACTCTTTATCTTTAACCCCGGTGAATCTTTATCTAATAAAACTAAAATCATTAAGTAAATTTGTTGATTTTTCGAAATAATAATAGATAATTAGCATAAATTAACATTTTCCATATTTCTGGGGTAAATTTGTACCGAACCAAAGTTACATTCGGTTTTATCAACTTTGCCTAGACTTGAGAAAGATCAGTGTAATTATTGCAATTTTTGAATTTTACTTTATCCTGTTCTTGGGGAGAGGGGAACTCCATTATAACCTCCTCAAATGTAAAGTGCATTATTTCATGTATCTGATATGCCTGATTTATATTTGGAATATCAGTTCAACTTTAGGTGCATGTTTATGATTTTTCAATTTGTATATTTTGAAGGTCTGAACTAAATTTTTAATAAGCTATAATTCTAATCTGTTATGTCCTGTTCTAGAAATATGACTAGACACATTAAACCAGCCCCATTCACAAGGCAGTACGGTAATGCTGGAACTACTGCATTCTGTTGTTGAAGACATCTACAGTGTTAAAATTGGTCAAAGTGAAACCTCTAGGAAGTAAAAGATAAATCAGTTAACACGCATAATAAATTAAATAATAAATATTCTAAAAAATGGAGTATCCTGTCAATTTAGTGAGGAAAAGGAAGCTTCCTTTGTCTCAATTTGCAATTATTTGAGTAAAATGGGGATACTTATTGTCATGTAAGATGTTCGCTTTGTAATCAAAAACTACTTGGATTCTAACAATAGATAAATTACTATATTTAAATGTAATACGCCTGGCTATGATTGGGGGAGACGTTTCCTTGATGGACACAAGTCAAGAATGATGGAATATTTTAAAAATAACATTTCACAAAAACGTTCAGTAGTTGATGAACAGATCATTCAAAGCATTTTTACACATTCCCTAATATTTGTACTATAGATGAAACATGATTTCCTGACAACACAGCTTTTAAAAATTGTTCTTCATTCGAAAACTGCGATATACATAAAAGGTTTTAAACCAAACCAAGGATGTTATACTGCTGTCTTCTGTGACATAGCTGATGGGAAACTTATTCCATCTTACTTTATATTTAGTGAAAAAAATAAAGGGGGTTTATTGAATGTATATTTTGTTAAACACATTATAAGACGACGCACATTTATGGAGGCCGAGCACGTATCCTTACCGTTAGTTGTACCTAAAATATCACGCTTGTACGAAAAAAATCGCATACGACTTACTTCGGATTAACTTTACAATAGCGGATTAACTTTACAATAGCGCTCCTACCGGACTGTGCAGTAAGCTCAAGTAACCGTCTACTAACTGAACCTAAACAGTGATGCCGCATCAGTTTGCCTAGTGAAGTGATAGTTACAAGACTTGAGTTTCTTCGTTTTACGCACAAGTGACTGTAACTCGTAGAATCTTGTCTTCTGAGGTTACTTTACCTCTTGTTTCAAATCATTTTCCATAATAAGGGAAACATGTAGTAAAAATACTAACAACTTTCTCTGTAATATACTAACAAATTTTAAGTTATTTCTGGCAATTACTTGTTAAATAAAAACAAATTTAAAACTTCAATTAAACTTTTATTAAAACGTTTTCCTTCTAGGCTAGGCCAGATTCAAATCAGGTTTAACCCTGCTCCAATACAGAAACGATATAGAAACAAAAGCGGCAATAGCCAGTATTCTATCTTTAGTAACAGTAAAGGCCCCTTTGAGGTAATTGTATATTCGGAAAGTAATAAAAAATAAACCCATTCAAAATAGAAAAGATAATAGATGCATATTACACTCAAATAACAGAAATCATACGTAAAGGTAAAAATATTTCTGTTTTATGCAAAACTGCTCAATCTGCAAATGCTTCCTTGTATCGTTTCATTTGAGGGAATACGGGTATTTTATACCTGCTTTAGGGTGGAAACTTTAGGGGCAGTTTTTGTTAAACCAGCTGTTGAACTGAAGAAATTATTAATGAGTCACTAAGTTCATATACAATTTCAGGAGCTCGTCGTATTACAAATATATACATATATATATATATATATATATATATATATATATATATATATATATATATATATATATATATATATATATATAAAACAGGTGAAATATGTAAAACACATTTTGTAAATTAAGATTTTTAGGTACTAAATTACCGTAAAACATAAAACATTATTTAATTATGCCCGGATAATCAATTATTGGTTACTCAATTCCAATTATTCAATGTTTTCATGTTATGAACATGGACACACCAAAAACTCACCACGTAAAATAAAAAAATTAGGTGCAATTTGTGTAGATTCCTACCATGGTGAATGAATGCAATATTAAATCATTTTGCATACACTATCTTGGAGATCACAGAGCACAAGTAAAGAACGCTCAGAACATTTACAACAAAAAATATTTAAAAAAATTAATGACTGAAAGTAAAATGGATTATTTTACAGCGAGTAAATTTATTCCTATTTCTTACAATATTAATAAAGAAATACTTAACAGTAAACCAATTGATACAGAAAACATATCGTACTACTCTTAACTACCTACAACTAATTATAGGTCAAAATCCTCTGGGGACACTATAACAAGACCTATAACAACAAGCCTATAACAAGATTATAGGTCAATCTTCACTAAATAGTCACTTGGGCTTTGAAGAAATTATTGATGTCAATAAAAATAATTTCGAATCAGAGAAAGACTATGAATCTATACCTTTTAAACAAAATTCAAACAAAAAAACTCCAATTTCAAAATAAACCATCTATACAAAATGTCCAATTTAAGTAAATAACTCAATTAAAACCAAATATATCCAAAAAGCATCATCTAGCTGGGCACAACTACCATGCAGATCTGAAAGACTACTTAAAAACTCTTTTCAATTAAACAAGACTTAAATTAAAATATATAAGTAAAATGAAACTTTAGAATTTAACCCAAAACAAATTCAGGAGGTATTAATAGAAAAAATTACCCAAATTACAAAACAAAAATTTTCAAAGTAATTGGAAAGCGAAAGTTACAAATGTTATTCAATAGCTCAAAATCCAGTAACAATTATTCATAAAAACCTATCTTAAACCTAATAAATAGTAAAAGCAAATGGTAAAATCTAATACCGCAATACGATTTTAAGTCAAATTCACTAAATATCAAAATTATACATTGGAATGCCAGGTCCATCAAATCTAAATGGTGTGATCTATAACACCTTCTAAATAAAGAAAAAACTACATTTAACGGCAATTCATAAAACGGGGCTGAAAAATACCGAATCTATATTCTATACAGATATTACAATTTTGAGTTTAATCAGATCCGACGTTTACGGTGGGATTTGCATTTTTAATACACCGTTCAATCATTTGGGATGAAATAAAAACTTTCCAGATAAACTCAATGAATCCTTACAATTTAAGAATTTCAATAAACCTGTGAATAAATATAACCTTTACTGAGTCAAGCAAACATTCAACAATATGGAACAATTTTACTTTCTCCGTGGATGATGGTTTGTTCCTACTATGAGATGATTTAATATTCACCATCCTTATTGAAACAGTCTCAATATGGGCACTAGAGGTAAACGCATTTGCTTCGTCTATAGCCTTTCAGAATATATTTTTATAAGCAATAAAACTCCCACAAAGTACCAGAACTATATCGAACTTCACCCTACATATTTCTATATCTTGCAACACCAATTACACTTCATTCATTATTAACACATTCGGAGGTTGGTAATGATACCATGGACAGCGTCCACTTTCCAATTTTCATTGGAAAAAGAGGATGATGTGTGCAGTTCAAATAAAGATGAATCCCGTCCTTATTCATAATGCGCTATGTACAAAGTATTTTTATGTAGTATAATTAGCAACAAAACAGTTTCAATATATTTCAAAACCTGTAATTTATAAGATTGACATAGTAATATCACTATTTTATGTATTGTTTTTATAATTTGTTTTAGGAATAAATTGATTTAAAAATGTAAACGGAGATCTTTTGTTTTAAAAATTATGTTATCTGAAATAAATCTGTATGTATAACCTGTAATCAATAGAGAATCATACACTCTGAATAATAATTATAGTTAATTGCAATAAACAAATTAGATAACCATTGTGTCCTACGGGAGGAACTTAAGAGTTTAGAACTAATTGTTCACTGTTTTGGTGAAAGTACCCAGTGGGACTTCTAAATTCCGTCAACTAATTATCTCAATAAAACAACCAAAATAACTTCTTTTTTTATATACTACTGCCTTAATTGGACCATAACAATAACTTTCGGTTAAAAAATATCATGTTTTAGTAAATAAATCTACATGTAGTGACTAAAGGGTTAAAGTGAGTTTGTAAAGTATTGATAATGTCTCCCAGTCGGACGTGAGGTGTTTTTGGTTTTCTAAGAATGCTGAGGGTAAGCCGATTGTCAACTGTACTATTTGCAAACCAACTTTAAAGTTTTCACCTAATACATCTAATCTTAGACATAATTTAGTTAAAAAATATAAAGAAAAATATTCTCTAAAAATAACGACGGATGTGGAAGTGTCTATTGCTAGCCGAAGTAAACAAAAGAAGATCAACAAACCTTCAACCTTTTTTTACAAAAAAAAAACAATCGATCAGCTGGATCCACGAGACATTGAACGAAAGCCAATTGATTATAATGTGATAAAGAGGGTTGCAACAGATTTGCAACTGTTTAATATTGTTAATAATACAGGGTTCTGAAATGTTTATTAAACATCATGGATCCTTGTTATCATATTCCCCACCGTAAAAGACTTGCAATTGATATATTACCAGATATTTTCCGTTCAATGCGTGAACAAATCCTTTTTGTTTTAATACGCTTGAACAGTGCCATCTTACAAAGAATATTAGAGATAGGGAATCCTCTTCTCGTTGCATTACTAAAATTAATAAACAATATTTTACTGTAGATGTTGAACATGTTGATGGAATTTCGTAGAGTTTCGATGATGAAACTAAGGGAATTCCTGGAGAGAATTAAGTAGCGGCATTTTTATTAATAGCTATGGTTTATTGTTTGAATGAAAATTTTAAATGCATTAAAACATGATATCAATACTAATGAGTTAAATGCACTTCTAATTCGTCTTATAGATGGAATAGCCAAAAGACTTATTTCTATAAAACAAGAACAATGACGACTCTAGCCCTACTTCATCCTAGGTGGAAAAAACTCTATTTAGTAGCAATAACAATGTACCCAACATCAAGCATAAATAAAACTGCAAAACTGGATTGGGCACATTCTTATACAAAATGAAACCGAAACAACCTACTAAATGAAACAGCATGAACAACAAAAAGAGTGGATGCATTATTTGAAACAAAAACTTATTTATCAGAACATCCGTTACCAAAAGTTGGTATATTATCATATTAGAAAAAAATTCCCAACCTGTAGTATGCCGATGATACAAACCTTATCATATCTGTTAAGAATTTCCGTACTTGACGATGAATATATTTCAATTGTATACATAACTAGAAACTACAGATTAAAAAACCAATAATAATATCTTTATTGAATGGTTTGAAAAAAACAATATATATATTACAAGTTTTTTTATATAACAGATTTTCATAAATTTTCAATTAGGTAAAAATTAAGAATAATTTCTTGGATAAAAATCATAATTAGCCCAATAACGAAATTTATTGTTGGCTACTATTCTGTGTACTTTTGGTAGCAAAAAACATTGGCACTATCACTTTTTATAAAGTTTGTATTTTTAAAATATCCAAAGTCATAATACTGTTTTATATATAACTATTTTCTAATCACTTTATCTATGTACGATAAAATTTAAATACGTTTTACTAATAATTATATATTTTGTACCCTTACGCAGAGTGCTTATTTATTTATATACAGGTGAGAAGGATATTGAAATAGCATACAACCTTAGATTCTAAATGTTTCTTTATATTAAACACTTTTTACAATAAATAGAGAATGTTATATAATTTTAATGTAAATTGATATATATATATATATATATATATATATATATATATATATATATATAACCACAGTAATAACCCTCGTTACATAAAGTTTTGGACTAGTGTTGATACATAGGACTAATTCCATACGATATATCTTATTACTTAAATTAAATCATTGTTTTCATTATACTAGTAAAGTAAATATCAATGCAGTAACCATCATAAGAAAATGATGATTGTATTATATATCTTCCACGTATATACGTATCATCATACGTATATCTTATATTATATTGTCACAAAAACTCCTATTCTGTATTTACATATTTACAAACTATTATTTGGAACTGCGTGTTTGGGGAATTTGAATACATACATGTAGTCAGGTAATATTCATTAAAGAATTGGATTAATGTTCAAATCAATTACGAATAAATCAACGTACGAATAAATTATGGATTTTCTATAAAATGTCCATACTGAGTGCGGAGGTAGTTAAAAAAAATAGGATAAAATAAAAAGCATACAAATTATGCTAAATGCATACATATTTTGTTGTTGAATGAACGGTTAAATCATGCATTATTAATTTAAGAATTGTATTATCAACTCCACTCAGTAAAAATTTCAATCGTACATAAAATAAAATAAAATCAAATAATAAAGTTGTGTAAAATGTTGTTCATTAAGAACTGTGCACAGGCAATATTCGGTTTAAAGTAGAGATTTGATTTTGTAAGGTATGAGAGGAATATAAATTATTCATATTAGGCCCTACTACTATTTTGTTATAACGTTATTATTTTGACAATCACATAACTTTCTATATACCTTATATACATTGATATATAAATGACCTACATAGAAAATTGATTTTTTTAAAATAATCCGTTATTATTACCTTGTAAGACATTGAACAAAGGTAATATTTTTTAATTAGGTGTGTTCATTTTATCTTGTCTAAAGTGAATTGATAGAAATTAATTTACTATAATTCATTGAGAAAGTTAAAACTTTAAAAAATTTAAGCACAGAATCTAGATTATTGTGTATAATTTTTTTAAAACTCTTGTGTTATTGTGACTGTTCCATTAACACACTTGTTATATCAATAGGGTATTACTATGTCATTAACTGTAAATTGAACTTGGATGATTCTTGCTGAAACAGATTGTTTGCCAAGAACCCTTCAACTCCAATAGTCATTAACAACTCCTTCTAATATCCATACTAACGGATTTAGATGCGACTTGGATATAGTCTCTGTTAGTGACATTTAGAAAACAAAAGAAATATTTACGTAAGCTATGGTTTTTCTTCGAAAATATAAATGACTAAACTCGTATAAAAAAATAAAATAAGCTGTAAGTAGAAAGTTAGGTCACTTTATCACCTAACGAAATTAAAGTTTTATCTCGTGAACAAATTAATTTGGTAAATCCTCTTTGTAAATCGATCATAGAAACAAACTTCAGTAATCCTTGACAATATTTAAAAACAATTGAAATCATCACTATAATATATTTTAAATGAATATTTGTACAAATGCTAATTACGTATAAAATTCGGTTGGAGGGTAAGAGATGTTTGCAGTTTTATACAAATTATTGAAGAATTGTTCGAGTTTTTAAAACAAATGAGTTCAACAAATTTTCTATCATCTCTAAAGCGTAGGATTTTCAAATCTTCTGTTACTTTCTTTTCAGATTTTTATATAAAGATGATTTTTAAGTTTTTAAAATATATATTTGTAATATTTGTAATATCAATATATATATATATATATATATATATATATATATATATATATATATATATAATATTTACTTCAGTTAACAAAAAATATATATATATATATATATATTTGGATTTATGAGGAATTTAATTAAAAGTGTTCAATATCTTCACTCAATTGGTTAAAGTATCTTGATTTATAAGAATTTATTTATGTATTATTGTTTGATTTGTAAAGTATGATTGAATTTTTATCTAACATAGTAGAATTTAAAATACAGGACATTAATAAAATAATTGTCGGGTTTCATTAATTCATGCGAAGAGAGTAGAGAAATTTTTTATGGGTGGTATTGTAATGGTATTGCTGATAGCCTATTACCCAAAAGTTTGTTACCAACTGTTGTAACCTCAAAATTAGTTCTTCCATTGTTGAGGTAGTATGTTTTGTGTTTTATGGAGTATTCTCTGTGCGGTGTGTTATTATATTCTCTAATAAAGAAAAAGCAAAGTGTGTTTTTTTATGGCTGAATTCAAGTCTGTAATTTCAGTGCAACGTGAATTTCAACGCGCATACAGTAAAGATCAACCACGTGAAAATAACATACGACTTTGGTTCAAACAATTGGAATAAATTTGATCAGTTCAAAAGCGGAAATTTTCCGTCAGGCCAAGAATATCACACGAAAAAGTTGAAATTATTAGACAATATGCAATCAGAAGTCCTAAGAAGACAATACCTCGACGAAGCTTTGAGTTAGGTATTCCAAAAACAACAATCCACAAAGTTATACACAATAGACTGAAAAAACACGGATATAAAATCAAGCTATTGCAGGAATTAAAACCTGACGATGGTTCAAAACGATTTAATTTCGCTTTTCAATGTTGAAGAAGATTGACGTAAACTAATTATTTTTAGATGATATATTTTTTCAGACAAAACTACATTCCATATTTCTGGGTCTGTTAAAACAGACACCAATTCACATATATATGGATCTGATCACCCTCATACAATTTGTAAGAAAATATGCGACTACCCAAAAGTTAATGTTTGGTGTAAGGTGATGAATAATCATCAGATAGGGCCTTTCTTCTTAAACTCACATTAAACACAATAAATGGATTTGTGTATCACGAAATGTTAATTATTGTTTTCCTCATCTGGATGAACTCGAAAACATTAACAAATTAATTTTCAATAAGATGGTGCATCCCCGCACATTAGTGCACTTATCAATTTGAATAAAAAGTTTGTACATCGATATATAGGCTGGCAAATACCTTTATAAGCTACATCCAAGCAGTCCATACCTGATAACTTGCGATTTCTTCTTGCGGGAGTACATCAAAAACATATTTTATCGAGAACAAATTCATGACCTAAATCACTTAAGGAACAGAATTAATTAATCAATGACAACATGTTACTAACTTTTGGGGCAGCACTTGATTATCGATTGGACATTTGCCGAACGACTAATGGCGCACATATCGATATTAATAAGTTATGTAAAAAAAAAAAAAAAAAAAAACTGTTTTAGACAACTATTTAGATAAATAAACAACGTCAACTGTAAGTAACTCTGTTTTTATTTATTACGTTAAATTAAAATTATTAAATTATGTTCAAAACCGCACCACTCTTTTATGATAGCCCTGTATTCATATACAAAGTAGAGTTTTAGAGTTGTACCAAATACATTTTAAAATTTAAAACTACTATAATATTAACTCAAAGTTTTCAACATGATATTAATAAATAAAATTTTACTCTGTAAACATTTAAAGAAGTTGATCTGTTATAGTGGATAACTTTGTATGGTTTGTCGAACCAATCGTATTTATGGAGTACCATTAAACAGGGTACATTTGTTACAATATGTAAAAATTATTTCTACACCTAAGGAAGTAACCGTTTTTTCAATGACGAAAACTTTTTACTTGAAACAATTTGAAGGAACATGTAGATTATATTAACTGAAATATCACGGCCATTGTTTAAAAAGAGTAGTATACATTCTTCATTGGGGTTGAATCCTAAATTATGTTTATAATTACAATATTAAAATTACTTAATCAGAAGCTATAGTTTCACCAATCATTACTCGTCAGAAACGATCGCCACAAAAAAATTTCATTTTTTTATAATCGGTTAATAATTTCGTTACCAAGAAATCATCTGTTATCACAGTTTGATTTTACTTGTTCCACAAATTAAATTAAATCACAGAACGTAAACATTTTAAATATACAATTATATTGTGTTGACCAAAGCCTACGATATTGGCTGTTCTTTATAGAATGAGCATATAACCAATAGCTGCCTATCTCTGCTTAAATATATTTTATTGTTAATAATGTGGAAGATTTCATGATTTTAAATAAAGAATAACATACTCAATATCCAGCAGTAACTAGGACATAATCTAAAACCACTACTGGGTATTCTGAAAACAGTGGTTTGTACATCCTTGTAAATAAATGTACGAAGTAAATCCCGTATAAAGAAACATTATTACAATAATTTTGGTCCTCGTTTGAATTAACTTAGCATTCGTACACGTACTTAGTTATGTCATAGTTTAGAATTCGATTTCCAGATTGTTTCATTTCATTTCAGTTAAATTGTTTATTTAATCCTTAAGACAATACCCAGGATTGTATAAGACACGTCAGTCAACACTATTATAATAAATACTATTAAGAACAATACATAAAACCATAAAAATGCAACTCATAGTACAATTAAATTTTATTAAATTAATTGCTGTGTCATTGACACAATAATGTATAGCAAGATTTGTTTTTCACATCTGTCAAAAATTTATCATTTTTTATAAAAAAACATTTAACACAAACAAATATTCAAATAAGACCAACAAAAAAGCAAAATAAAAACAGATGGCTTAACAACACAAATATTTAAACAAAATATAAATTTGAGTTTGCAACAACATATAATATTTACTTGAGCCTCAATTATACTGCCAACTTTTTCCAAGAAACTCCTCCACTGAGTAGAAGGTTCCAGAAAGTAATAACCTTCTCAGACTATATCCAATGACTTTTATGTTTTGATTATCGTTATTAAGTGGTTAGTTTTGAAGTTTTTGAGTCAACAAATTGGGTTTTTAGAATACTGCAGATACTACATAAAATATTTTTCTCCAAAATTATATTCAACCAATGACCACAAACTTCCAAACTAAACCCCAGAAACATAAACACAATACAATAATTAGTACATGTTTGTAAGAATCAACAATTTACAAAAAGTATTGAACATACTATATATATATATATATATATATATATATATATATATATATATATATATATATATATATATATATATAGGTATAAAGGTTATAAAACAAAATATAATTAAAACAAACGAAGTTTAACAGATCTAATCGTTAATAACCTTGAACTGATAATTATATTTTTCATGCTTTGCGACTAATGAATAGTTTTGATGCTATTGGATACTATTGGACTGATGAATAAATTTATTGTTCAGCAGACATTTAAAACGATATATAATTTTGTTATCATATGATAGTTACAATCATGAATAGTTTCGACGTGTTGCCTACTTCACTGGTTTTTTTTTTCAGCAGGTCCTTAACACATTGAATAATTTTGTTGACGGAGACGTCAAGGTTTTATTTAGTGATGACGGATATGCGTAGACATGTTAAGGTTTGTTTCGATCTAGGAGGGTTCGAGACATCGGGTGGGAAAAAGCCGGTCAATGTTTGTTGACATCAGGACGGCCTTCGCGTCTAGACATGAATACATATATTAAAATATTATGATTCTTGTTTTATTCACTTGGAATGACAAAATCACATGGTATTGTTTATGTTTGGTAAATTTATAGTATATAGAATCTTGTGAACACGTTGATTCTGTATTACATTCATATTATACATTTGAGGAAAACATAAACATTTCTGTAGCTATTTTTAAATAATTGAAAATATTCAATAAATAATAATAGTTATTTTTTTAATATCATCTCTTTTTAGTATACAAATAAATACTTATTGTCAACGAATTTTGTCACATATATCAACTATCACATTATCGTTTACTAGTTCAATTCATGTGAATATAAAAGTACATTTCAGAGAAGCAACGTCTAAGGAGCCAGTTTGTGATGGACGTCCGATCATTAAATCATTTGTTTGATGAATTACAATTTCAATTGTATAAAAAAATATAATTACGGTTAACTTCTATGAGCTAATCTTACATATTGGAATATAAATCTAAACGTTATCAATATTTGTGTAATAAATAGAATATTAATAAGATTGGAATAATTGTAAATAAATATTTAAAAAAAACACACTTACCAATTTGGTGATAATTAATTTCATAGGGGAAGAAATAAATTAAACTTCAAAAAGTATAAACATAATTAATTAATTCTTGTTTTAGTCGATACTATCTTCTCGAAATATAAATTTGTTTTTAAATTCCCATTATATTATTTATATAATACGTAATTATATATTAACGAAAATATCTTTATATTACTTACATTGTCCTTGTGTTTTTAATTATAACAAGTAACATTAAGTTCAGTTAGAAAAATACTATTTACTATTAGTTATGGTGTATGTGACGTATATGTTGATGGTATAGGCAACTGAGCACATTATATATGTGGGTCCTAGTTCATTTACATGGTTGCTATAACAAATAATTTCAATACAACTATTACACCCTATTTCTCACGAAGAAGAGACTACTTGAATTATTGAAACCATAATACAAGTCGATAAGGATAGAATTAAAAATAACATTTCCATTTATTAATATGTATTGAAACAATAAGTAGTTTGTGGAATAATATTTCAATAATATACCTGTAATATATGCTTTGCTTATTTCGTAGCACTTTTAAAGAAAATGTGTGTTGAAAAAAATGTAAAAAATGTAAAAAACAAATTACAAACCCTTTACAAAATAACGATACCGTTCCCCATTAAATTTAATAAATAAATCGGGTTCGTTATTTAATAATAAAATCGTTATTTTATATATTATATTTTCTTCCAGATTTATAACAATGGCTGATACATTAGACGTCGGTTTGGGTTCCATACAATAGTATTGAGGACGGAATTTGAATGGATGACGCTTGAAACAATCTAAGCAATTTCTTTTTATTTATTTCTGTTTTTTTCAGACAGAGCATTGTAAATCCAGTATTTGTGGCTTTCAAGAAGACTGAAGTTATTGGTTTTTAAGGAAAAAAATTAAAATTTTTAAATTATTCTAATTACAAATTGATTATCAAATTAAGTAGTCTAGTAAGTGTTTTTATTTTTCCACAAAGTAGTAGTTTAATTTAATTTACATATTTCGTACATATTCCTAATTTAATCAGAAAAAAATTGCGAATTGTATTTCTTTCAGTCAACTCACCTCATATTGAGTTTAAAGTTTTATCAATAAGTGTGACGACAGTTGGGATTGATGTAGAGAATTTTGAGGAAATCTAAAAGCTTTGCCAAATGCGACACCTCTTGGCGTATGGGAACAAATATAAATAAATTCAAAGCAAACTGATTTATATCCAATAATATGTTCAGTCGTAAATCACTAAAATATATACCCAGGAATAAACTTAAGATGTTCACGTTAATTATCTTATAATATGTATGTATATAGGGTATATATATATATAATATCTTTTTTAATACTATCTATTGAGCATTAGGTATACTGAAACGCAATATTTTTCTTTGTTTAAAATTTATTTAAATTCACTCTACTAACAATTCAATTTTCGTATTTTTGTGATGAAAATGTGCATACACTGATTCTCATAACTATGTACTTACAGATGTAACTAAAAGTGTTTATATTATGTAAGTGAAAATACAAAACCAAAAGCGTACTTGTAAAGCGATTTGCATATAAAGGCATGTTTTAATATTCACTATTACCCCCGATACTGTTTTCTGCACTAAAATTTAAAAAAATACATATATAGCAATTTCAAAATCATTAACTTTAAATGTATTTGTGTTTAAAGTAAGAGTAAAGACAACAAATAAGATATTGACAATATTGTTTTTAACAATTAAATATATTTTTAAACAAAATAATTTATAAATATTAGCAGTTTTATTACCTATCAATAATTTTAGATTAGTCCCAATTATTGCCTCTAAATAAAATTTCATTGTCCCGTATATATGTTTAGAGTTTACATAACGACATAATATATTTAAGGGAAGTTTACTCAGGGAAAAAAATATTCGAATTTGAAATGTTTTTTTTTATTTTATGGAATTTTTTAGCTTTCGTTAATTCATGTTTGGTAAAATTCCCCCGAGTACTTTTCGTGTAATAATTTTTTTGTAAACGTTTCCACTTGACAACAGCTAAAAAACACGTCTAAACGATCTTACTGCAAACGTGCGATATACTTAAATATACTTTATTATAGTACACATTAGATACTGTTAATTTTTTGTTGTGTTGGTTAAAAAGTTACCTGATAATTAAGACGACATCTGTTTGCTTTGTTGCTTGCAGTTTTCTTTTGAGATTATGCTATAATTTGTTGTTTTGTAGCTAGAAGGCTTTTAAGTCAGTGTTTTGCTTGTGGCAATTCCTAGGTATTCATGAATCATTTTTTTTAAAAACGTAAACTATTTTTAAATGGAGGTCGAAAACAAATGATTGCAAGGAATGGAACTGAAACTTTCATCTGTTGCGAGTGAAACTTTGAACCATACTCTAGGCACTAGACTTATTGATATTAGTAGTAGGCCTAGTACTAGTGTCTCAAAGGGAAGGTTACGTAAGTTTAATGATGTTGATAATTCTTGCTATGATCTAGTATACAAAAACACTTTGCAAAGTTTGATTTCAAGTATTGGAGTTTAGTCGAAGTGTCAAGGTCA
Organism: Aphrophora alni; assembly: GCA_963513935.1. NCBI lineage: Eukaryota > Metazoa > Arthropoda > Insecta > Hemiptera > Aphrophoridae > Aphrophora > Aphrophora alni. The sequence continues at coordinate 67,876,585 of OY740770.1, read as the reverse complement.
GCTTTGTGTTTTGCCCAGTAAAGCAGGGCCTAGGCGTAAATATTAATATAATTTGTTCTTCTTGTAGTTTTCAAGTATCAGCAGGAAAGTAGGCCTAACTTATATGACAGATTTGAATGTAAGATGCGCATATGCTTTTCGATGTGTGGGAAAAGTCAAGAAGCGGCAAAGAACTTTTGGGCTATGATGAATATGCCATGCCCTTCTGAATTTAGAGGTTATAGCAATATTTTACTGCAAGCTGCATAGGTTATTTGTTTTCAATCCATGATTGTAGCTGTAGATGAGTGGGTATGCCTAAAAATAATGAAAACCGCAACATTACTGAGATTTTTTGATGAATCGTGGCAACAAGGAGGTCACGCATCACTCAATGGCGTAGTGACTTCGTTAAGTGTACTAACAGGTATGGTGATTGATGTTAAAATTATGTGGATGTTTTGCAGATGTAAAAACAGATGGGAAAATCAACACACAGATTGATGTTAAACTTTCAGAAAAAAAAATATTGCTCTTCTTTTTCTACTTTTTAAGAAAATGTACCTCAAAGTTGGGCAAATTTACATGGGGAAGATACAACCCCGTGACCTCCCTTATATTCAAGAAACGATGGTACATTCCTGTATTTTTTACTCCAATAAAAATAAATAGAATGGATTAATAATTATTTAAGATAACGAATTCGAATATAAAATAAAATTATATTTACACAACGACGTTTTACTAGATGGTTGTTATGATGTTTCTTGAAATAAAAATGATAAAACATTCGGTTTAGTAATAAAATATTTTACTCGTAAAGATAAAAATCATATTAAAAAAGAAATTTGCCAATCAAAGCCCATATGGAGGTCACTATTTTATTTTGAAAAAAAAAGACTATTATAAACCAAATAAATAAGCATTTTTTTTATTTATGACTGCGGCTAATCGTTTTTAACATTCCTGGAAAGTGCTTGTAATGGTGAACAAAATAAACCCTATTATTTCCATATTATCATATACATGTCTAAGTTATGTGACCTCAAACAATTGTAAAGCCGCGTTGTCAAACTCAATTGTTGTTGCTGCACTTAACTATGTATTTTATATTAAATTACAACTCATAACTCTCATTCTTTGAGTTTATGTACACAAGGAGATAAAAACTTGTTTCAAGAATGCCCAACATAACATCATTTAGTCAATCTAAATAATTGAAAAAAAAAAAAAAAAACTCAATTACTTACAATTAATACAATAAAGAATCAAATAAATTTAAAACCGTGATGTTTGTTCATGTAAGTTTGAATTGCTTTCATTAATTGTAAACACTGTTGTTTTATTAATTTTTTTCTTTTTTGTACTAACAGAGATGATTTGTTTGAAATAAAACCTTATTTTTTTTTACGTACCCAATCATATTAATGGAATATTGTATCAGCGTCATAAATTTTACAATTTTTTCAATTATTCTTCTATTTCACACCAATATAAATTGAATAGATTGTATTAAATATATGGTGTCATTTAAATATTTAAGAGGCAGGAATTATTCGTTCAAATGTAAACACGTATTAAAATCACATTCTTGATGACACATTTTTTCTGTACACAGTTTTATTTTTAAAGAACACTACTCTTATTTGTATTCTTGTTATAATCATTGTCTATCAAATTCCTTAGTGGAACCTAATGCACAATGACATTCAAATATTTACCACTTATAAAAATACACACAAATTTAAAACTCTTTTTATCATGCAGATAGTATTGTATGTAAGAATTTATATTTTCAAATATATTTGTGTGTGTGTGTGGGGGTGTGTGTGTGTGTGTGTGTGCGTGTGTGTGTGTGTGTGTGTGTGTAATATTCATAAAACTTCTTTTTATGAAAAACTTGTTCAAACAGAACTAATCCCTTAATGTTAAAATACGTGTTACACGTTGTGGTGTTTTCCACACCATCGTTTGCCTATTCAATCGCGGTTGCAGTAGATCTTGAGGTTACGTGGCATTGCGGGTTCCCGCATACCAGTTTACAGATATATCTCTAATCCTAGTCTGTTTATCCTTTCTCACCACCCTACAAGATCCGTCGAGGTGGTTCGATAACGAACATATTTAAAGTGGACGAGGCAACGAGATCGGACTAGCGCACACCTCCATCCTTCATATCGATAAGTTTTAGTTTAAGTTCCTTGTTAATAATTTGCCCTGATGTACTCCACCAAATAATATCACACTATTCCACATTGGGGTGGGTCCTATTGCGCTACAAACTGTCATCACCCCGACAAGATGTGATACGTGGCTAGTCGACCATTTTGGCCCACTTTGCTACGAAAGAACCACAGTGTTATTACAGTAAACCCCCTAACAGTTATTCTATATTTAGTATACTATAGTATAGTCTAAAAATAATAATTATTATTATCATGTAAAGGTGCATTAAAACATGAGTTTGTATTACGTGATGTAAGTCATGTAAGGCGCTACGTGAGTTTGTAGCCTAGCGTAGTTTGTGGTCCAGGCTGACACCCACTGCTTGAAGACCCCATTCAAAAGATCCACAAACTACCCTCTAGCTCACACTCAAACCCTAAAAAATTAAGTGCTACTTATTACTATATCGTGTTGCTAAAATTTTTCTTTATACTGTATACTTCATTAATATTCCCCTTACCCTAAAATTTATTAATTTTTTCCAGATATTTTTTTTATCTCTCACCTTATGATTCTTCTAAATTTATAACCAGGAGTGATCTTTCACATCATAATAAGATAATGTTACCATATAATAATTCTAGTTTTTCTAACCATTTAAAAAATCATGCATTGACAGATTTTTATTCTAATGTTAATTTTGAAATTTTACATGTTAACGTAAAAAGTAGAAAATTAAATGTTTTGGAAATTTTAGAAATTAAGAGACTTTTGTGTAATGATGATAATCTAGTTTTAAATGAAAAAACGGAATTTTTGTCATTTTCTCCTTTACTTCAACCTCTATTCAAGGTTGGTTAATACCTGTGTGAATGACCTGTGGGGTTTTTCCCCTACGCCTTTGTGCTTTGTTTGTTAACGGGAATTTCCTGCCTTTCTCAACCTTTTATAATAGTTATGTTGTGCTTTGTATTTAGTCTTGTAAGAGCCTCGTCAATGCCGTAACTGGCGAAACCATGGTCGGCTAGACCAAATAAATTATAGAATTTTTACAAAAAAAAAATTGTTTTATTTCTTATACTTAAGCTAGCGACCCTATAACGGCACTCATCATATGAGAACAACAGCTGAATTTTTACCTCCTTTGAATTTTTCTACAGAAAATTATGTAGTGAATAAATGTTTAGGTTGTAAAACTAAACATCTTCTAAAAGTAAGTAGAATAATAGTATGCAATGTAAAATTTATAAAATTAAATTGAAAATATAATGATTCATATACATTGTTACTAAAATTTAACATAATATAATTATGTTTTGATGTTTTTAAAACATCAAAAAGTTTATTGCATAGTCTTGTTTATTACACTAATATTAAAATATATAACAAAACATCTGTTATTTAGTGCTGTTCTGTTTGCAGTGCAATATTTTAAAATAAAGGCAATCAGTTGGATAATTTAGTCGATGAATGAAATAATGAATTTAATATTATATAAGAACTGATTTTCAGGTATGCTTTACATGAGATTATTGCACAAAATATAATATATTTAACTTTTAATTTTGAAATCAATTCAAATTTAAAATATAATTTAATTATAATAATTTAAACTAAGTTGTCATGAATTAACATTGATAGGCTTGAAAAATTTGCTATAATTACAGCTCAAAAATTTGTGGAGTTATATCCATGATTTTACATGCCAACTTCCATGCATAAAATTCTCTTGCATATCAGTGATATAATTTCTTCTGCATTATTGCCAATAGGGCAGATGTCTGAAGATGCCTAAGAATCATGTAAGTAAAAGATTTCGGGAAAATATAGCCGCACATAAACAATGGAGGTTATATTTTTAAGACTTTTAATTTCTTCAGTTCCATTATTACGAGTCTATGGAAATTATCCCAAAAAAGTTTAAGTTCCTTATCCACCAAAACCCTGGATTTACTGAAAACTCCTGCTGTAGAGGAATGTAATATTTATGAATATCCAAATGATTACTCGACGACTGATTACAATGACTCTTCAGATAGCGAGTAATCACAAAGCGTTCTCTGTATTGATTTCTCTTGTAGATAAAACTGATTTTATAATGGACTCATTTCTTTTGTAAATAAAAATATTATTCTTTTAAATTTTAACATCAGATTCTCAATAGTCAATTTCCAACATTCCACCATACCGATATTTATACCTTCATATTTTGGCCAGCTTTTCGGTATTTGGAATCACCGTGCTCCTATACCTTAAAATTTGAATAAGAGTTTTATTCGATCTGAGTTGATTCTCATGCGACCACACAATGGATAATGCATCTTCCATTGTACCAGTCAGTGTATAAACATAACAACAGTATAAATTACTAAATTGATGATATCAGAACTAATAACTGCCCTTAATACCCACCTAGTTCCACCGCCCTCAGGACTAGAAACAAGGGTCCCTGTGCTACTAACGCATATTAGCCAAACTCGGAATTCCGTCAGACCATTTTAGTGGCAAATAATTTTTTTTTTCTACCTAAACTGTCAATACTTGTCATGGCTCTAAATTAAATCCGGGATTTGATCAGCCTACGCTAATGGACCTGCAAGTATACTTCTCAGGAATCTTGTTAGGTTAATTGTGCTAGCAATACAAGCTAAGAATTTTTTTCTAATTTTAAGACGGAAGTAATGAAAACATTATTAACACAACAGACTAAAAACAGTCTGTTGTAGCATAGGAATGTTGATCAATAGGTCATAGTCCGCAGAGGCGGGATGAAAACGTTGAGTTTTTTTTTATAACATAGACGTTTTGCCCGATTTACTACAACACGAATTGACTGAGAAAAATACACTTCCTTCAAGTTATATTTTCAGGCAGCTTCTCAGAGGTCACAGGCCGTTTCGCCACAGTACACAGAGGTTAAGTGAATTATTGTCACTTAAAACGGGTATTCAAAGCAATAGGGTTTAACAACACTAATCATCAACTATAACCCTGAGAATTCCAGGGCAGACACATTTAATCGACGAGGACAACTGTCTCATCAACCCACTGATAACTCAACTAAAACATTCGGATATCCTCCACCCCTCATGTTGGCACCTTCATATTATCCACACAACCAATCCTCTCGATCCTACATCACCAACCATTCACAGCAACACCATCAGTCTCTTGCCTTCTCTCTCAACCCTTCCCCAACATTTAAAAAACGAAATTTAAAGTGAATCGGAGCGAACATGGAGCCGATCAGCGTCAACGAGAACTTTCACAGGTCCGGGTATCGGAATATCCGGCAGGTAACCAGGAGAGAGGTTTATATTATTACGTATTCCCACACCAACGATGGTCACATTGGGCGTTGGCGTTGTTCCTCTCACAGTTACAGCTATGATTGATAAGGATCCAGTTTTTCCTTTACCTCACATATTTAATTTCAACTCTCCAGCCAACTGGAAAGTTATTTAATATAATATCCCTCATGACAATAAATGCGGCCAAACACTTACATATCACCTTAAGATGAACATATTAAAATTGAAACCGATCGTCATATCAGATAAAACCATACATCTCATTTAAAAAGGTTTATTCAACTAATTAGATAATGTCGGCACCTTAATTATCACTTTGACATTTAACCATTTCAGCGTCAGACAACCCAACCTGTACCATCGACTGCGCATTTCTCACCTCGGTCTAAGTGATATTAGGTTAAAGTTTTCTTCTCCTTTTTCCTCTCTTCACTTTTACCATTCTTCTTTATATTTCACGTATTTTAATAATCATCTATTTCCCGTATTCCTTCCCGCTACTCCCTCCCAACCCATTTCAGATGTCTTTAGTTCCCTCAGGCCCAGTATGAATAAGGTGCGACCTCTGAAGACACACTTCGACAAGCGGCGCTAGGAGTTATTACGTCGCTATGGTTACGTTGTTTATGTCATACCACCCATACGAACCTTCCCTTACCTCCCCAGTGTCGTCCTGGGCGTATCTGATCTCGTTAGATATAACGCCCTTTTGGCACGATTCTGGGGAGACTAAATCCCTAGTCTAATTTGTGAGTTATGTACAGTAATAATTGTCATTTATAGGAATTATATTAAAAATAAGTAAATAATTTAAAAAAACCTTTTCCCAAATATGTTATTGCTTGGATTTGGTATTGGTTCTTTAATATTTTATTTTATATTATGGTTTGTCTAAAATAGGCGGTCAACACTCGTTCTTTTCCTTGACTTCTGCATCAATATGAAGATCAATACTACCTGCAGTTTAGTTGTGGTTGTTTTCGACATAAGTAACGTGGTTGTTTTTAATTTTTATTCACACCTTTTTTTTCGTAATCGTCACCGTCATTTTCTGCATACGAAGCTCTCATAACTGGATAATTATTTTTTTTTCGTTTTGGGTGGAACGAAGTAGGGAGTGCATACGTTTGTTGCTTGTACCAAATTTTGTGCACCAGAGCTTTTCTTGGAACTTTGTAACAGCTCATGCTCCAAAAAGCGTTGTTCTCCTCCATGAACATGTCAGTCAAATGACTCCGGTGAACTGAAATGTGCAAGTGACGTCAACAGTTTTGACAACATGGGAGTGTGCGAGCTAAACGGTGATGAAGATTTAAGTTTAAGTGTTATTTGCATTGAAAGTGACGATGATTGTAATTAAAAATGTAATTGTAGAGGTGAAAAGTATTATTATCTTTACTATGTCAATATAATTCTGTAAAGAGTTTTTTTCTTAGACGGTATTTTTATTCAAGGGTAAAACTATAGAGGTTCCTTATATCTTAAAATTTCCTACGGCACAACATAGGGGAAAGGGGATATTTAAAAAAATCATAGTGTTTAATATGTGAATTGTTATTAGAAATAACCTAAGGCCACGCAAATTATGTCATGAACGTAATATGGGCTTGAAAACCCCTCATACTGAGACATATTTATTTTTTTATTCCTGCTAAATAAAAGTACCATATTGAAATTATTTATATTATTTTACTATTGTATAATGTACATTCTTAGAAGCAATATTCAAAATGTATCAGTATAATTAATTCAATAACCTACAAAATAGTATAAAAATTACAAATATCTTTTAATCTTCCTCGAAGTATTCTGTTAAACATAAAATTTATTTTCCTAAGTATAACACGCATCCAACATATAAAATAGCAGTAAATTCAATTTACTGTTATAATAATTAAAACTATCAATTCCGAGAAGTACACTCTACTGAGCTCATACACAATTTGATTAAAAGGGTTTGGTATCTGAAAACAGTGTTTCTATAAATCATTTCATCATTGTTGGTACAAATGGAAGAATGATGTACTTAATTCAACTGTAATTGAAATATGATTATGTAATCAGAATCAACTCATTTAATGAATATTTTTTATATTTTTTCCGCTTTTAAGTACTAAAGAGTGTTTGGATAAATACGTGAAGGGAAAATATTTATCACGAAGAGTACAAGTTATTATTGTATTGATTAAATTAAAATTATTAAGTAGATTATTGGTCGTTGCAAATTGGATTAAATTTTTTAACTATTCTTTATCTGTTCGGACTTTCCTTTTCAATGCTTTAAACACTTTTGTTATAATTAAAACGTGTTCAAGAGACACCCAGTTAAAGCGATCAACTCAATTACAAATCATAAAATACTTAATGCAGTTATGCATGTGGATAAAATTATTCACTTTAAAAACACTTTTATGCACCATGCAAAATAAAATGTATTTTAGTAGTACATAATATAAGTAACAGATTATTTTAGAATCATTTAAAAAATATAACTTGCATTACTTAGTTTGCATCTTTAATCGTTATTCGTTTAAGGTTTTCTTATATTTTTATTCTACAATATTTAGAAATATAAATATTTCATTAAGATAGATATAACCAATACACTGCTAGATTACTATATTTATTTAATATTGGTCTTGGAATTGTTTATCGTTATTATAGTATCTCATTTTTCCATTATTATCATGATAGACGTTTCTGATTGACATACTCGGTTTTCTCACATATATCGACCAGGTATGCCTCTTCGTTGATAATGGCAGAGCCTGAAATAAACGGAAACAGTTTATTTATATTTTTTACCTATCTTATATTATGTATATTTTCATAAGTATATAACAGAGTTAGAAAACACCAAAAAAAGCTTCATATTTTTTTACACAAGTTACAAATATAAGAAGGTCTTCATTAAAGGTTTTTGAACTTAGGTAAGTCCAGAAAGATACAAAAGTGTACTACAACTTATAGATTGTTTCAAAATAACACAAAATATGATTGTGCATAATGATTATTAAACTGTATGAATGTTTTTATTCGTATTGAAATTGAAATTACGTTTCTTTATCTTTTTGTTACCGGTTTATAAGCAAAATGACTACCATACCTACTTTGTGGTGTACATCTCTCTAAATCCCCGTTTTCATAAGACTCGATTGTCAAGTCGGACAAGCAATTCAAGACCTGATGTATAAAAAGTCATGTTTGTAACTTGAATTTACGGTTTCAAACACAATTTAAAAAATAATAAATCAAATTATACTTATAGCAGGTAGTTGTGTGGTGACCTAATGATATTTCCTAAATCCATGTTATCACCAAACCTTCCCCACCTCTCTTATTTCAGGAGTAACTATCCGATTTCTATATTTACCTATCTTAATCTGTTCTATTGTGTTTAATAATATGTTGGAAGTCTAAATATAATTGCCGTTTAACACATTGTCATGATTGTTTTAAAAGGCATTTCGATGTTAATATATTGATATAACCTTTAGAATTGTCTCATATGGAAGTTATTTTTGTTTATGTCAAATTTGTGAATATAGCATCAATTTTGAGGATGCTAAAAAGTTTGTTTTTAAAATTATCTCTCTGGTCAATGAATTCTTAAATATTTAAATGATCTAATTAAATTAGTAATACAATTTATACGCAAGAGTGAAGGTACTTGTTAAATGAATTACAAAGAAATTATTTTGTAAAAATCGATAATTTATTCAGTCTCCCAACCATGGTTTTACCAATTACGTCATTTTCGAGACAGCTTAACACTGCCTGTGTTACATAAGGCTGGTGAAGGGATATTGTTAAAAGGGTGTTTGCTCTGCTATTATAGAGTCATAGGTTGTAAAGATTTAAGCGATATGTATGATCTGTAACTGTTGGTTTCCGTTATATTGCATATAAATGTTTATCTTCCTGTTTTTGACTAATGCTCAAATAAAATACAAACCAATTTGAACATCAACAGTAAACACTGTGATCTATTCAACACAATAGATGGCATCAAGATAGGTAAATTAGAACACTGATAAAGACATCCACTGTCAGAATAATGGTTGTTGTTACAAGAAGTGTTTGATTAATCAGTTTAGTGCTTATTTTTAATGAGTTTTAAACTATTAGTTTAATTGTGTTTTGTGTTGATGTTTATAAAAGGATTTTTTGTACAGCTTTAGAGATATGTGTAGACGGAAAGTACGTAAAATATTCTTATCATGTAAGTATTACACGACAAACTGAATAAACGTGTTGTAAAGCTTTATATTTATAAACATTAATATTTAATAATTGAGCTCGTATTAATGATAACACTGCAGAAGACTCCTAATTGTAAAACATAAAAAAGTTTATTAATGTTTAATTTAGAATAGTATGTCATTTTTTAATCCACTACAGAATGTTAATGAGCCTGGTCCTGCTGCAACCACCTTCATTTAACAATTTCGCCTCTGTGCAAAACCACCTTTCATCAAACGAGGATAGTGGTCGTTCCAGCAATGAAACTTATGCTTTGTCACAACACCATACTTAGATTATCCCTCAAATAGTAAAATTCTTCGTTTTGAAGCATTTCCTCATTATTGTGTAAAAACATTCTACCCTTCGAGAACAAAATTAAGTATGTTAAATTTAAATAAATGTATTTTGTAAATAAAATCACAGTCTGTCTGTAAGTATAGGTATATGTTGGTATGAATGGGATGTAATTAACATGTAAGATGGCTCCTGCACACGTATAAGGGTGTTTTATTGCTCTTCTGTGTGCGGTATGTTTTCCGCAACGTTTTTTATTTGGTGTTTACAATTTAAATTTTGATTTGTTAGCATTGTTAATAAGTTTATTTTTAGTTAATTGAATAAAGATTAGCAGTTTTAAGTTTTGATTTTAAGTTTATTATTAAATCCTTATGTTGTATGATGAGAGCATTATAATTTTTTGTGGTTTGTAATCTGTGAAAAAAAAATTACTTAAAAAAACTATTCAAAAAAATTATCTTCAAAAATCTCGTGAACCAGGGCCATCTTAATCGTACTAATTTAAATTTAAAATATTTCACCCTTAGGCTGATAAGGTATGAACAGGGCAATGTTTAGCTGCGTTATATTCAGTGTTATCTAGATTTTTCCATATTTGTCAATACTATAAAAATGTTATTTTTAATTGTGGAATATAACATAACATTTCTATTGGATTCAAAACGACCTATATATAGCACTCTTTTTTCAATTTAGTGTGTATATTTGAAGTTTTTCTTTAATATAAACTTAGTTACTAAAATCTATGTTTTGAATAGAAAGAATTGGTAATATAAAAATAGAAGAATAAAACTTTTACAAACATGGTGATAATCTTTTGAAGTTTTTTATCAGTAAGAATAATTCTGTAATATCTCTAATTTCGGAAAAAAAACTCATTTTGTTTTATTTATGTGCAAACTGTATGTGGTAGTAAAGTTTGTATAATCCTCTAGATACAAAGATACAATGAATAAGAAATTTTTTATTAAAATTACTTTATGATTTACACCACGCTGTTATTAATACTGAGAAAGATTTTTTTTAATACATATATTTGATAAATTATACAACATGATATTTTCGTTATACCAAATTCTATATATTTCACAAGTGTGTTCTAATGTATTATAAGTTACCACACGTCAAAAATTAATTAAAATATTGACTATATGATTTAGTTATTTGGATTAATATGAAAAAAATTCCAAACATAATTACAGCATTAACTTGAAACATATCGATTTATAATTTCTTTATTGTTCTATTACAACAATTATATATATAATTAGAGAGAGAGAGAGAGAGAGAGAGAGAGAGAGAGAGAGAGAGAGAGAGAGAGAGAGAGAGAGAGAGAGAGAGAGAGAGAGAGAGAGAGAGAGAGAGAGAGAGAGAGAGAGAGAGAGAGAGAGAGAGAGATAGTTAAATATTACTCTACCGTTGACATTTTACAAAAAAAATGAAGTATTTCCATCTACATCTTTTAGTTCGTGTATAATAACTTTACCTTAGTAAATGCAATGACATCTTTGTAATGGGCGTGCAAATGTAATTCATCAATACATTGTTAATAAACTTTGAAGTAAGTATCAACAACGATATCCCAGATTTTTTTTACATATAACTTTTCATTTACGACTTAATGTTTTATATAAATAATATGATATTTAAAAATAAAGTAATTTCATCCGATTACCTACATTCTGTAACTTTAAGTGGAAAATTATTCGTAGAACAGTCCAGTTTCACCTTGGAATATAATTAATAAGTAAACAAATATTCACTTGAAGCAAATAGTATTTCAGTTTTTTCACGTTAGATTTTTAAAAGGTAATTACAATTACAAGAGGCGAGGAGATTTCGTGACATTCAGATCTATTTATGTGAAACCGCCAAATTAAAACGGGTGGTTTTAAATAAAATAAACGTTCAATAAAAGCTGGTTTATTCTATAATAATTTGCACAAGCAACTAAGATTGGTTTTTATTCATAGCGACTAATTCATAACTGATTTTTCGATATTTAGTAGTTACTATATATTTGTGGGGTTATTGACGGTTTTAGATAATTTCATGAAAGTTTACTAACAAAGTAAAATTCTAATCCATTGATCTATATCTGGTTGTAAATATGACATGTGTCTTTATTCCAAACAATATGGATTGTTTTCAGAGGCTATATAATATAAATGTTGATAAATCGAAATATTTGTTCAACTATAAAATTATCAAATGGTTAGTGGACTAAATGAGTATTTAATATCAAAGACTTCTGTGTCATTAAACTCCGATGAATCAAAAACAAATGAACCTGGAAAAAGTATAGTTCATTCAACCATATTTTGTTGAAATGATATTTATCGAAATGAACATAATATAGGAGGAGGAGGAGGAGGAGGAGGAGGAGGAGGAGGAGGAGGAGGAGGAGGAGGAGGAGGAGGAGGAGGAGGAGGAGGAGGAGGAGGAGGAGGAGGACAGGTATTATTAGAAATTGAAAATAAATATATTTTTTTGTAATTTTTCACTACTGTTAATGTTGGGGAATATATGTAACTTACCATAATCAAATAAATTTCCGTTATTTTATACTTCGTTATCAATGATGAAACATATCTTGTTTCTAATTTTAATAAACAGTCAATATACTATCGTCGATCGTAGGCACAGATTTTTGAAAATAACGACGTTGTAAAATTCGGACACTATACTTTAAATGACAAAACACTTTATATCCATTAACTGAATAGAAAAAATACTGTGCAGTAAAATTAATCGGTTTAAAACGGTAATAATTATTCGTACTTCATATATAAAATTGTAATGATTATTTACTTCTGTTTAATTTTTGAGTTTAAATAAAATGCAGATAAAATTATATATCTAATATATTATAAATCGTTAAAATAAGCAATTATTTATTTTGGATAATAGACAGGTAAGTTATTATAAGAGTATAAATAAATATTTTACAATTGCTGAAAAAAAAATTATTCGTTTATTTTGCCAAAATTATTTTGAAATCTATTTTAAAATAGTGTTAGTATAAACTGGAAATTTTAAAAAAAATTATGAACTCTTTCGTGCATAGCAAAAAGAAATAAGTTGTAAAGTCTAAATTATCCACCCAACAGATTTAATTTCTTAATTTCATGATAGCCAGATTGTGGGTATCTATCAGCTACTGCGATCTGGTTGACAGACCTTGAACGCAACCTCAGGTGATCCGACATTGAACTCTACCAAAAGAGATAAGAACCAGTTTAGATATTACCGTTATAATGTAAGGTCAGTTTTCAATGCACGTGACCATTTTTTTTTTCAATTTTAAAAAGTTTCAAAAAAATGAGTCAAAAGTTTTTTTTTTCGAGCATACAAAAACCCTTTCTTCTAAATTCAACATGTGAAAACGTATTATTTCAACCAAGTGGCTAGTTTTCAACATAAATTACATCTGAACATCATAATAATATAGGCTTCTTTCTTTATACCAGGTAACTCAGTGATTTTCATTTTTGAGTAAATTAAGTTAACCGTATTAAGAAAATTTGTATTTTTATTACATAAATGTAAAATTTAGAAATCTTTTCAAACATAAGTAAATTTTAAGTTATCTGTAATTCCTTTTAAAGCGTAAATTCATAAAATCTTGTAAAAATTAAAGTGAGTAATTTTCATTATAAAATCACTATAAAATCAAATTTATAATTTACAGCTTATTATAAAATAAGAGCATAAAGTAATGAATAATTTAATTTAATTGCAACTAATATTGAATTGCTTGTAAATTTTACTTGTACCAGTTTGAAAAATTCTATCAAAAGCAAAAGCTTCTTTTCTATCTTTAATAATGGAAAATCATTTTGTTATATATATATATATATATATATATATATATATATATATATATATATAGCATTTTGCATTTAAGGAAATTGCCTTTTCTTTTTAACATAACTTGATAGCAGCAAAATCTGTTGCTCATAAACCTGTTTAAAACTGTTCGTCCTTTGTTAACTGGCACATGTATTTTTTTTGTAGCAAAATTCTGGTTTAAGAAAGAGCTAACAAGAGTTTCAACAGCAGAATTTCAAGTTGATGCAAAACTTGAGGACTTCCTAAGACATAAAACCAAAAAAAACCGCAAATTATGAATAATTTAACCAGAGAGTTGATTTAGTGAAAAAGAACTTGAACTGTTACTGTAGAATAATATTTAATGTTTGATGAGGAGAGTTTTAACAGATATTTAATAACGATATTTTTTATTTTATTACCTACTATTAACTACCTTAATAAAAATGCCTTTTTTATATTTGCATCCTAATCCTTTGAATATACTTTAGTATTTATTTTACATTTCAATACAAAATTGTTTTCTTCAAATATTATATCACGAAATTTCCCTCTTCCATCTCTAAATATGACAAACATTTTTGTTGACAGAAACAGTGTTGTAAAATATGGAATATTTTTCTATTTCTATTTCAACACAGTTAGGAAGTCTTCAGTTTGAATTTAAAAGTAGGACAAACAAACCTCTGATAGAAACTCGATTGCCGTAAAATTCGTAAGGGAATTTCAACATTCATATTTTTCCTTGAAATTAAAATTCTTCTTCTCAACATACTTTCTGCGAATTATTTTAATACATATGTAGTATTCAATACTTTGTATCTATATTTAATATATTTATTTTTTAAATGTTGTCACCAAAATATACAGGATTGGAATATAATAGGAACAATATTATACTATAAATCTTTATGTTAATAAAAACATTGTTGACTTTTTTTTCAATACTGTTTTAAATTTTTTATTGAGGACTTATTTTTTAAGATATATATATATATATATATATATATTTATATATATATATATATATATATATATATATATATATATATATATATATATTGATTTATCTCAAGAACATTAACTATTTACATTTTCAGATCTTATTGTATTATTAAAAATAAATATATATTATTTCCATATTTTTGCTTTCCTTCAATTTGAGCATAGTCCAAATGTAATGTAGTTTTTAAAAAATAGGTTTTAATTTCGTTTTTCTAATTTAGTTTGTAAATTTTTTATCTATACCCAACTGTCCTTTTGGTGGCTTATTTTCATAGGAGTGTTGTTAAAAAAAAAAAAAAAAAAAAAAAAAAAAAAAAAAAAAAAAAAAAAAAAAACTGTGTGTGTGTGTGTGAACTTTTTAATCGGACGACGGAATAACTGAATAATTTGGGCTGTATGGTTATATTTTAACAAGTAATATTAATACCAGGGCTATCCAGAAAGTAACAGACGTTTTAAAATGAAATATAAACAAAGTAAAAAAAACTAATTTTTAATATATGCATTTTGAAGGTAAACTCTTAAGCTATTTTTCTACATAATCGCCATATAAATTAATGAATTTATCATAACGTGGTACAAGCTTTTCAATGCATTCTTTGTAGAAATCTGACGCCTGCGAGTTCAACCACTGGTTTACACCGGCATGGAGTTCAGCGTCAGTGTCAAAGCATTGCGTAGCGAGCCATCTCTTCATCACTGG
Organism: Aphrophora alni; assembly: GCA_963513935.1. Lineage (NCBI taxonomy): Eukaryota > Metazoa > Arthropoda > Insecta > Hemiptera > Aphrophoridae > Aphrophora > Aphrophora alni. Next base: position 67,861,048 of record OY740770.1, on the reverse strand, counting down.
AAACAGATGGTAATCGCTTAGCGCCAAATCCGGGCTGTACGACGGATGATTGAAAACTTCCATCCAAAACCGTCCAAGAGCTCTTGGGTACGCTTGGCCGTCTGTGGACAGGCGTTGTCTTGGAAAAACAAAACTTCCCCGCTTAATTTTCCCTGACGCTTGTTTTGTATCTCGTCTCTTAACTTTTTTAGTGTTTCACAACACCTCTCTGAATTGATTGTTTCCCCACGTTCAAGAAAGTCAACGAAAATCACTCCTTGAGCGTCCCAAAACACAGTAGCCATGATTTTTCTTGCTGATAACGTCTGCAGACACTTTCTCGGTTTCTTGGGCGAATGCGTGTGACCCCATTCTATCGTTTGCCGTTTTGTTTCACAGTTGACGTTCTTTACCCAAGTCTCGTCACCAGTTACGATACAATAGATAAAAAACCTTATCACACCACACACTATAAAACTAGCGGGATTTTCATTTACAACGCTCATTATAATACTCCTCTGTATAAAAAAGTACAATAGGAACAATGCTCTACCTACCTAGTCTGGTTGCGTACTAAGTGTAGAAACATTCTGACCCCAAAATGGCGGCGCTAACCCCGCCCACTGCCGCGCCAGGACACAACGTCTGTTACTTTCTGGGTCGCCCACTATCTTATTGTTTCATTAATATAAGGAATCAATTTGCAGAGGGGATGTTTATAAGGTGACAAATATTAATATCAGGAACACTAAGTTATGGACATTGAAACAACCTTCTCTCAATTAAACTATTGAACACATTGTGTTTTATATTCTTAATGTTCAACATATAATATGAATTGAATAAAAAATTGGAAAAACATGACACCACTATTTACCACATATTGTTTATATAAAGAACTTTTGTATCACAGGTTTAATAGTGTGAACATTAAATCTGGAGAATATTGATGACGAATGTAATAATGATGCTACATATACTTTTCTGAAGGTATATTTTATAAATCTTGTATTAATTAAATTGAATTCATAATTTTATTGGTTAGTGAAGTAATGAATAGTTTATAAAATGAGTTTTCATGTTGATATTTTTCATCCTCTCAAAATATCTTATAAACTTAAATTGTTTCATTGTGCATATTGTATAAAATCCAATTATACAATGGAAATCCAATTAAAACTAAAACAAGAGAAACACGTAAGAACAACCAACTCTGTAAAGTGACATTCCAGGCTTTGAATTATGAAGAGCTCTTTACAGTTTTTACTTTTTATACTGTAATTTAGCGTTTACATCTTCAACTTTAATGTAATAGCAGATATTTCTTGTTGAAACTCCATATTCAAGGATAAATAAAGCAAAAGCTTAAAGTTTCAAATATTTTAATAGTATGAATGAGCTACAATTGTTTCGCCTTGCGGCATCGACGGGCAACTGAGTTATTTGAAACTTTAAGCTTTTGCTTTATTTATCCTTGTTTATATCTTCATTTTATTTTTATAATAATTACAAAGCTACAACAATTTTATTATTATTATTTTTTTTAAATCATTATTATCAAATATAACAACAAAGAATTTTCTTTTAAAAACTTCTATTTACAAATTAAAACTTTTACATACATCTCAAACACATGTTACCGATATTCCACAATATGCTCGGGCATTATTATATTATCTTACACAAAATATTAACTAATTATCTCATCAAATTATTTTGAAGTGAAGTTAAATAATTTATGTCGCACCAATTAAATAATTCATAATAATGATAGTCTAGAGTAACCGGATATGCTTGAATGACTATTTATTATCTTTGACTTACCGCCTGCAATCCTTGATTAATTATTTTTTTTCAATATAATTCTTTATGACAATATAAACTGAAAAAAAAGAATTAATCAAGGATTGCTGGCAGTAAGTCAAAGATAATAAATAATTAAATAATTGCAGGTGATTTTGTGTGTTAAACTAATGTGGACTACTAGTTATTACGGAAATATATATTTTAAATTCATTCTCTCTTTCATAATATTGTTTGCTATGAATCATGTAAACAAATAAAATAATTATAAAATGTTATTTATTCCTGCTTTCGGTATTCAGAATTCATTTGATACAGAACGTCCAACAAAACAAGACAATGATTATGAGTCTCGCATAAGGCCTATTTCCAAGAAACCTGATTGTGTTCCTTATTTTCCTGCCGAGTAAGATGTCTTGTGACTTTTATTAGGTTAACACGAGCCATGGCAAGAGGACTCAAATGTTACACGCTATGTCCAGTGTAATGTGATAGACCCATTATGATTGTTTTTTATTTTTTATTTTTATAGTACTAATAATTATGATTACTAAACATGATTCATTTATTAGTCATTGTTCATATCATATCTTTAATTCTACATTAAATTTTTTTATACATTAAAGGAATATGATTAACAGTAATTGGTATATAAAAAATCATATACACAAGATAATTCACAAATAAGTACACTCTTTTCTTTATTTACAAAAATGCAAATTGTTTTCTCAAAATAAAACGTTCTTTTCACAACTAAATAATAGGCGATTGTTTAATTTGTATGTGTTAAATACGCTTATAATTTACTAATGTATATATTATTTAATAATGTGATTAAATGTAAATAACAATTGCTTTATATGTAGCTGACTGAAATAAGTAGATTGAGTACTTAAGTATCTTTCATACATTTCTTATATGTACCCATTGAATAAGTTTATTTCATATTAATTTTTATTCACAGTAGTATTAAAAATACTTCCAGTTTATAGTTATCAACATTTCTCTACATACTTTTCAAGAAATACTTTAAAAATTCTCTTTTGAAATATGAGTACATATTTGAATGAAATGGTAAGTTTTCATTAAAACCAGTAAGAATATGTTTTTTTTTAAGAATTTTTCTAAGTTCAAATATATATATATATATATATATATATATATATATATATATATATATATCTTTTATTGGCCAAATTTAAGTAAAATTAAAATCATATTTATATTAAGATAACTAATTGCAATTTGTCACGTTATCAAATCAATCGATATTCTTAGGAAAACTTACTTACAACCTTATATTTAATTTAATACATATGACAAATTATAATTATATAAGTGTCATTTGAAGGACGTTGTTTAGTATTAATATGTTTATTCGAATCTGTTTAGAGTGCAAGCAAACGGATATAGTTGAGTATCAAAAATTTTTCCTAAACTTTTCCCTTTGAACTAATTTTATTTTTCCTAATTTCAAATATTACGTTTTTTTGTTGTTAGATCCATAAAACAATTTTTATTATATTTGTCTCAATAAGAGTAATCAGTTTAGGGATATAATTTTCAGCTCTAAATTCAAGTTAAACCATATTTTAAAAGAAAACTAAAAAAGTTAAGGTAGTCATAAGAATTATTGCTTTATATTATAATATAATTTTTAATTTTAACCAATCTTTAGAAGCAGATGTGGGATAAATAATTGTCATAAAAAGTTTAAATTACGGTATGTTATGTTTGAAGAGCTCATATAGTTAAAAAGTGACAGTAAACTAAATATAATAATACATTTCATATACACAACTAAAAAAGTTCAATACCTAAATTAGTCATCAACTGTTCGTAGTGTATTAAAATCAACGATAGAGAAGGTTTTGGACAGTTTGTTAATATCTATTAAAATTATGTATGATAAAAACTTGTTATACGTAGTATAAAACCTCAAATTTAACATATTCCTTTCTATTCTATTCTATTTATAAAAAAATATATATGAAAAACATGAGTTACGATGCAATAATAAATATGGGTTAACCATTTGGGTAGTATAGGGACATACTTATAAAAACTAATTATACCCCGGAAAGGCTTTGGAAGATTTATTTCTTAATAATACACATTACGCTTTAAAATGGTAGTTTGAAAAAAAGGTTTGCACTTTGTCCTTTATACCACCGGGAGTTTAGAGCTGACTTCACTTTTCAAATTCTAATTTCAAGTGAAATTATATTATGAAAGACCAATTTAATAAATGTAATGAACGAAAACGTTGTTAGCAAATGAGTAAAAATTATATATTTCTAATTAGATTATTAAAATTGTATACATACTTTTTTCACCTTAGTGTGAATTGAACAAATTTCACCTTAGCGGTGGCGAATTTTCAGTAAATTAAAGTTGGTTAACTTTTTTCCATACCAATGATAACAGTTATATTTTCTTGTTTTGGAAACAACGAAAGCAGTAGGTACAATAGAAACCACTTAATTGTAATACATATAGAGTTTTCTAATTAAAAATAAATACTAATATATAAAGTTGGTAGATAATAAACGCCGATAGTACTAACGTTTCTTCTAAAGAAGATCTTTCCACCGTTCAGCATTAACAAAAATAATTTATAAGATTCATTTTCATAAAACATAAAACTGAAGATATAAATTTTGTATTATTCTTAAATTTACGGTATTATTTATTTAAATTTTATATGTTTATTATATTGTACATAAGTACACATAGTTAGGAATGTTTTTCCCAGTTTTTATTGCTTTATTCCATTTTATGACATGTATTAATTTTATTACATTGGCGAGGGAAATACAGTGCTTAAATTACGTAAGTTAAACAGGCTGTGAATGATGGTACAAATCTATATTAATATAATTTCAAATTTCTTAACACTTATGGGCAAGGTTCATTAACCACATAAATTGCTAACAAAAAAAATGTGATTTTCAAGTCCTGTGATTACATTTTTAGTATACTGTATGTGTAGTGATTGACATATTAGAAATAAATTATATAGACTATTTTCATTTTGAGTTTAATATATTGCTGTTGCTATATTTTGTTTTGACACTAATAAACCTGGTAATCAATTTTTAATTTACTTTAATACACAACTTTACACACAATCGTGTAAGACGAAAAAAAATTTTTTACCGAATTTTACATATTTACTTTTTAAAATCGATGCCAAAGTTACTCTGATATAACACTAATGTTATTTTTTTGAGAGTTTGTCACGGCTTTCGTGAATCAACCGTATTTTAAATTAAATAATTATTGAACATACTGTTTTAAATTAAATTGCATTTAACACTCAATTCTATAACTCAATAACAGTCAATTTAACACTCCATCTTAAGTAACTTATACAAATCAATAAGTATATCAGTTGTGGCCATTATTTTTGTCGTACCAACACAGACGAAGGAAACAACTTTGTACAAATTCATATTTTTTACTCAAGTGATCAGTGATTTCTTAATAACGAAATTTTTTTTTTCTTGCGTGTATATAATGTCTATAATTTGTGGGATTTTATTGGTGTTAAAATTTTTAGATTTGAAATTTGATTTTACTTAAAACATTTTTTTTTAGTTTACATTACATGTTATAACACAATAAGAAACCAATAGCTTAAAACAAACTTCATTGTATTTTTAAATAATATGTAGACACTAAGAAGAAAATGTATAATTGGATGAGAAAACCTAATTTAAAAATGACCATAAAAGTTAGTTTAACAAATAGAATGCATACTTAAAAAATACAATACTTCATTCAAACGAAACATTTATTTATTTATGGCAAATAACTGTTACATAAGATTGCAAATTGTGGCAAACTTCTTTTTATACGTAAAAGTCCTCCAGGACTGACTGTACTCATGTTATTTGGATTGACTGTAGGGTGCAAATAACAATACTCTTCTTGTCTGAAGTTCGTCTAACGAAGAACATTGTAGTCGGAAGAGTCACTTCAAGCATGTAATAGAATTGTAAATAATAAATCTTTGTGTAACATTTTCATTTTTGAAGTGTAATATTGACTTATTCTGTATAAATAAATATATTATAAATAAAATAAAAGTAATTGAAAATTAGAGTAAATAATAAATATTTTAAGTTGTAATAAAATTAATACCCACGTATTATTTCGCCTGGTATAAAAATAATAAAATAATATTAGTATTGTACATTAAAAAAAAGTTATAAGTTGCCATTTGTACATGGTATTTCAGAAACTTACTTAAGAAATTATTTTAAATTAAATAACTATAACATGGAACACTTTTGTTATCATTTTTATATATACTTGACTATATACAATTATCATAAAAGTTTAAAATATTAAAAAATACATTATAATAATAATTTTGTTGCAATCTCTATTATACGCGTATGCATACATTATTCATAAAGTGATTAATTATGAAGATATCTTAAACTAGAGAGACGAAGGTGAAGGAAATTATTATTATTTTTTAATAATTACGTTCGTAATAAATTATGTAATGATTTTTACATAATCACCAAATTGAAAGTAACCTAATCATTTTATAAAATACAACTTTCAAAATTATCTAAATTATATCGTGAAACACCACACAAATAACTACAACTAACAATAATCTTAAAATATATTTAAACAAGAATATTAGGGTCTACTAAAATTTACATTTTTACGCACTAATTTCGTACATAAAGTGGATATTCATATCTGATTGAGCATTAGGTCCAAACAAGATACACAAGACACTATATTTTACAGTAAGTTCTATGCTTATCGAGGTCGCTATAATTGGAATATCATAATTATTATCATTTCTCGATCAAGGTACTCCTTGCAATAATGTAATTATAATTAAAGACAGAGAAATGGTGCTATTTATAACTATAATACTGTGATAACACGATTTAAAATTTGCGAAGATATCATTAAATAAGTTCAATGGTTTAACGACGAAGATATTATTATATTTCAATTGAAAAATCCAATATCTAATATAATGTTTCTTATGAATATCGTATATACTCTAATTAAAATAATACATTAAAAATGTATTAAAATCATTACACCAATAATTGAGAATGTGTATAACAAATGTATATAATATATTTAAATTGATTATTTTAAGTTTTGCAGTTCTAAAATGATATGTTTATCATTCAAAACTTAAACGTAAGTTTACTACCATATTTTATTTACGTCTACACGTTACTGTGAATAATAAAATTCAAAATTTAACCATCATTGATTTCAATATATATTGTTCAGACATTTATTCAATACAAATTTTGAATCGTGATGACCACTTTTTTATTCGTTTGTTAATACCTGGCAACATGTGTAGTAGTGAATTAAAGTAGCCGTTTTTAAAAATTTTATTCACGTGTACTCACTCTAATAAAATGGTAGCAAGATAACATTTAGATCAAATATTCAAAAACTTAATGATATCTAAATAAAGAAAATAGTTCATGACGTCGTTTCAACAACTACATTCCCATCCCCATCTGTAATTTATACAACTAACAGAGTATCAGATTTAATTGTTGAAATTTGGTCTTTGTAAATTGTTAGTTCTTATTGTGAAAATAAAATGTACACCATAAATATGTAATATTAAAATTTTACAAAGTTCACTTGTTTTATTTAAGTAATTAAACGGTATATAGAAAAAAAAAGTGAATTTGTATTAAGTATATAATTAATGTCATAAACCCCCAGAAGCTAAAGAGTCACATTACTGTAGGCATTAATTTATTTTCTATCCATAGTTTAATTTTAAAGAAATACAAATATAAATAATTTAGATTTTATTCTTTCTTCTGTGAAAACTTTATTGTATTCATTTTTTACGGTGAGTCATTGGGGTACTATATCATAACATGAGACCAGTTAGTCATAACTAAATATGAACCATTTACTAATATTGTGTATTCTATAATTGCTGTAATTGTATACTTTGAATTAATCTTTTGAGTTTTAATAGTTGTAAATAAAACAGTGATTTACGGCTGAACGCTAATAATGTTTTAATATACAAAGTCTCTAAGAATGGTAAGCGTAAAATGTTCATAGTTTCATCCTTATATATATATATGTATATATATATATAGCGTTTTTTCTTAATACTAAACTGGATTCATTTTATAATCGTTTAGGGGTTATGAGGGTATATATCCGTATACATTATTTTATGAGCATTTTATGAGGTGAGTCAATTTCTTATATATCTGCAAACTCGCGTAAGATTACGTGAGATATTGGTAGATTTATCAGCATATTTTAAGTAAATTATACTTCTTATTTAAGTTACTGAATTGTGTTTATTGATATAATATATTATAAGTACATATTCTACATCCATTTGACTCTTGATATAACATGGAGAGCTGATTACTGTTTACCTGTTTAAAAATGTAATAAGAAATGCATGTTGAGAAGTGGTGTATTGACAATTTGATTTCTTCTATGTCGAATAAATTTCATGTGAGATGATTTCTTTGCTTGTTATTGTAGTGTAAATGATATTTAGCAGTGGAGTTATATTTATTTAACTGAGTTACAACATTATGTTTTTTGATATATTATCGCATGAATATATTTTATTCCATAATTTGACAATCTGTGTATATCTATACAGTTTGCATTTGTAAAAATGTTGTGAAGGGTGTAACATTGTACTCACTTGATATGTGGTAACTTTACAATTTATTAACTTCACACTCGTAAACATCTTCTATACAGTTATTATGTTGCTTGCTAGTTCAGTTTGAGATATAATTTGTAGTGAAGAAACATAAAGATTATTTTCAAACCCGTTTTCTCTTAAAAAAAAAACTTGTATTAGCAAAGTAAATAACAAATATTTAAATTCGCATTGATTTAAACAAATAAATTAGAAGTCAATAAAATCTGCATTTTAAAACAATTATTAGTTTATTAGTTATAATACTAAAGTATTGCATCAATTACATTTAAACTTATATACAGGGTGATACACATATGGTACCGATCACTTTCTGAGCTGATTCCACTAGCAAAATAATTTGCTAATAATCCACGGACATGCTTTATTTCGAGTTATCCGTCATTTTGTTTTATTTACAAATCACTTTTTTATTTTTTTTATAAAACATATATTGAGCTCAAACTTTGTATAACCTATTGTTTTACGTAACACTTTATCACTGTACTATAAACCAGAACGTTTCTTGGAATATTTTTAAAATGGCTTCCGTTTTAAAACTTTAAATATGAAATATCTCAAAACTGAAACCTTTAGATAAAATTACAGGAAACCAAAAAATTTGCATTGCTATTGATAAACATAACATTTTAAATTTCGTCTGTAGCTCAATGGTTAAAAGAGATATTGACACAATCCAAACATATATTGAGGCTACTCAACATAGTACCGGTGTTAGTACACGAAGCCTATCCCGGCAGTTCAGAGTGTCCCAGTCTATTGTGTGGAGGTGTCTAGGTAGCTACAACATCATTCCTTACCAACAACAAAAAGTGTAAAATCTTCATACAAGAGATCTTCAAACTTACGATCACTTAAGAGGTCAGTTTACTTTTGCATGTCTTTTAAATTCAAACATTTATTTCAAATTCCTGAAAGAGCAATTGCCCATGCAATTACAGTTGTTCCATATGCAACAAGGTACTGCATATACTTTCAGTACAATAGAGCACCTTACCACTTCTCATTTGCTGAATCACCATACAATATAAAAGAACAATTTCCCGAACGATAGCTATGCCGTGGCGGACCTCACCCTGGCCGCCACGTACAGCAGATCTAACGCCGTTATATTTTAGCGTGTGGGATTGGCTGAAAAGTATTGCCTGCAAGAAAAAAAATATTAATACACTAGAAGAGTTAATGGCCGCCACAGAAATCAAGAATAGCAGTGCAGTATTGAGGAGAGCAACGCTAACAATTTGAAGGCGAGCTGCAAAATGTATTGAAGTAGAAGGACATATTTTCGAACATTTACTGTAAACCTTATTTAATGTAGCAATGGTTGTTATTTCTTTTATTTTTGTATGAATTGAATGTTAAATTTATTTTGTTTGATTTAAACAAATACTTTGTATTGGAGTAATTCTCTGTGTTATTGGCAATTACCAAGAAATACATTTTTCGTTTTTTTGTAAATATCTCTGTTATCCGTTGAGCTACAGACAAATAAATATAAAAACTGTTGTGTTTATCATTAATTACATTTCAGGTGATCTTTTTTTGTGTGTAAAGTATCAGTTTTTGGGATATTTGACATTAACAGTGTGATATTTTACGCAACAGCAGCTAAAAAATTCAAACAACGTTCCGGTCTATAGTAAACTAAGGGTTATGCAACAAACAGGTTGCAAAGTTAGAGCTCAATTTTTTTTTTCACATTTAAAATACTTGGTATTTTGTAAAAAAAAGGCGGAGAACTCGAAATCAAAGCAATTCCAGACCTATGTTTGTATGAACTTTTTTCCATTATTGTTGCTAGTGGGAACAGCTCAGAAAGTTCTCGGAACCTAATGCAAGTAACATTGTATATATATTTGAACATTTAATAAATTATTTAGTATACGTAATTATGGAAATTATAAGTAAAATACGTAGAGTAAAATCTGTGAATTAGATTAAGATGGTTTAATTTTACCAAAGTAAATATTCTATTACTTTAATATTTGAGCCACAAAGTTTCCCTGTAGCAATAAACAATGTGACACACACACACACACACACACACACACACACACACCATATTATAATAACACTTAATATTTTTATATAAGGTAATACAATGGTAACACACTAATATCTTTTGAACGGATTAACATAGGAAAACAAAATTCGGGTCTACTTTTTGGTAATAAAATGAATATTTGTTTTTTTAAAGAATAAAGCCACTTTGCTATGCCCCAAATTGGGTTATTTTGTTGGAAGTTATTTATTATTAAATAACCAGCCCTATGTTATTCTTTTTATTGACTTTATATAGGAAGAATAACGAGTAACACTTGAAATGTATACCTCAATCTTATTCAAATGGCGGATGATTGAAATTTTACGATCTATATCTACAATACCATTTATAGGATATACAGTTATACTGTTATTTGAGTAAATTATTACATTTAAAACAAATTTAAATAACAATAAATTCTGAATCCGATAACTTACTATTTTGTGTTTAAATCTTTTATTGATACTAAAAAACCATTGTAGCAAATACTTACAAACTGTTTATAAAAAGTGCTCAAATTGCTCCTACTGGAAGGCTTAAAAATTAGATAGTCAATGGTAAAATTCTGAAATGGGGTATAATAATTTTTATGTATAACTATCTAATATATATTTTTATTGCCCACAATTAAACTTTTATAATTGGAAAACTTAATTTATTTTAAAAACAAATTTAATTAGTTTTATTACTTAAAATAGAACAATTAAGATGACTTTAATTAAAAACTAAATTGAGTTAGTCATCCCGTTATAAATATTGTAATAAATCCTTATATTTGTTATTAGAGAAAAAAAAATCAACTGGATATTTAACATATTTAAAATACAATAGTTGTTAAATAAATGACAATAGTTCCAAATAAATAATATTTTCCTAATTTTGGGTTAGTGTGTTTTAAATATTTTGCAATCTCTGAAGTAATATTGGAAATAAGTAATATTCATTATACTGTGTAAAACAATGTAACATGAAAAAAAAAAAAAAAAAAAATAGATATATTTCAAAAAAATTAACACATTTTGCATGAAATATTTACATATTTAAAAAGAAAATGTAGTTTATTTCCAACAAAAAATGTTTTTGAAGTATAATGCATAATTTTAGGATAATATATAAGTAGAGATATAAACATTATGAGGCATTTCAAACAAGGATTGTTGGCCTCCAGGGAGAGCGGTTTAGAGAATAAATCATTCCAACAAGATTCTCTGAATTTTTTGAAGAAAGCATTTATTTTTAGTTTGTTAGGAATAAACAATACATTCTTGGCTTTAGTTTTATATTTCTAAATTGAAACAAACAGTTATGTAATAATTCAAATAACATAGTTATTATATTTGTTTCATAAATTAAACATATTTTTGAAATGTGTATATATATATATAATCACAAGAAATATTATGTTTATTATAAAATTCTATTGTATACGATTTTATGGAATTATTTTTTACTTACAAAACTGGATATCATAGAGAAATGAACTATTTCTACAAAATTTAATTCTAACTTTAATTGTTACATATCAAAACAAAGTGTGTGATAATAGAAACTTTTCAATATAATTACTTCGTTGACTGTGTATTATTTTCTCCGCACGAAGATAGTAAAATATGTTACTTTGGTACTAAATATATAATAATGTAAAATTATATAATATTGAAAAAAATCTGTAATCGCTTTGAACTTGTTTACATAATTTAACAAATTTAATTATTTAATCCAGATTTATCAAAATTTGTATTTATCAATTTTTACTTATTCTATTGTAGCGGATCTCAAAGTACCGCTACAAGAAATATTTTTTTAGAAATAAATATGGTTAAACGGTTAGAACCATTTCGTGACTTCGCTGTATAGCTGATGAATCAGGGAATTAGAGGGAAATGCAAATTTTGCTTATCAGAGTGTAAGTAAACAGTCAGTAGATGAACCTACATATGTTTTAGAAAGCTCCTTTTTTGAATTAGGGATATGGAAATTTCAGAGGGAGATGGAAAGTTTCAGTGGGCAACAAGTAGTTAGAGGAGCAAATTGTATATCCCAAACGTTCCAATGTGGAACGTTTCAACAGAAATCTTAAGTCAGCCTTAATTGCCTATCATTTCCGTAGACTAAACACTTGGGATGAATCTGTCCCATGGTTGCATCTAGTGTTCAAATTTGCTCAGATCGAGACAATTAAAAGTTATCCTTAACGTCTTATTTATCTTTACCCCAGCATTACGGGTAAATGTTCTTTTTCTTGGTGATATGACTTTTCCATTTTAATATGGTGCCTAGTTAGCGAAAATATTTTAATGGCTAGTCTTAAGTCAGCCCTTAAACACAACAAATCCCAGCATTTTTGTACTTTAAAAGTTCGTGATGTTTTCGTGTGAAGACACATCCACCTATTTCAGCCGCTAAAATGCACACGACATAACTCATATCCCTTTGATCCGGTCCTATCATAATGTAAGATATTCTTATACTTGTGACCGTAGCCCTAAAACATCCTCAAGAAGACACTTTTGTAAAAAAAAGGCACATGTAGCCGAACCTAAGCCCTCTCCATCCTCTCATGTTACCTGAAACCTCTAGTAGCCTTTATTTATAATACTCATATCTCTTAAAATTACTTTTAAAACCTGACCAACCTTACATTACCGTGAAATGACTATATATACATAATTTATTGGACAAGTTTATCTGATTTTACCCGTATTGCTTGGGAGACTCGAGAGAATTCGATAGATTACCTTGATGTAAGTTCCCTTCACTATGGTTCTTTGTCCTTGTATTCTTGAGCATTTTATGATAGGCTGGTTTCTAGTCTGATGATAATTTCAGCAAGTACCAGTCTTCGGTAAGTTTGGCTTAACCAAATGGATAAAGTGAATCTCGGTTTCATTGGTATTGGTATATCGATATTTTAATGTTATAAGTATTCGTATGACGTCACTTCATGTTCTGTTTAGCGTCTCCAGTTCTCTCACACCGTGTGATTGGGAGTGCACAATCAGTTGCTTTCTTCCTCGGGAGAAAATTATCTTCTTTTTTTTATCGGGTCAGCTTTTGTTGAAAACATGAGAGAAATCTAATCAGGAGTGATTGGGCGTGAGGGATGTGATAAAGCTCCCGCGATACCCACTTTAAAAAAAAAATCTTATTATATCTCTGAATACTATCGTACTTATGATGCAAATGTCCTGGTTTGGGGGGGGGGGTCGTTAGCGGATCTCAAAATATTGCAACACGAAATATCGTCTAAAATTTAGTTAAGCCTAAACGGTTATCCAAATTTCGTGATTTCCCTGTAGGGTTGAGATATCCCTATGATCCTCCATGAATTGAAGGGAGCTCCAGATTAATGTTCGCCCACCCGAGCGTGAGTAAATTGTCAGAAGATGTTGAAGTTGAAACTTGATCTGTTCTATAAAGTTCCTTTTTAGAATCAAGCTTACCCATCTACTAATTTGCAGTGGGAGACGGGACAGTTTCTAACTAAATATAGTTAAAGAAGCAAATTTTATATTTGTCAGGCATTCAAGTTTTGTATTTAGTAAAATATATTTTTTGAGCAAGTGAATGTACGGAACAACAGTGAGATAATGGAGTAAGCAAACAAAAACTTAACTAGATTTATATAGTTTTGTGTCATGTTAGGCACCAGGAAAACAGGACTACAAAAGCTATGTATACAATAATAATTTCTTCTAATATAATGAAATTCACTATTGTTATCACAATTATTAATAATGTTTTAGGTGGAAGTTTCTTGCATAATTTAACATGATATAAGTGGACTGAACATATTCAAATATCATAGTTTAAATTGATCTCTCATCAAGATTTTTCTTGAATTTTCGTGTATAAAATAAAAGGACAATTTTATTATTATTTTTTAAAGTGATAATCCAAATGGAATATACACGATATAATTACATAATATTGTGCAGTATATGTGGAAAATGTTTTTTTTTAAAAGTCACAGTTGAAATGAAATTTCGTCAATAATGTTCTTTCATATTCTTATATTATATAAGTAGAGAAAATATTTCTTCAAACTCTGTAATTATAATTGAACTTTATTAAACTTTCTTACATAATCTTGTGCTATATATATATATATATATAGATGAGATCTAGTCTTTCTTTTAATAAATTGGCGATATTGAATTTACAACAGCAGACAATGTATATATATATATATATATATATATATATATATATATATATATATATATATATATACATATATACATTGTCTGCTGTTGTAAAACATATGTTATATGTTTTAAGATATTGTGCTAGTTAGTAAGCATTTGAACAATGTATGTAAACTCCAAAACTTCTATTTAGTTAGTTTCATTAAACAATACTTGCTGAAACGTAATAAGGGTCACGGCTGTAATTTAAATTATAGCCTGCCTCTTATTTTACTTGGTCGACCTACGGACTAAATGTGGATTATGCACGGATCAAATACATACCTGTAAAATATTTGTCTGATTTCATGATGTAGGGTATAGTTGTTTTTTTAGGGTGGGGGTGAGTGTTTTACCCAACTCTGTCTGACATTATTAATTTTTCCTTTTCCCACTGGAGGTCTACCTATCACAAATGGTTTGGACGTTTGGACTTGACTTACATTGTTTTTGTTTCTTAAATATTATTTAAATATTTTACTTGATTTATTTTCGAGTTGGCTCTAATCTCCACAGCACTTTAAAATTATTATTATTAATTTCTTTTTATAAAGTATAATTCAGATATATTTTATTATAATTTCGACATATTAAAACACTTGTATTATATTAACTTGGTTATTAACATACATCTCAAAGTTTTCTTACAAGTTTATATTTAATTATTTTTTTTGATATTTTAATGTAAAATGATTAATTCATTCTGTTAACAATGTTGTTAAAATTGTTTATTATATAAAATTTTGGTTAGTCGAAACAGTGAACACGGAAACATTTTGTGTCATCAGAGTTATAAAAACTCATTTGCACTTTTTGTTATTAATTTATATTTTACCCTTTCATACAATGGAAAGGGTAAAATATCGCAATATATATTTTGATATCTCAATATAATTAAAACTATTATTATTTTTAATTAAAACTATTATTATTTTTAATTAAACAAAATTGTAGAAATGCAATTCATTCTGTTATTTTTGAGATAGACGCAATGTAAACAAACTTTTACTTTTATTGGTTTTTGTTATAATAAATGGAAAACTACAAAACCAACATATAGAAAATTGTAGATAACAAACCAGTATCATATGGTTATTTTGTATTTAGTCGTGGTCAAAGTGGTTGTAGTAATCAGCCACACATTTTTAACTTGTACGGAATCATAGATATAAAGACGATTCTATACTTTTATATCTCTCTGAGGTAGCAGTATTTCGACGATGTATGTAATTTTAATTGAATATTATAGGCGCAAATATAAATTTCTTAGATATACAAACACACACTTCCAAACTATCATAAATATCTGTATTTTTTTGAAAGTCATGAATAGAAAATAGGTTTTAACTCATATAACTTTGTATAAAAACAGAATGTACTAATATTCAGAATTTTATAAAGGCCTGGTCGGACCAGTAAACTACACCATTCTTTAATGTTTTGCGTAAAATTAATATTTCATACGATTATATAACTAAAGACTTTCTAATTTATTAATGTAAATATATTACTGTTAATAATTACAATTCAGTGGTTTTTAAACTAAATATGTATGAGAATTTTATTTTAACAAAAAATAAGTATGTATATATCATACATAAACGAAAGTTTTATATAGAATTTAACAATAATAGATTTTATTGATTCTGGTTAGCTATATTTATTCTTATACAATTCATTTAGGCATATGAAATGTGTGAACTGAAAATATCTTCGAAACAGTAGTGGAAACCTGTGTCATATTGTTATAGTTAAGTAAGTAATTGCACGTTTTGATAAATTAGGGCAATTATTTGATAGAGTTTAACGGTATCTAATTTGAATTATTAAAAAATAATTTATATACTTAGAAACATTACTTGTAACACAGAACATAGATCATAAACAAGTTGTAACTATATAACTAACTATAAATAAAAGTTAAATTTCGCGTCTTTTTGACTATGCTAATATTTTCTGTGGAATTTAAAAAAATATATATTTAAAAGATATTTTTATGTATTTGTGAAAAACTTATTGTTATAAAAAGCGTATTGTTTAAACACTCATCTACCAAGTACAAAGCTTTAGAAATTTTATGTTTCTACTTATCTAACGCAATTTTATTCTTATACAATCTTTTATCAACAATATAAAAATTAACCATACAATTACAGATTTGTGAAATATTGTTCGGGAATTACCATAACTTTCAATACTAATATAGCTTGAATTATATATATATATTGAGAATAAATAAATATTATTTCCTGTAATAAATTGGATTGAAAAATTTGAAAGAAAATTACAAATTAATTATTACACACACTGTGTACACTAATTTCCATATCGTGAATTTTATATTATTTTATAACTGTTTTTTATATAAGTAGATTATGTTGTGTAATGAACGAAAACAATTGATGTATAGTTTAGAATTCTATCCTGTGCAAACCATTTTTTTTTTTGAATAATGTCTACTGTCATACATCAGAACTAGTAACTTTCGTCTGTCTGTAGAATGCTTAGTGCTCTTCAAGTGAAACTTGTGTACCATATTTATGTAAATATTGAACATGGGTTTATTTATGTAGAGATTTTTATATTTTATCTGTTTGTTTGTATTAAGGAAGTATTTCATATAAAAAAGAAACGAAATTATAATTTTATTAAAAACGTCTCTAAAGATTTTAACCTCGCGTAATCTCTAAGCACACGATTTTGTTTTTAGTTTTGATCCTTTCTCTTTACGATATGACATATAATTTGCTGGTTTTACATTGAAACAGCTGGTTTTATATATATTGGCCCATACAGTAACTTCTTTGGAATAAAAACTGAAATATCAGAAGGTTGGAAAACCATTTGTTCTAAGTCTTGTTACAAATTTCATTATTGTTCTACTATTTATTAGTACAACTTCAGGTAAGACACAAACGTATTTATAAGATGACCGATGGTCACCAGTATTAAACAACTCTTCATATTATGAAGTATTTATTTTAAATATTATTGAGCATTTGAATCGTAGTAATTATGCGTTAATTGGGAAATTAATATATCCACTTGAGAATGACTGAATATTCGAAACAGACGTTGATTACAAGTAAAAGAGGATAATTGAAGAAGTTTGATCTTTTAATCAATGAGTGATATATTTAAAGTTAATAAATTTGAGCTAGTTAAATAATAAAATGTAAAAATTATCAACAAAGAAATAAATATTTTTGTTTTAGAAACATGCAGCTGAGATCTAGAATTAATATAATTCATTAATAGATATTAAATCACACTATCACATGGAGAAGGATCAAATTGGTTAGTTTGCAAAAGATTCACAGACACGAGGCTTTTCCCCAGAAAGAAGGAACAAAGACCAAAGTTTTGTCTGTGGCTGTATTTGTAATAGGCTGTACATTACTCGGTTTAAGTCGTATTGGAATGAGTAAAGCAACTATTTTTACGCCTATCACTTTAATGAAATTTATCTTAAGTGATGTTACCTAAATTTATTTAAAATAGTGTGAGTTATTTGAGAAATGTAAAGCGTATTTATTCATTTGTGCACACAAAAAAAACCAAATAAAATTTTCATATACCAGCCAATTTTCATATAATACGAGAAAAACTACAACAAAAACTAATATAATTTAAAAAGATTTGTAAATATTATTATATATTTAATTTGGTACTTTATTATACATTTAAGAGATATAATAATGTGCGGCGCGTCGCCACTTTGTATAATCACAGAGTAACTAATATATTTTAAACAGCCATGCCTTGTATCATTTTACACAACGAAACGAAAAATATAATTTCAACTCACAAATTTCTTTTGAATTTATCTCTTTTTTGTTTGTTGAAGAAATCTGTCTGTTTTTGTTGTTCGGGTAGCATCTACGACGAAATAACAATTAAAATTTTTAGCCGATAACTTGTTTATAATTTGAGCTGCAAAACTAATTTTAAAAACTGTTTAGTGTGTCAATAAAATAGTGACGTTGTCAGTTTTAATTAATTTGTTTGTAATGTTAGATATTATCTAGATATTTCACATTTAAAATGTTAAACGTCCGCCATTTTGTAAATATACAAAAGAACGTCCTGGGGTAAAAGGTTTTGTATCAGAGTAGTATACAAAATATTAGTTCAGTATATTTTCTACATACAATAATTTTTATTGTTATCTAAAAAAACAAAAGGACATGTAACTCGAAAAAATATTTTCTAACCTATGTTTATTGGACATTTTTTCATCAATATGTTATGTATAATCACTTCCCGGAGTTTGGCATCACTTTTAAAAGACAACCTGTATATTGTAAACAACTCTAAAACGTAGTAATTTACTAAATTATAAGACAATAATCTTACATTTTACTCCGAAGGATATTTACAATAATGCAATGGTTGAAAATTTCACCAAAAGCTCAATCAATATAATATATATTGATTTGGTTATGTCGATTAAACGAAAAACTGTTAGGGAAATGTCGAAGTTGGTTGGGAATTATTAAATTTTTCACAAACTGAAAAAAAAATATATATATATAATACAAGCAAATTAAGTTAATTTCACAGACAAAAATAAAAGAATAAAAAATTAAACTGAATATTGAAACAGATTTGTTTTTAGTATTTCTATTGTAAATACAAACTAGTATTGAAGATCATCCATTGTACGTTATTGAAATAAAGTTTGTTGATGGATAAGATATCCGACACTCATTTCATAGATATATTAACGTTTTCGTTACTTCTAAAGAATAAAAACATATACAATATAACGTAACGTTTTTCACAATTTGATATTACTCGTATATTTTTGTGTTTATGTGTATTTCTATTTCTATTTTATTCAGTACTAGTTTACACAACCCGTTTAATAGATTGGTAATAATATTACTATTTTAAAATTCTTAATTTATTTTTACAAAAATAAGGAAATATGACTGGTTTATTGTCAACATTTCATCTGAAGAAAATATAATAAAATTGTTTCATCCATGAAATATAAACTGCACAACATGGGGATATGTGAAAACAATTTATGCAAACTAGTGGAAGCAAAATAACGATTACAATTTAAAAAAAGTTAATTTTCAATATGAAATGTTGTATTTGTTTTTGGAATATGAAAATGTAATAGTAGAAAAATTCTGTATAATTAATAATTAATGTATTATGTAAATCTTTCTTTGATTGTGTAAAATAAACATATTTTAAATACAATTACACATACGCCAAGAAAAAAAGGTGTTAAAATATATTATAATATTTTACCACTCATCCATAGATAAAGGAAAGCCTTAAAAAACACGATGTAAATATTTTCCAATTACACAATCAATTATGGAAGAAAGGTTTACGATTTCAATAATGTAATTAGAGGCAGAATAGTGTCAATATTTTTTTTATTTATTATTTTTTTTTTTGTATTAAATAAATAATATTATGAGCCATTTAACAAACCCATTAGTATGAAACTTCCGCGTCATCGTAAATGAACATAAAATTCATTCTGTTAAAATACCAAATTATTTTAAATTTAGAGTTCAGTTGTTCACATTGGTTTTATCAAGAAAATATAAATAATATTACTTTTCACCAAATGCAATTACAGATGAAATAAAAGTCTATGGTTTATTTTTTACCCCATAAACAATAATTCAAGACTAGAATATAAAGTGTATGATAGAAATGTCTTAGTTTTGATTGAACGTTATCTATTAAAAAAAATATAACTTATTTTTTAAAACTAACGTGTAACCTTTTTTTAACACTTTTTAAAAGTGTCTAAAAATATAAAATAATTTCTGCTTTAGAAATTAATAATCATAATCCCATAAACCATTATACTTGTAAAATTAAAAATCATCAACTTGGGGCGCATACAATTGATATAATTTACACATAAATATTCACCAGTTTTTTTCTTGCCATGCAATTGAAATGAACTATCAAATATAGGTATATTATTAGGAAAAAAATTAACACAATTTTTTAATTTGACTAAATATTATTGCATTGTCACCCACTTCTGAACTATGTTTAAAATTTCAAGTCTCTAGATATTCAGGGAGATAGTTTAAATTCGTTTACAAAAATATCTTTATAACTTGAAAATAATGTTTGTTTTAAAATGTTTTATTCTAACCACATATTTTAGCATAGTCATCCAGTTCTGAACTATGTTCAAAATTTCAAGTCTCTAGTAAATTAGTTTATAATTTATTACAAAATAGGTATATTACTTGAAAGCAAAATTAACAACATTTTTTTATCTGACCTTATATAGAAATCCCATATTGAAGATAATGATGATATTGATATTTAAATTAGCCATTTAAAAGTTGCTAATCCAAGTTGCGTGGGTCTGTGGACATCTTATGTTAGTTTTGTATAAGGCCAATCATCTACCCTATTTATACATATATTTGGTGTAGTAGGGCTATACTACTAATAGAAACAGTGTTTTAACATATCCACACATTCTCAATGTTTTCAATCTATTTGATAAATTATGTAGTTCTTGACTGACTAATAACTCCTTTCTTATTTTTTTTCTTTCAGACAAAACACAGCGCGTATGGCAATACATAGGTACAATAGTTGTAACTATACTTTTCTTCCTATATATGAGTTATTCACCAACTATTGTTCTCTTACAACCCTGATGGTATTAGAGAAAGTGGGTTGGAGATCTCTCTTTAATATTTTATTCTTGTGTTTTTTTGTTTTGTTTCTTGAGGTGATGGTTAAAAAACATATTTTTTCGTTTAAACCACAAATCAAGAGGAAACAAACCAATTCGTTTAGTTTGATTATTTAGTTAATTTTTTGTTCTTTACTTGCTTAATCTAAATGTAGTGTCAATTTATATGTTTTACAATTTACATTAAAGTAGACTCCTTTCAATTTCAGGCATTATTGTTGCTAGTCACAAAAAAATATAATAAAATATATGTGTAATTTGTTTATTTTTGACTTGTTTTATACGTTAGTTTATACTTAAAAGATATCAATTATTAAATCAACTACACGTCTTGCCAATACTTTTGTTCTTGCACTGTAATTATTTATTAAAACCTTCAACATTGTTCAAACCATTTACATGAACGATACTGGATGAGTGCAATTTTGTTTCACTTAAAACCAGAACGAAAAAATCAATAATGCTGTCTTCCGATAACGACAAGAGAAGTGAGAGAGAAGTAATGTAAAATATAAAATAAAATACGCTCTCCTTATTACAAAATAAAATGTCTGTGTTCAACAAGAAATTGATTCGCTCTATTCCAGGATATTACTTTGTCTTGAATTTAATTAACTTTAACCTAAGATTTATTTTCCTCTATAACAATATCCATCACTTACAAAGCTGCATTGTGTAGAAGTTTTTAATTAAAAGTGTAATATTCATATTTGGAATAAAATTTTTCGGCCAATTTGGTTGTATGACATTTCTATAATATAATACATTACACAGAACATTAAAACAACAACACTTGAGCATTTTAAAAAAACACAGGATTTTAACAGGATTTTTTTAAAAACTACTAAAATGAGCAACAGTGAAAGAATTTTAAACCAGCTAAGGAAATAAAACATGATTTTAACAATATTTTCACTATTAAAAGAATATAATATAAGTTGACACTAGCACGAAATTCGAGTTGTATTTCAAAGAGAGGTCTGTTGTTTTTGTGCATTTCGCATTTAGTATGATGACTTAATGATTGAAACGTGGTCTTTTATTGCATTTTTAAATAAAATTTTAATTGTTGAATGCATTATTACATTACTTCATGTAGTTAAATTCATTATATAAGTTTATTTATTTGACTCATATAGATTTACGTTGAAAATTATTTTTAATTTTCAATATAAGTTTACAATGATACAAATTAAGTAATCTTTTATTTGGATGGCTGGAATTTAAAATACCACGAATCTATATCTACCCAAACAGTGAATAACGTTTTTTCTCTTTATTTTTTATTTTAATAAACGATACAAAATAACATTGCAACTCACAGTGTACTTAAGCAAGTGTAGATTAAGACAGTATCACTTGGGCTTACCAAACCTCTACTTATCATGTGTTAGTGTATGTGAGCAATTTATTATAGAAACTCACATAGTCAAATAGGCATAGAAAAAAAAGATGCAATAATAATGACACTACAGTTGATTAGAGACTCATTTGGAAACATGTGTGCATATATACTTG
>OY740770.1:67727143-67837902 GCA_963513935.1 Aphrophora alni | reverse complement strand
CATCAGCAGTACTATGGCGTGGTGTTAAAGGATTAGGTATTGGCAACGCTCGCGTTCCTAAACCTATATCGATCCCTCTAGATGAATTAAATCGGTATTTTGTAGCACCTCTTCCTTCAAATAATCAACCCGTTAACAATTTAATATCTAAATTGAAACTTATGCCTGATTCAACGAGGAACTTCAATTTCCACACTGTCCATGGCTCAGAAATCCTTAAAGCTATTTGTAGACTGGGTAGTGATGCTGCGGGTGCAGATGGCATACCTATTAGATTTATAAAGGGCACTATTATCACAACCTTACCTGTTATTATAAAACTGTGCAATACATCCTTAGCAAATAGTATATTTCCGGATGTGTGGAAATGTGCTTTGGTCCGCCCTATCAGTAAAACATCCCAACCTGCAGGTCCATCGGATTATAGGCCTATAAGTATATTACCATCCCTATCCAAATGTTTAGAGCTTATAGTCCATCAGCAGTTGACGAAATACTTAGAAGATAACAATCTTCTCAGTCCATTTCAGTCGGGCTTTCGGACTGGCAATAGCACTGCGACAGCACTTATATGTTTAACAGACAATATACGATTGGCCATGGGCCGTCGAGAGGCTACAATATTAACTTTATTTGACTTTTCTAAAGCTTTTGATAGTGTTAACCATTCATTATTGTTTTTAAAATTGAAGAAAATTGGTCTGTCATCTCAAAGCATAGCTTGGGTCAAGTCGTATTTGTCTGGAAGGAAGCAGCGTGTTTGTGATAGTGAAGATATGTCTGCCTGGGAGCATGTGACTCGTGGAGTTCCGCAGGGATCCGTTTTAGGACCTTTACTATTTATTATATACATTGATGACATTAGTACTAGACTAAAATATTGTATGCTTCATCTGTACGCCGATGATCTGCAGATATATCTACATTCTAAAGTTAATGACATCGGCAATGCAGTTGAGCACATGACGTATGACATTAAAAGTATTTGCCTATGGGCTGAAGAGCATGACTTACGACTTAACAAATCAAAGACGCAACCCATCATTATAGGCTACTCCCGATTGATGAACACAATGGACTTGAACAATCTCCCTAAACTTAAAATTGAAGGCGAATTATTAGAATACCGTACCAGCGTCAGAAATCTGGGAGTGACAATCAATGACAGATTAAACTGGACTGAATATGTAACTGAGACATGCAATAAAGTATTTGCAGGGATTCACTCTTTTAAAAAAATGAAAGATTTTTTGCCATTTCATATTAGAGTGCTTTTAGTTAAATCATTAATTATGCCATACTTTGCTTACTGTGACACTGTAGTCAGTGACATGACTGTGGAATTGGCTAATAAACTCCAACGGGCTCAAAATTATTGTATACGGTTTATTTTTTGTTTAAAACGTGATGATCATGTTAGTCCATATTATAAACAATTATCTCTTTTAAAGCTCTATGAATTTAGATACTTTCATATTTTAACTATGTTGCATGCTGTCCTTCAAACTAGAGTGCCGACTTACTTGGCAAATAAGTTTGTTTTTGCCTCAGATATAAGTACAAAAAGTACAAGAAAGGGTTCGACAATGCTAATCATTCCCAAGCATAGAACTGTAATGTATAACAAATCTTTTACCGTAATGGTATGTCGCCTGTGGAACTCGCTACCAGATTCCCTTAAAGCTATTGAGAGCCGTGCTCAATTTGCAAAATCGTTGAAGCTGCATTTCATGAATGGTGGGGACGTGGACTGATATCTTTGCTCGGGGTGTGTAAGAAGTGAAATTCGTTTTATATACTTTATGATGTATGAAAGTGCGCGTGAATGTATAATATAGTTTATATTTAGAACAGTTTATTGTACTCTGGAAGAAATTGTATTAGTTTAGGATTTTTCTTTGTTGTAATTTTTTTCATTATTGTTATTATTATTATCTTTGTGCGTGTGTTCTTTGTACTTAGTTTCTTTTCTTTTAAATAGTTAAATTTAAATTATTTTTATTTTTTAGACTTAAGTATGTTAGTTATAATTGATTTTGTAAAGACGATGTGTAAATAAATTGTGTAGGCTATGGGTTAAGTGGAAGAGAGGACCTGATGGTCCTAACTTCGCCCAGAATAAAGGCTCAAATCAATCAATCAATCAATCTCTCTCTCTCTCTCTCTCTCTCTCTCTCTCTCTCTCTCTCTCTCTCTCTCTCTCTCTCTCTCTCTCTCTCTCTCCAAAACACACAGAAAGACACACACACACACACACACACACACACACACACCTTATTTACCTCGAATTTATTTTTGTAAAGTTATTTTACATTTGCACCAATTTAGTCATTCAAAGCATTATTTAATACTTAAATTGATAATTACCTAATGCCAGCTATTGAAACATTAAAAAAAATAATTTTAAATGAGTACTCTAAGGTCCTCCTTTGTCTTCTATACAACCCTTACAAAGACTTATATTTTTGTCAACAATTATTTGAATACAATATTGGATTATTTGGCCTATACAATGTCCTCGTCTAGTTGCGACAGCTTTACAAGATGTAAGTGGTTTTTAATATACAATAGATGAGCAAAAATATAAGATTTACCTGGATTTGTGTTTAACAGTTGGCTTAACGCCTTCTATATTTTACCCTTGTACAAGAGTACACATCTGTTCAATTCTATAGACTTTAAACAACCCTAAGTTTTTTTACGCCCATGTACACATTTCTTACCTTACTAAGGACAACTCTGTGAACTCTGTTGAAACACTTAACTTTAATCCTAAATCAACTCGAAAGTATAAAATGACTACATAACCGAATCTTCATAAGTTAGATGAACTTACGTAAACTCCTCCTAAACAATATTCACATATTTGGTGTCCTATGAGTAAATAAATATACCTATCAACTTTACAGTTGTTCATAGATCCTAGAAATGACTACAAATTAACGTAACTATACTATCCATTTTCTTAACCGATGTTTTCCTTGTCTTTGATCACATACCATTTAAACGTGTGTTTTTACATCATGTTGACGTATTAGTGAAAGCAAGAGACATCATTCATTTCTTCATAACAATATTACTGAACCGCTATCGTGTTCTTATCAACACCTTTAAAACTTCAAACACTCGGGACCAGAAAAACCCGCAAATGAAAATTAGGTTCTTTAAATTATTTTTATTATTATTATTTTTTTTTTGTATTTAAACAGCAATAGCGATCTTTAAATAGCTGTTTTAGCCATTGCTCATATTCTAAGATATTTGGGGAATACCAAAAATGTACAGCAGCCCTTCATAGATAGCCTAATAATTTTTTTTCCTAAATCAGTTGCACAGTGTTTACAATTGACATTCACAAATATTTTGTCGACATGAAAGGCATTGTTAAATCTCTCTATGTATCGTCAGATCGCTTTTGAAATCGCCTACACATATCAAAGAAAAATATTTTGCAGTTATGTGCAGTACTTATTTCTTTAGAGATTTCTGCAACCCAGTTTCAGAAAATCTCAATCATTATGTTCTTGTAATTTTTATGACGGGTATAGTTATTATTAGGAATTAGGATAGTTTTAGTTAGGAATATGGTCTAGGTTCTTTTTAAGAAACCAGTATGACAACAATTATTGTGACAGACCTGGAAAAAGTGATTAAATCTCTTACCTTGCAAGCAAGGCAGACGTCATTGATGCTACAATGATATATAAACCCCTGGGTGGAAGGAAACTTGGTCAACGGGACGAGATTAATCATAGGGAGGTGCTGCAGGAATTATTGAAGATAACCTGACGGACATGGCTAGTAAGAGCTACTAGGAGTATTGAGACTTCAAACGAGCATCCATGATTGACAAAGCAGGGTGAGGAAACTTCGTGAATAAAACATGTAATTATTTCAGAGATAATTATAAACTATAACGTAGAATCAGAGTTGTGAGTCACAACAATTAGAGTCATTCTGGATTCTTAGTAATTAGGAAGATAAATATATTTGTAATTAGTATATGAGAAAACTAAGAGAAATAGTCAAGTTTTGTTAAATAATAAACAACCATAAATTAGATAACTGAACCACTGATTAACTTAGTTTAAGTTTGAAGAACCCAGGTGGTTTAGAAGATCGAATCATAACACTATTATCACTCAATATATCAGGTAAGAACTAACTAATGCGATTCCTCAACAAATTACAGTCAATTGTAGAATAGGTTCTGCTTAATCATTATATTTTGAAAAAAAATACTGACGAGGTAAACATTATTGTCACTGATTAAGTATCAATAGTTTATTATCATGTTTATTAAACATTCTATTTAGTTTCCGTAACAATAATACTATATAATAACGGTAAGACACATCTATTTCGCTTTTTTTATAGCAAAAAATACTACTTATGTTATGTTTATAATTTGAAACAATTTTCGTAATCCTAATTTTCCAGTTAATCCTGCGAATGTGTTTAACTACCAAAATGAGCATATTAGTTCTCTTTCAAGTATAATTCAACAAAAGGAAGCATTGATGTTATATACCAAACTTCAGACATTGAATAAGGGAATTAATTTATAAGCTTCAACAAAGTTATGGCACAGCTTATTGTGAACTTTGTAGGTATTAAGTACAGATTCTATAACAAAATAATTTCCTTTTCTTTTACTCAGTTACGTTTAACGTTTTAATCTTTCAATACACCTCAATAAAGATACAATTATTATATAAAATACATAAATAAGTAAATAACACAAAAATAAGCCATGACACAATAATATTATGATTGTATAAATGTGCAATATATGAATTATATATGAAAGAAGATTAGTAATATCTAACGCTAGTTTAGCTGGTTAAAGCACAATACAATAACGTACTTGTAGTACTGGAAAAACTGCATATGTTTTATTAAATGGTTTATACCAAAGTAATAATAAATTAATAATTACTAATTAAAAATATATATCTACGGAGTTTAGTTACTATATACAACTAGTAAGTAAATTTATGACATTACACACTCACACGCAAACTTACTTTTGTGGACTGTAGAGGTAGTACTTAAATTATGATATTAATTTGTCCCTATTGAATTACTTACATGATATATATGTTGAATATATTGTAATAATATATGTATCTATGCAGTTTTATGTTATATTTTATCATTTTTATTATCAAGTTTTTCTTAGCACCCTTTCAATTGCTTGGCATGTATCGTAAGATCGTTATATCAGCTAACTAAATAAAATGAAGTTTTTAATATTTGAATTATACTATTTGTTATATATACTTGATACTAAATTGATTAGAGTTATTCCGAATTTTACTTCATATTAATTTTAAAAAAGAATCTCCTATTCATTTAATAAAGTGTTTTATTTAATCACAAATCACATTTTAAAAAATTATTGTTTTTAATAGAAATTAATTGATTCTCTTGCACTCAAATTGCCGTCCATTATTAATACTCCAACAATTCCACATTCCATTATATTAAATGTGCACTAGATTTTGAACATATAATAAAATATTATATTATTATTGAAAAACAAATTTAGAGATAAAATATGCCAATATTAAAATAATTTTAATAACAGTGGGTAATTTGAATTCTTTTAATTCTAAAAATGTAACAATTGACTATCAAATTAATTTGCATTAAGTGTTTTGTATTTAAATTAAATAAATTAAATCAAATGCAATATTTTAATTTAGGAATTCCTTCATGTGAGCCATGACTATTCTTGGTTAACATAAAAAACACTGTTACGAATTACAATCGAATTCTAATTATTATCTTTGGTCAGAACAGAGTTATTTTGCTAGTTAATAATAATTTGTCCTTTTTATTAATTTGGATAGTATCTTTTTCTTTGACATTTACTTTCTTTATTAATAACCATGACATGACAAATCTCACGTAATTTTGTCCAAAAGTGTAAACATATGCATTTACATTGATAAATTATATTAATATATTTCATATATACAGGATGCCGTTTATAATAATTATATTTGAGAGTTGAATATTTAATTTTAAGCCCAATCGTAAGAATTGCTGACATGTAGATTAATCTATACGTGTAGAGAAAAAGTGAGCTAGAAAAATACAATTTCAGAAATATGTGCATGGTATAAATCACATTTAAATATTGGTAGACGATAGCCTGTAATTTCACAATATTTTCCACAATTGAAAGAATGAAAATTATTATTAATTATATACTTGTGATTTATTATATATATATATATATATATATATATATATATATATATATATATATATATATATATATTAGAATTTCAATATAAGTTAATTGTAACAAAATAAAAACAATTTCTGAGGTATGTGTTGAGAAAAAGTTTAATAGAGGTAAACATTTAAATGTTGAAAGAGATATTAATAAATCCACGTTTCCCCGACCGAGAATCGTGGATAATTATTTTCAAAGTAACTTAATCTATAAAGTGAACGTCATAAAATGTCACATCTGATACAAAAATGTATACCTTTCACAGTTTTTTATGAAAAAAGCAAAACAATATTTATGTTTATATATATATATATATATATATATTTATAACACAAACTATGCGTATTTATCGAATATTGATCCGAAATGTTATTATTATTCACTAACACTACTTGTAAGTGACGTCAGAATTTCATGTCAAACGTAGGATAAATACACATTTTTATTAAATTATATACATTATAAATAAAGATACTATAAAAAAATAACCAGTTAAATATTCACAAAAGTTTGCTACATTAAAAAAATGTAATTAATATCAATAATTTTCCCTTTAAGAACTTTAATTATAACATACTAATTAATTATCTTGTTTTTTCTATTCGTCTGACGCTTACTTCCGTAATATTTAAAAGTATGTTTTTATTTAATTATACTTAAACAAAAATATAAATTGACATTATTTGCATATCTATCTTACTCAATACGTACATGTTATTCAATTATCAGAGATTTTCAAAGCAAAATAAAATTAATCGTAAAATGAAGTAAAAATTATGTAATAAAGGCAAATAAATAAAAAAATATCGTTGAGATAGATGCTTTTATAGTTTACTCTATGAGGTTGACGAGAGAGTGAAAGTCCTGTGTCATACTAGATATAACAATTACGTCATCCATTTTCCAGTTCAGTGTCTACATTTATGACATATCATAAACAAAGTCATTTTTGACTTCTTATTTAATAGTTAATAAAGTAACGTAATTTTTAAAAGAATTACATATTAAATAATAAAATTGTGTACCTATTTCAAATTGAAAGTGGCTAACAAAAAAGTGATTTAGAAACTCAAAATTATGATTATTATTATTTATAAAATATTATGATGTAAGTGTTTTAAAATAGTTTCTAACACTGTTGTTATTATCTAGACTAATTTTATTGACACTGTGGTTAAATGGTACTGTATTACCTTCACTGTTTTGAAGGAAACCGTATTTTATTGAGAAAAACTTGCTTATATCAAAATCATATGTTATGTTACAATTGTGCATTGTAGTTTGTAGTGCAAAGTACTACCAAAAGGGAATTACAATAAGGGAAAATTGTGATAAGATGGAGATAAGACCAAAAATAAATTATTTTTAAACGCCGTAGTGTGCTTTTAAGCAATAACAAAATTTGTTTAGAGAATATTACCTTTGTTAACTTAAAAAACATTGAAAACAGTTAAGCTCCATTATAAATTTGTATATTTGAATTTTTGCCTTTCATAATTGCCTGGGTTCTAACACACTCTTATTCAGGTCAGAGGTTTTTCTTTCTTCCTTATAAACTAAATCCTCAGTATTACTGAAAAAAATAAGCTCCTTTTACAATGTTGCTTGTTTATGTGGGCTCCTTCCTTTTTTCCTTTTTATTTAATTAAATATAATCTGCAGTGATTAATTCATCGCATGTTATATTTACACAACTTATACGAGATTACAGCTTGACATCAACGTTTTCTATAAATTCTCATTATTTATTGTTATACTATACATATATCAAACTTGATATTTATCTTATATTGTTCACAATGTCTAATATTAGAATATATTTTATGAATGGACATTAATTTTAAGTTATTATATTCAGAATTATTATAATTTAAGCAATATTTGATTTTAGTTATGAACTCGTTAAAAGTTTTGTTGTATTTTAAACTATTTTTTATAATTGTTAATGAATTATTTTAAGTACATGAATAAACTCGTGCATTATTAAATTTACGTGAAGGTAGTCAGATATGCTAACATAAGGTAGTCGTAAAAGTAAACAATAAAGTATTATATTATTAAAAATATAAGAAATGTTTCATTGCAGATCGATAGATTTAATTCTGTAAATTGTGTGAATGTATCCCGGCATTTTACATAGAAAATAAAAAATACACATGCACAACAACACACGCCAGAGCAGTTCTCAAATATGAAAAAAAAAAAAAAAAAAAAAAAAAAAAAAAAGAAGCATATTTAGAATTTTCAAATATATTATTATTTTGTTGAATAATACCATTTTATGAATAAATCATTGATTTTAATACAATGAATATGTAGGTTATACAATAAAAGTCAGAAAGTGATATTTTTATATAACAATCACCTTTATGTATTATTATTAAAATTACTTCACGCTTCTACTTCAAAAAGTGAAAATAAAATTGAAAAATATTCGCGTTCTGTGAAATAAAAGAAAATTGGTAATACTTGAAAAATGATTGTAAATATTATAAATCAAGAACAGAGAGGTTTATATATCTAATTGAGTTTCTTTGCTGCATTGTGTTTGGGAACGAGTTATTAATTTTTAATTTTACAACGGAAGTTGATTAAACAGACGTTTTTACATTTCTAACTGCTGAATTGTATAAGACAAAAGAGTGGCCTTGCTTTAAAATAACGAACGTAAATTTTATTGAAAATGTTCAAAAGTGTGATCATAAAGTCAGAGATTAATTGAAAAACGAACACATTTAAACAGTTATTATAGAAAATTATTTTTCAAACAAAAATAAAATTATGTAAGACGTTCCAGATTCTAATACAAATTTAGTTATAAAAAAGTAATGTTAGAAGAGAAATTGTTTATTGATCTAAATGCTCTCAGCTAAAAATAGAACTTCTCATAAACCCGTAAGAATTGATTTTATGAACTCGATTATAAGGCAATGCTTTATAAAGTACAACACCAATCAGAAGCAACCCCGCAATATGTTAACCAGAGAATTCCACTATGCAAACCTAGTTTATTTGGAACTATTAACGTTGTTAACAATCAGGTATCGGTGACGCTTGAAAACTCCCATTCAGTCAATTGCAATCATTAAATCAATCAAAAGCAATAATAGGGCTCTTCAACCGAAAATCTGATGTAATAAATTTCAAATAATAAACAAGAATATTTCAAAGGCATGTAATATTTCATTACATAATCAAAAGTAAAGTGTTAAATAAAAAATGAATAATAAATTATTATAAAATAAATTTGTAATCAAATAAATGACAATTAAATCAAATCAGTTTCATAAAAACCGAGAGGATATGATTTGATGATTATCAAATCATTTATTGTAAATTAGATGATATCAAGATATTACGACTCATAAAAACAATTAACTTTAAATGTGCTAGAAATAAAATAAGAATAAAAATGAATTAAATATTTTTGAATGTTTTTTTTATTTACAGTAGGGAAGTAATAGTGTTTTGAATTACAAGTATATTTCTTTAAAGGGTGTTTAACATGTAACTAAATTTTAAGAGATCTGTATAATACATGCTAATGCACAGCTCTAACTAAATGTAAGATTTAAATAATATTGTATTAAAAGAACTATTTAAATGTTATAAGAGAAACAATATTGTTATACTAGATTATTTACTTTACTAATAACGCACAACCATTGTAAAACTGTAAAATTTAAAAATATGTTTTAACAATACTATGTTTATATCAATAACTTTAAACTAATAAATCTCGTGTCTGTTTTTTATTTAAGCTATAAGTTATAAAAAACCTCCTATATAAAAACAATATTGATTCGAATAATAAAATATAGTAAAATCCCATGTTTCAAAAAATCAAAGTAAATTTATTTACAACAAATAAGAATCAGCAAAATGTGACATAGTGGACGCACTTACATTTCACAAGTTCAAATCTTACTTGATGGAGGCTTCTAGTATTAATGTTAACCTCTCGACAAAATTCGCATGTTGTATAATCTCCAAATTGTATTAAATCTTATAAATAAACCTAATCAGAAGTATAAATGTAGAGATAGAGAACATGTAGGGTTATCGATATACAATAAACACATTTTCTCATTTACAAATGAAGTATGATTTATTTTATAAGGATAATAAGACATATTTACAAAAACATTTAAGGAACACCGACAAATATACATTAAAAAAGTTAGTTTAAATTTTAAACACCTTAGAGTAGTAATTATAAACAGCAGAACGCAAGACGAAAGTAGAACATATTTAGGAATCTAATAAGGTAGAACATTAACCCCCCTCCGTAAGGTTTTTTATTTTTTATTAAATGGTACATGAGTATGCACCCAGGTTTACCATAGTGAAGTCTTTCAAAATAAAATCAGCCACATACACTATTTACATAGGGTAACAACTTTATAATATTAAAATAATAATTACAAATAAAACACACAATATTATTAGTTAAATTCTACAATTTATTGGTCCAGCCGACCATGTTTTCGCCAGTTACGGCATACTTTGTATAACCTCGTCAATGCCATAACTGGCGAAACCAAGGTTGTCTAGACCGATAAAGTGTAGAATTTAACTAAAGAATTTGTGTTTGTTTTATTTGCATAACATGGAATTCTATTAATTACCGTCGGTCATCAGAATAAACAATATAAACTAGTAATTATAAATCAACATAATTCAGATACAGTTTAAATTTAATGGCAAAAATCCATGTTCCCTTCCATAACCAGCACATTAATATTTACATAACTAGTAACATAGCGGTAACTTAGTACCATAGCGGTAACATAACTTGGTAACGGTTTTTTTTTTAATAATGACTAATTTTTCGATTATGTTTAAATAGATTTTCCAAATATAAAATAGTTTTATTTTCATTTGAATTCAAATGTATAGTGACTATTATTATACGATATTATAATTTTAATATTAATTATTTGAAGATAACCGTACAAATTAAAAATACAAAACTATTAATTTAAAAAACAAATTACACTAATTACGGAAATTAAAAAGAAATCTGTATTCGCATATGTAGGAAATAACCGTCACTGTTAAAAGTGATGACTTAGTAACTAGTATAATTTATTTGGAATGATAAGTTTGCAATTGATTACATTGATTCCATTAAGCAATACTTACAGGTAAATCATACTATTTCTTTTTTGGTATTTCTAGTGTATTAGCTTATATTTATATTGTCCAATAACGACGCCAAAGTATGAAAAACTTTAAAACGAAATTAAAACTAAATCAAATTAACCCTGAACCTACATTTAAATACCCAGATTGGGATGAAGTAAAAACCAAACGAGCAACATATTAATAACTAATATGATTTTGTTTCATTGTTTACTATATAATTGGGGGTAGATTAAAACTCGAATACATGATGTCACAAAAATTACGTTGACTTAAACAAACTTTTTCAATGACAAAGACAAACCCTCATTAATAAATGAGCTACAATAACTAATCTGTGACATTACAGTTCTAGTTTATTTATTGTAGCTCATGTATAATGGCGAATTTTGCCGTTGAAACGCCTTTGTTTAGTAAAGCTAATATGTGTGAAATCTTGTGTTCGAGTTTTTAATCTATCTAAAATTATATCACTACTCAAGTTCAATATTTCTTATTAGTTTCGGGTCATAACAATATCATGCACAATTAATATAAATTAACGATATCATAATGATAATTAAATTCACATTGTAATTTAAAAACAGTTTACAGCATATACTTCATCTTATGATAAAGCTGTAAATATTTTTAGACTTGCTTACTGTTACATTCTTTTTTTGAATTATAAAGATTTAATTCATTTACATATACATGGTTTGTATAGGTTTATTATGTATATGATTATTCTCTATGATACCGAGTATTATCTAATACCAATTTATTAATAACGTTTTTATTGATCAAAACATAAGTACTTATATTATATTCCCTTTATATTTGGAAATGCAGTGAAAATAAATAATCAAACCATCAAATCAAAATGTAAATATATAGTTAAATCTCGCCCTAATTTGTCCAAGTATGTGGCTATGATACGTATAATCTGTATCAATCATTATTCTGTATATATTTAATTCGTTCTTTGGGGAAAGAAGGGAGTTGGATTTTATTTATGAAGAATTTTGGTTCATTACAATATGACATGAAGAAAATAAATACAACTTCAATGTTAAGTCCAGTTGAACAATCCACTGATTTGTTTTGTCATTGAAATAGTTGAAACTTTCCATAACAACTAAGTTACTTATATATGTAGGTTACTAATAAACAGTAAGGAGAAACTTAACTAATTAGGTAACCACGGACATGGTTCTGTCTTTTACTCATTTAACAATATCCTTTGTGAAGTGAATTCCAAAATTTGAAAAAAATAATTAAGTGCTCTAACATAAAATGTAAAAGTAAAGTAAAGTATAATTTTGATTTTATGAGATAAGAATTGTTATCAAGAATAATAGAATTGATAACAAGAATAATAGGCACACCTTTGAGATAGAGTCTAAAGAAACATAAATAACGGTAAGATAGATATAAAAAAATTAAAATTGTTTGTGTCAATGTATTAGAATAAGAATTTTCAAAATATTAGTATTACTTGTGTAAAATAGTGTACGGTATTTCAAGAAATTGATAGGGGAGTTAGTGTATAGGCCACGAAGAGACAAATCCTCTACCTTACTCGCTTATTAAATTCTAACGTTCGTTCGGGGTAAGTTAGCGCTTAGGAAAAGGGCTTTTCAGTAGAAAATCCAAATAAAGGCTTAAGTCCGTCAGGCGTAAGAGGTGCCCAGAACGTGGGGCCGCCTCCTAAAATAAATAAACAACAACTAAATTTAAGACTTACGCCCCGTCCGGCGTAAGCTGAAGTTAGTTTTGAGAGAGTACACTACAGTTTTTGCAATTACATTTAAAGAGATTTAAAGTGTTTATAGGGTGTTATTTAGTTGAGTTGTCAGTGAGGTTACCGTAAAAACACTTACTGCGTTAATGATTAGAACCTTGTATGGGAATAGTTGTTAGAGGAACATTTTCATAATTGTAGGTAAATTTAATTAGGCGAAGGAATTGACAAACATTGGTGTAATTTGATAATAAGAATATATGACAAAGGCTATCTAAATGACATTAATTTTGGCATCGATTCAGAAATAGGATCAAGGTATGTTGCTATGAATGCAATGTCCTGATCAATACATGCAATGTCCTGGTTGTCAATTTACCATCAAGTATATTGCTGATAATTGTGTACAAATTGAAAGCAAACATGGCAAAATTCTTATAACTCCTAGCTAAGAGAAAAAATTTTAATTGGAAATTGTAACTAGTGAAATATTTTTGAAAAGTTAATAAACTGTTAGCCAGACAACATGTTGACTTTATACATACATTACTTCTTATGAAAAACCATTTTACATTGCAAATGTATGTTAAAATGTGCCAAGTTTGTTAAATCTCGAGATTAAAGAGTTCAACAAATTCAGTTCGTGATGTTTATTCATATCACGTAGAATAGAGTAATTACATATTTACTAACATGTGAAAATAAAAACATTTATTTACTTATTACGAGTTTGTTAAAACAATATTCCAGTTTGGTGAAAAATTTCACCGAAATAATTGTTGTGGCAACATATTTGACGTAAAATACGTCTACAAAAAATAAATGTAATAAGAATCAAGAATATTTCTCGTATAAGAGCTAAGATATAAGATAATTAAAGTCAAATAATTACAGATCTTTGTTAAATTAGGCTCTAATTAGTATGTATTTAATATCATCTCTTGTTACGGGATGGTTCTATTTACTTTTAATTAATTGGTAACTAAACGTCTTACTATAGAATGGAAATTATTGAAGTGTCTTGTAGTACCTTGTTAATTTGTGGTATATTAAGTAAATATTTATACACTGATATTTACAAATACTTCTCTAATAAACACTTTTGTACTTTATGTTAGGAGAATATATAAGAGCATTTATCAACACATTACAACTATGTGGATTTATAATGCTAATTAAACTACAAATAATTAAATATTTCCAAAATATTGTTTTTGTTGCGTTTCATTGACTGAAACGCAACAAAAACAATATTTTGGAAATTGATTCTAATGTAATAAAGCAAAATATATCAAAAACATTTATTTAAAAAAATATATTTATTTAAATGGAAATGAAAATATCTTATTGAATACTATAATTGTTTATATATAATAGTTATTTAAATATCCAATAAATCTTTTTAATATTTAATTTTAAGCTAAAAGTGTTTGAAAAATGGATGCAGTAATTATTGATCTAGTAGGCCTACTGGGTGATATAGTTTACATGATTGTAGTTATGGATCAATATTCATATTTTTATCTAAACAAATTTTGTTAATTTACAATTTAACTTGAGATATATGTAACATATTCTTTTAATCCCCATGTCTTCACATATATTTTTTATTAAGGTAATTACGGGAAAAGAACGAAATTAAATTTAAAATCACATTATATTATTTTGACTCTGTTAGATAATATCAGATATATAAAACCATTCATTTTTCATTCTTAAAAGGAGAGATTCATATTTTTAATGCATATAATTTGTTATTTTTATATATCGCACAACACATCATTGCTCACCTAACGTTACATATAAAACTTTAGTAATTAATTATTAATTACCTTAATAAATTATATCTTTGTAATCAATTATTTGTTTTCAGGGAGTAAATAATAGCACCGCAGTAGACCAAAATTCGAAGGTTATTTTGTGAATTTGTTGTATAGTTTTTTTCTATTGCCTTTTCCTTTTAAAGAAACTGATATTGCCTTAAAGGTAGTGTCTCTCGATTTTTTCTTTCATTAGTTAACAAAACTAAAGTAATAATCTTCATAAAATACTTTGCATTTTTTTAAAACTTTAATCCAACTCTTCTCACTCAAAATAGATTAATAAAATTGCTCATACAATGGAGATAAAACTTTATTAGTTAAAACTGTACTATTTTTATTTATGATTAATCATTAAGATAGAGTGGTAGAAGCAGATATGTTGAATTTGTTGAATTTCAACACATATGTATTAGAGCTGGAAATATAGACACTCAAAATATATCTCAAACATTTATGATATAATTTTATAATTAATAAAATTGGTTTATCATGTATTCTTAAATCGTTTTGTATTTATTTTTTCCAATTTCTTGTATGTTTTTAATTTTATAAATAAATAATGTATTTATTTATGTTCATTTTTCAATTATTCATATTAATGTTAACATAACAGTATATTTATGGTTTAAATACCTGTGATAAATGTTGTAAACATTTTAAAATATACACATGTAAAAAAAAATAATTAATATCATTTATGGACACCACATTATATGATATAAGAAATAAATCAGCTTTAGATTTGAGTTAACTGTTTAGGATAGTATTAGTAAAAGATATTCAATAAACTTCACATAGTACATTATAAATAGGCATTAAAGTAACATTTTTAATTAAATGAAATGTATTTCTTTTACAATTAAAGAATTAAACAACAGAGATCTGAACTATCTACAATAGACTTAGGAAATATTCCACTTATGAAAGGTATGTGATATTTTTTAATATATATATATATATATATATATATATATATATATATATACTTCATCATTATTCCGATGATAAACTAACTTGGTATCATAGTTAAGTATATATTACAAAGTAAGACAAAAACCATCCGATTTCTGAATACTACACGTTGTCTGTCATAGATTTAAGAAAATCAAGTGGAATTTAGAAATATTTACAACGTACATTAATACGAGTATAAAATAACTTTGTACTACAAACCAGTTCCACAGTATGCAGAAAGACATACCATGTCTGAACATTATTAATTGAATCGGATAGTCTTATATTAAACGTCTCTGATAATGATGGTAGGTAATATTTACATAAATATACATTACATAATATTCTATTAACATAATGATAACTCTATTTAAGATTACATCTAAGAAGAAAGACAGTTTATTAAAGTGATATTTACCTACCTACAAAAAGTACTACATAATTCACGGTAAACTTAAAACTTTATACTATAAATTAATTTAACTGTGAGAAGAAATCAATCCCAGTTCTGAACCTTTGTTATTGTCAGTGATAGACTTAAAAAAAACTTCCAAGAAAAATAAGTGGTATTTATTAATCTCTACTTCATACAGTGAAAATTTGAGGATAAATTAAACATATAATATAAATATATCTATCTCTAAGAATGTTACAAACAATCAGAGTTCCGAACACAACAAATTGTAAGAATAAAGACAAATAAAGAATAAATAGTGTTGAGTTCTGAACACTAGCATGAGTGGGCTTGAATTTAAAATGAAAACTTGAAATGAAGGAAAATTAAGTGAAATGTAATAATCTTTATATTTTACAGTATTGTCACTGGGATAAGCAAAAGGTGATATTTAACAGTAAGATGATTTACATGCAACCATTCCAAAGCTGATTGTCTTCGATGTTTTAAAAAAAACCTTCCACGACAGGGAAATTCGATGATATTTAATAAAATATATATAGTACAGCAATAATACAAGGATAAACTGATTTTGCACTATAACTAAATTTATCCGTAAGTTGAATGGCAATTGTACACGAGACTTCTGAACATTAGAAATGGTTAGCGAGAGACTTAAGGTAAACTTACATGGCAGGGAAATTAAGTGATAATAAATACTCCGTATATTATAAAGTGCTTAATGCGAGGAGAGTCGAAATTCGTACAATAATAATTTTTTCCCTAAAAGGAAATTTATTTGAACATTCGAATTCTGAAAAATAGCCATTGAGTGCGATAATCTGAAGTACAACTTCCCAGGTAGTGAAGTTAAGTTATACTTGTTTACTATAAATATTATTAAAATAAAAGAACTTTCTACTATAATTATTGTTTTTATCTGTAAGAAGAAAACCAATTAAACAACCAAGGTCTTAACTCATTAGTCATTTACTGCAACGGACTTAGGTTAAACTTCCCAGATGGTGATGGTTATTGCTAACTGTGATTTGTGTAACTTGAAATTAGGAGATTGCTGGAACAAATTTACGGATACGTTTAACCTGATGAGAAATAATTTTATAACAGTAGGAACAATGAAGATCTTTCAGATATAAATTTTTAACTTAACAAAAAATTTGTGAACATATTTTAATTGTCAAAATATAGGTGATTATAGTTATTTCTTTGTACCTACTACTAGCAGTTGTTTTTGAAAATTTCCTAACTTATGTATAACAAATTAAAACTTTGACTATTCATTCTATTATACTCTACCAACATTAACAATTTATACGATGTTAAAATTTAAAAATTATGTAATTAGTATTACTGAACGACTGTGATAAATATTTATTTATTGACATATAGATTAGGGAGATGAAGTATCTGTATTTATATAAATATATTTGCTACTGTTAATTATCCCAATGTAATAAAAAATTACCAAAATATTACATAGCATATGTAGATCATAAAGAATTATAAACGAAAAGCATTTCAGAGTATATACTATAAAATAATTTTAAAAGACCACGAGAAAAAGAAATTAGAAAAGGTATCGTGTTGCAAGGTCCCGTGGGTCTTGTAATTATTTGTAACACAATATTGAATAAGATATTGGGTATATAAATCAATTTGATGAGTAGTATAACGATTTCGCCTTTGTACTAGAAATAAAATGTACAATATCTTCTAAACAAACCATAAATGGTTAACACTTTAATTAAAACCAATTATATATGCCACTATATAAATTAAATCAAGCGTTATTGCACTATCTAGAACTATCAAAATGCATAGCACATTATAATTTATTCGTGAAAATACTTTGCTGGAACGATATATCGCCTTTAATACTCAAAAAGAAAAAAATGAAAATAAAATTTGAAAGATATTTTTATAAATTATTAGCGATTACTGTTTGAAATAAGTATTAAAAAGATTAAAAAACTTATGCATTTATAATTAGTGAATGAAGAAAGGAGTCCAAAAATTATTCCCTAAACCTACTTTTCTAAATCCGGTTATATATAAAGAAAATCTTTCTGCTATACAATGTGAGAAGGAAAAAAAAATTGCCAATAAGCCAATCTAAATAGTTTTATCCGTATTAAAACCTAGCAAACATCATTTGTACCATTTCCATTTTGAAATCTTAAAGTTCTTTTGTAAATATTAGGTTATAAATTTAATGTGTATACTGTAGATACTAATGCCATGTTTTATGAAATATTTCCGGGCAATGTGGATAAAAATTTCAAAAGTTGCACTTTAACATATTTTTTGATTTCCAGACATTTAATTTTTTTTTTATTACACACACTAAAAATAATTCAAAAAAAAATATAAAATATACGTTGTTTAAACGACGAAAAAAAGAGTTATATTATGATGTAATATAAAAATGTAATATGTTTCAGACCTAAATTTTATATATTTAAAACTATTAATACAATGTGTAAAAAACCCAATGATTTCACACAATCTGTTGTAAAGAATAATAACTACTCTAAATGATTTTAAAAATTTGTATACATCATCATTGAAATCGTTCAAATTATGAAACTATTTAAATCTAAAAATCATTGCAATCATAGTTGTTAAAGTTTGCATAACATCTTTAAGTTCCCACGACATTAAAAGTAATATTTGCTTAGACGTTATTCCAACCTTATAGTGGTTCACAAAATAAGTTAACGAATTGTTTATATTGAAGTAACACCAAGGTGAATTTTACGAGTAATTGTTATATAAACAGAAATAACCAACATTTAAATCGCTCCATATATTACTAATATTTTTTAAAATAATAATGCTTAATTATAGATGAACAATAATAAACTAAAATATGATAATAAAATAAATAATTTAAAAAAGAATATTTTCTATAATAAATTTAAAAATTGTCTTTTGGCGTTCTTTTTATTGATAATAATGTTTTTGTTGCAACTTTAATCTTACATCTTTCCATTTTATTTTACTAGAACCTAATCCTTTGTTTTATTGGAATAAAATCTTATTACCTTATTAATATTTAGTGTTTAGAATTACGGCAATACTAAAAAAGTGTTGTCGTGGAATTTACATTTGTTAAATTGTCTGAAAATAAATTTAATGATTATATATAATAATTTTAA
The DNA here is from genome assembly GCA_963513935.1 of Aphrophora alni. Classification (NCBI taxonomy): domain Eukaryota; kingdom Metazoa; phylum Arthropoda; class Insecta; order Hemiptera; family Aphrophoridae; genus Aphrophora; species Aphrophora alni. The sequence continues at coordinate 67,818,437 of OY740770.1, read as the reverse complement.
AATAAAGAAAGGATATTATTCCATATAAAATATATAATTTCTATTTACCATTCAAATAAGCGGTTCAATTATAATTAAATTAAGGTAATAATTTTTATACGTAAAAAACATGGAGAGGGGATGGTTTAGAACTATTAAGATTAACATAACGTAAGCATATCCCTTTATATCGGCAGTAGAGTTTATTATGCTGGTGTTTATATTTTCTCATAGTTTCTTGTAGTGTAAAAGTTTATGTGTGTAAAACGTACTTATTAAAGTTATAATATTACAGTTAGAGAGGAATTTACATAATACTTGCGTTATTGAGAGAAACGATATAGTCATAAACTAGATTTAATATATCAACATTTCCCTTTTAGATTAATTTTTTTTTACATGGATAAAAATTACAATTTATGTATAATATTTTAATTTTTATATCCTTATATAGATGTGCGATAAAAAAAATAAATAAAAATAAAACGGTGATACTTCAATCATTGATTTCCATCACTATTTATTTTTTTCCCAAAAATGTATTACATATGATTAACGGGGCTTACTGTCTTCAATAGTCTTTGTTACAGTTCAACGACGGGATTTCGGCAATTCAGCCATTCTCAAGTTGTGCAGTGCATTAAAATAAGACTTTATTCACACAAATACTATAAATATCCATTAATAAATGTTGTAAAGTTACGTTATTCATAACCGATCAGTTGTAAAAGTTCATACACCTGCCGTTAAACGATAATAGAAGAAAATTGAAGATATAATCCCTATTATTCTTAGATTATAATCATATATTCTGAATGGCAAACAACAAAAAAATTAATTACAATCCCCAACACTGTTTGACTTATTTCTGTGATTTTGTAGGCCTACTTTATAACATTATTTACGTCTTTTTAAAAGGATTTGACCACTTTTTTAATAATGTTAAAACAAATTCCAATTTTCATAATATATCCTGACACATAATATACAATTAATTGATAAATACAATTTAAATCTCATGTTTTATGATACAGTCTTTTTTTTAGTACATATCAAAAATCTGTTTCTCACAAAATTAAGTTAACTTACGTCTCATAGTTTTATTTATTATTCATTTATTATTTGTTAGAGTTTTCACTAACAAATCACTTTTTTAAAATTTTACCCAAAACCTAATAAATAATTCAAAAATAATTAGTTTTAAATAAATATTTATTTAATATCTTGCTTATAAATTTCAATAATTATTTATCAATTTAATAATATAACATTAATTACATACAATGTGTCCCATCTAGGTATTTACATTTTTAATGAATCACCAAATACATATTCAACAACAAAATTGTAAGAATAGTACATACCAATTGGAAACACATCCAAAAGCTTATCAATAAATATTTACGCCGATATCTGCAATAGAATTAAAATGGCGGCTCTTGACAGCATTTTATTGTTTAAACGATAGCAAGCAATAAAAACACTTTGTATTATTTTATAAATTTGAATAACTTTCTATTTAATTACCACAATATAACAAATAATAATATTTATTTTATGATAAAACATGTTTCTTAACAAACAAAAAAAAATTATCCAAATTAAAAATGTCATTATAAAAACGTTATATAAAAAACACAACAGAAAACCAAACAGCTAAAACAGCTGTATCGAAAAACAAAATGGCAAACAGCTAAAAGAAACGGGGTTATGTTTGATGTATAAGGAAACACACAAAAAGTTGTCAACAATGCAATTATTTAAAATAAAATAAACAGTTGTTTGTTTTTAAATAACAAGCTGTTTAAACATTTTGAGCTTTATGTTATCTTGATCTCCGGCTGCAGACGCTGACGTTTAAATTGCATATCTATAAAGGGGCACCGTTTTATATCTATTGCAGATAACAGGGTAAAACTTTTTAGTACACATTCAGGTATGTTTCCAATATGTATAAAAGATATCTTACAATTTTGTAGACGCATATGTAATTAGTGTTTGTTTAAAAATTTCATAAACTTCCTGGGAAACACTGTATATAAATTTCTACTGGTTTATTTTTTAATATCATTAAGAATATGGCTTTTAACAAAATATTTTAAATCTTTTTTATGATAATTATTTTTACAATTTTCCATAACAACATTTTCAAATTTATCTATTTTTAAAATGTTTCAATTTTAGAACTTCCTGGGTTTTTTCAAACATATGTTATTTTAGTAATATATCTATACTAAATATCAAGTTATATAAGCACGAACTGGATCTTGATTTGGAAAGATTTTTGTCACGAGTTTTATTTCGTTAATAATTGGAAATTTTTCTATCATCTAATTACTGAAATGTAATGTTTTTCAAACACATTTCTCATAAACAAGCACCATTGCATGGGTCGCTAACGTTGTTCCTTGTCTACACACTGATTGCAGTTTGAATCTTGTATTTCTGACATGGAATAATTGAAATGATTTTTATTGAATTCGTTTTATGAAGTGTTTATGAATTTATTTTTCACACTGCTAATGTGTGTGTGTGTGTGTGTGTGTGTGTGTGTGTGTGTGTGTGTGTGTGTGTGTGTGTGTGTGTGTGTGTGTGTGTGTGTGTGTGTGTCTTGCCACGCTACGCTCCTCTCTACGTTAGTGTGTTCGAGTAGGGTTCTTCTTGCCCCACGTTGGGCGCCACTTGCCGCGCTACGCTCCTCTTCGTTAGTGAGTTCGAGTAGGGTTCTTCTTATTTGTTCGTTGTCTTCCTTCTCCTTTTCTTTTCTCTGTTGTTCCGCTTTGTCCTGTTCCCTTTCTTGCTTTCTTCTATCCTCAATTTGGTTCAGGTACCTCACCATTTTCTGCATTTCCGTCTCCTGTTCCTTTAAAACCTCCTGTTTTGCTGGATCTTTCGCTGGTCCCATTTTCACTTCACTTATTCACTTGGTTTATTTAATTAGTTAAAAAATTTAAATTTCGGTTTAATTTGGACTCTACTTTTAATTATTATTACTTTTGCAATTTAGTATATTTGTCGTTGTAATTACCAGCACAACTTATTACTAACACACATGTACATATAAATTATATCAGAACTTAAGATATTCTCGTTCGTATGAAACACTAAAAAATTCAAAATTTTGAAAATTTGTTCCAAAACTTTGCTTTTTCGTGCTCCACGCTATTGGGCGCCACTTGCCACGCTACGCTCCCTTTGACTTCGACGAGTTTAAGATTCTTGTTCCCTTTTTTGGAACACTATTATCACGAACTCTTAAACTCGCTGTACGATCACCACCGACTGGGCGAACCACCTTTCTTTTCAGAGCAGGCGCGGGCAAGGCCAAGATGCTCACTTTTACTTTTTTAAATCAAAGATTTTGCAACTCTTGGCTCTAATAAGTATGAGCTTGTCCTCATAAACTTACTAAATTTTAATTAACGCAAAATTCCCTGAATTTTATCTCAATGCTCGATTATTTAACTCTTTTAAGATTAACTCTCTCTCTCTCCAAGGTCGTGCCTTTTGGGAGAAATCGGCTCTTAAGTTCTGATGATAACTTTTAAAATTTTCAAATTATGTTACCAGAGCACATATATAAAATTCATGTTAAAACAAAGTTAATAGCATACACAGAATGGATTTATATTAAAAACACAACAAAATTTAGAAATGAATTATTTGTATATTATTTCCTCTTTTGCACAGAAAAATTTTATATTCAAAACTTTTTTAATCACACAAAACAATTTAATTGAACAATAACACAACTATTTATTTATTTAACAACATTAATTAATGTAATATTATCTATATATTAAACAAAAATAAAAGCGCTTGACTTTCCAGACAGAACCACAAACAGTTTTTCCTGTACTGAAAAAGTCGTATTTAAATTATTAATTATTATCAACACCAAAGCAGAGGTTTAAAATGAATTTAATTTGTAATAATTCCCCTAATGACGTTATATTTGAAAAGAAGTTAATATTTGCGAATTATTCCTTAAGTATAAGATACCTTCACACTTTAATAGAAGTTCTAGTTGGATTTGGAATTTGTTGTATTATTAGAATGATGGTGATGTGATGTTTTCTATCCAGAGTCTGTAAGCTGCTATGCAGTTGAATGCTGGTATCGAATTCTTCTAAGTCGCCTTGAAGATCGATTAAAGTTGAAATTATTCTAAGTCCAATTAGTAGAGTGACAGTTGATTCTTCCTCTCAGCTCACAGTCGGTTGCAGAAGAAACGTCTTATTCGCGTCGATTCCAAATCAAAAGTAACCGTCTTTCGACGATTAAATCTCGGTCTCCCTGTCAGTGGGAATTAATCCACTTTTCTGGAGCCAATTTTTCTCCCTTTTTGGGAAAAAGGTATTTTCCATATATTATGTGTTTTCAGGCCCTTTTGGTCTGAAATATTTACACTATATGTTTTATTAGTCCTATTTCTTGACTAATGAATAGTTTTCTTCCTTAATTATTAATTAAAACACCTTTTAATTAATAATTTATAGTATTTTTTCTTTAACGTTATCTTTGATCCATGTTGGCAGTATGATGTTTCCGACTTTAGACTCAGCTTGAAGATGCGCGCGCCACTTTTCATGTTTTTGCATGAAAATCTCTACTTTTGACGTTTTTTCGTTCAACTCGCTGTAACTTTCGAACGCTCGAACCGATTTTAAAGTTCCTTTCGGATTCTTCTTCCTTTCCATCTTGTGGGTCTTGTGGAACTTGATTCATCGCTCTACTACGCTTCGTTCGCGAGTTATCGCCCTTTTCCCTAAACTTGATTTTTCCTCTTTTCAAATTTTGAGATAAGTCCTTTCTCAAAATTCTTTTGACGAAATCTTGTTCCTCTTCTACTACGACGAAATACTATGTTTTTACTTTTTACATAACTCGTTTGGTTGTTGAGTTATTCGCCTTTGAAGACCTTAAATTTGTGTCGTATGAGTTTATGTTCATAAAACCCCCCCCCATTATGTATTATTACTTCTGCTTTGATGTGTTACAATTTTACAGGCTAGATACATATAATTATCATGTTACTTTACCCTTTTAACGTTTTATTTACCCGCTTTTGGGCTTTGAAGTTTTACGTTTTGTTATTATTATATCTCCCTTATTTTATTTTCAAATTTGATTCTAAGTACTTATTATTGTGCCCTATTGTGGTCTCTACAATAGTACTTATTATTATTTTTTAAATGATCCCCCCTTCAACTCAAAAATTCCAAAAAACTCCCCAAGAATGACTTTCTAAGTCCATTCTCACCTGTTAATTATTATTAATTCATATTTTTTATTTATGATTATTATTAGTTCCCCTTTGAGTTATGACTCTACGTTTTTTGAATTTTGAATTTAAGTTTTTTCCAAATTTTAGGTTTTTGAGCCCCTATAAAAACTTGAATAACTTTTTTGTTTTAATTGCTTTTAAATTTATTTTTCGATATTCTTAATCGGTTGATTCTACTGAACATTAATTTATTTTAATAATTTAGTATTTTAATAAAATAAGAGACAAGACAGAACGACTGTACACGATCCAACATGCAGTGTTCAACCCCTGTTGCCGTGACGTCACAGTCCCTCCTCGTCTCTCATCTACATCGCTTTACCGCGGGAATTTAACTTGTTTTAAATTGGCTTGAGGCTTTTGGCTTTTTCCAAACCGCCTCAGTGTGTGTGTGTGTGTGTGTGTGTGTGTGTGTGTGTGTGTGTGTGTATGTGTTTGTGTGTGTGGGGGTGTTGTAAGACATTACAATTCTATTATATCTCACTTCTGAATAATTATTTTACAAACAGATGAAGAGGCACATGGTTAGACATTTCAGAGAACTTTAAAAATCAGGACTATAAACGTTTTTGGATATTCACTACATTTTTTTATACACTACACTTGCATAAGATGTTTTCTTCTTCATTCTGGAAGAGTCTACTTGATTATCTGTTATTTTGAGTAATTGTTGAAGCCAAAGTAAATGCACTAACAGAATTTCGAAAAGGCTATTAAATGTTGTTAATTACGATTATTGTAGCTTCTACATTTAATAAGTACATTAGAAAATATTGAAATTCCAATAGTAATAGTCTTGGCTTGTACAATAATTAATATAAAATTAGGAACTTCCATTTACTAATTGTGTTTATTTATTTAGGTTACTATTATTGGGATTATATTTTATAACAATACCAATGATTATTACAAATATATTACAAAGTTTTGTTACTTTACTTGTAAGAGGCACGTTTAAAGACACAAAGTATAATTAAGTAACGGTTTACGGCACAACTACGGTCTGGTAATTAAATGAAGGAGAGACAGAAGTTTGTCTGGTTGTTACCTAATTAATTAAGTTTCTCCTCACTATTTGTCAGTAACCCACATTTTATATGTACTTGGTTGCTTTGAAAACTTTCAACTGCTTCAATGGCAAAACAAATCACCGGATCGTTCAACGGGGCTTAATATTGAAGTTGAAAATGAAATGAAATGAAAATCCTTTATAAATAATATCCAAATTCAGCCCTATCTCAGCACATATTATATATATGAATCAGATTGTACGATGCAATAACATTCTCTGCAAATCTAAAATCAAATCTATTAATGTATTTACATTTTCACAAGATGATTTATTTATTTATTTTCAGTTAATTTCCAAGTATAATAGGAATATAATATGAGTATTTGTCTGTAGATCAATATAAATGTTATTAATAAATTAGGTATTAGTTATAATACTCGGTTGCAAACCAAAGAAACAAATGCATAATTACCTATATAACCAAATATTAAAATCTTTATTAATTTTCAAAAAACATCTTTAAAAACAGTAAATTAGAACAAAAATAAATACAGCAGCTTCTAAAGATTTGTTATATAGTCTAGACGGTTTTGTATAATATTATTATGTGAATTAATTATAAATATGAAATTATCATTTAATTAATTATATATGAAAAAAATGTTATTACCCATAATTATGTTCTTAACAGTGAAACAATACCATATTAGTTATTAATGTGTTGCTTCTCGGGTTTTATCTTCGTCGCTGTCTGATAAATTAACTTAGGGTTCAAAGTTAGTTTGATTTAGTTATAATTTCGTGTAAAATGTTTAATATAGTAGTGTCGTTATTGAACTCTTTGATTATAATATAATACACTATATTTACTGTGTCTGTTTTATCAGCTATTTGCATTCTTTCCATAAGTGTTAAATATGTTCTACTTTCGTCTAGCCTTTCGTGTCCATAATTACTACTCTATTGTGTTTTAAATTCGGATTCGGTTTATGAAATGTATATTAGTCGCTGTCACTTATGTGCATTTAAAGGTTACCATATAATACTAGCGCCCTTTACACTGTCACATTTTGTTGATTCTCGTTGTTGTATTTCAAATTACTTTGATCTTTTCTAAAAGGTGGTTTTCACCAGATTCTGTTAATCGAATCAATATAACTTTTATATCAGAAGGGTTATAGATATATAGGTTAAACAAAGAACAGAGACAAGATTTAAGAGTTTAAAGTTATTGATATGTTATAAAAGAGATTAAAAAATATTTAAAGTTTTACAATGGTTATGTCTTATTAGCGAAATGAAAAATTATAATAACTATCTCACAAAATAAATTTTTTTTTTTTTAATATTCTCAAAATGATATAAATCGTAAATCTAGTTAGATCTATACATTTGCTTGTAATATACAGAACTCTCAAAATTCAATTATGTAAAAAAACGCTTATTAAGCAACTTCTTGTAATACAATATACAATTACTCCTTACTGGAAATAATTAAACTTTGTAATAATATGCTCTTTTAATTTTTTTAATTATTTTATTATGACTTATTTCAGATATTTCTAGCTCTTTTAAAATTAATTGCATTGTCGGTGTCATAAAACCTTCATAAAAACTAATTTCTATTAGGCCTATATGATTTTCTAATGTTTAAATCCTAACGCTCAATTCTTCTAAAACTGGTTTTATTTTCGTGACATTTATTTGATTACAACTTTATTTTATAATGATTTTTTATTAAATAAATATTAAACATTATTCTTAACACTTAACATTTGTTTTTTGTACTGCAATATCTTTTATTCAAATGGATTTGACTTCTACTTGTTAAATATTTGAATTTTATTACTTGTGATTTTTGGAATAGCCATATTATTGCGTCTGATTAATTTAATGATTGTAAATTGACTGAAAGCTAGTATTAATGCGTCACCCACGCCTGTTTCTTAACATTTTTTTATAATGGCAAATAAACTAGGATTCACTGTGCAGTTCTATATTTATTATATCATGGATTTGTTTCTTATTGGTTTTCTCCTCCATAAAGCATTTTGTTCATATTGGTAAATTATTAGGTGTATATGAGAAGTTGGATTTTTTTCTTTGTTAAAATCTGAAATTGCCCTGCACTCTTATACGTGTTATCTAATTTTGTACTTTCATTGAAATATTATTTTCTATAGTAATAATTTAAAAGGTATTCGTTTTTCAATAAATCTCTGACAATACTACAACTTTTTTATTTTCTATATTCATAAATAGTTTGTTTTAAAAATTACGGCTAACCACAATGAAGTTCTCCCACAGTTTTATTTATTATCCCGAACATTTACGAACACTGTTGAACATTTTCAATATCATTCACATTCCTTAAATTTAAACGAGAAAACAAATTTAATGTATAAAAATTCAACAGACGGAAATATGAAAACATCTGTTTGATTAACTTCCGTTGTAAAATTAAAAAAGCAATAACAGTTTCCCAAATACAAAGTAGCAGAGGATCTCGTTTAAATATATAAAGCTCTCTGTTCTTGTTTTGTAATATTTGGAATCGTTTTTCAATTACTTCAGTTTTCATTTATTTCAAAATTGTGAATGTTTTGCAACTTTATTTCACTGTTGAAGTAGAAAACACATAGTAATTATAGCAATAAATAAAAATGATATTTATGTAAAACTACTGAAACCTTAATTTCAGAGTGTGTGTGTGTGTGTGTGTGTGTGTGTGTGTGTGTGTGTGTGTGTGTGTGTGTGTGTATTGCCGCGCTACGCTCCTCTCCTACGCGTTAGTGAGTTCGAGTAGGGTTCTTCTTGCCCCACGTTGGAACGCCACTTGCCACGCTACGCTCCCTTTACGTTAGTGTGTTCGTGTGTTCGAGTAGGGTTCTTCTTGCCCCACGTTGGAACGCCACTTGCCACGCTTCGTCTCCCTTTGACTTCGACGAATTTAAGATTCTTGTTCCCTTTTTTGGAACACTATTATCACGAACTCTTAAACTCGCTGTACGATCACCACCGACTGGGCGAACCACCTTTCTTTTCAGAGCAGGCGCGGGCAAGGCCAAGATGCTCACTTTTACTTTTTTAAATCAAAGATTTTGCAACTCTTGGCTCTAATAAGTATGAGCTTGTCCTCATAAACTTACTAAATTTTAATTAACGCAAAATTCCCTGAATTTTATCTCAATGCTCGATTATTTAACTCTTTTAAGATTGACTCTCTCTCTCTCCAAGGTCGTGCCTTTTGGGAGAAATCGGCTCTTAAGTTCTGATGATAACTTTTAAAATATTCAAATTATATTACCAGAGCACATATATAAAATTTATGTTAAAACAAAGTTAATAGCATACACAGAATGGATTTATATTAAAAACACAACAAAATTTAGAAATGAATTATTTGTATATTATTTCCTCTTTTGCACAGAAAAATTTTATATTCAAAACTTTTTTAATCACACAAAACAATTTAATTGAACAATAACACAACTATTTATTTATTTAACAACATTAATTATTAATGTAATATTATCTATATATTAAACAAAAATAAAAGCGCTTGACTTTCCAGACAGAACCACAAACAGTTTTTCCTGTACTGAAAAAGTCGTATTTAAATTATTAATTATTATCAACACCAAAGCAGAGGTTTAAAATGAATTTAATTTGTAATAATTCCCCTAATGACGTTATATTTGAAAAGAAGTTAATATTTGCGAATTATTCCTTAAGTATAAGATACCTTCACACTTTAATAGAAGTTCTAGTTGGATTTGGAATTTGTTGTATTATTAGAATGATGGTGATGTGATGTTTTCTATCCAGAGTCTGTAAGCTGCTATGTAGTTGAATGCTGGTATCGAATTCTTCTAAGTCGCCTTGAAGATCGATTAAAGTTGAAATTATTCTAAGTCCAATTAGTAGAGTGACAGTTGATTCTTCCTCTCAGCTCACAGTCGGTTGCAGAAGAAACGTCTTATTCGCGTCGATTCCAAATCAAAAGTAACCGTCTTTCGACGATTAAATCTCGGTCTCCCTGTCAGTGGGAATTAATCCACTTTTCTGGAGCCAATTTTTCTCCCTTTTTGGGAAAAAGGTATTTTCCATATATTATGTGTTTTCAGGCCCTTTTGGTCTGAAATATTTACACTATATGTTTTATTAGTCCTATTTCTTGACTAATGAATAGTTTTCTTCCTTAATTATTAATTAAAACACCTTTTAATTAATAATTTATAGTATTTTTCCTTTAACGTTATCTTTGATCCATGTTGGCAGTATGATGTTTCCGACTTTAGACTCAGCTTGAAGATGCGCGCGCCACTTTTCATGTTTTTGCATGAAAATCTCTACTTTTGACGTTTTTTCGTTCAACTCGCTGTAACTTTCGAACGCTCGAACCGATTTTAAAGTTCCTTTCGGATTCTTCTTCCTTTCCATCTTGTGGAACTTGATTCATCGCTCTACTACGCTTCGTTCGCGAGTTATCGCCCTTTTCCCTAAACTTGATTTTTCCTCTTTTCAAATTTTGAGATAAGTCCTTTCTCAAAATTCTTTTGACGAAATCTTGTTCCTCTTCTACTACGACGAAATACTATGTTTTTACTTTTTACATAACTCGTTTGGTTGTTGAGTTATTCGCCTTTGAAGTCCTTAAATTTGTGTCGTATGAGTTTATGTTCATAAAAACCCCCCCATTATATATTATTACTTCTGCTTTGATGTGTTACAATTTTACAGGCTAGATACATATAATTATCATGTTACTTTACCCTTTTAACGTTTTATTTACCCGCTTTTGGGCTTTGAAGTTTTACGTTTTGTTATTATTATATCTCCCTTATTTTATTTTCAAATTTGATTCTAAGTACTTATTATTGTGCCCTATTGTGGTCTCTACAATAGTACTTATTATTATTTTTTAAATGATCCCCCCTTCAACTCAAAAATTCCAAAAAACTCCCCAAGAATGACTTTCTAAGTCCATTCTCACCTGTTAATTATTATTAATTCATATTTTTTATTTATGATTATTATTAGTTCCCCTTTGAGTTATGACTCTACGTTTTTTGAATTTTGAATTTAAGTTTTTTCCAAATTTTAGGTTTTTGAGCCCCTATAAAAACTTGAATAACTTTTTTGTTTTAATTGCTTTTAAATTTATTTTTCGATATTCTTAATCGGTTGATTCTACTGAACATTAATTTATTTTAATAATTTAGTATTTTAATAAAATAAGAGACAAGACAGAACGACTGTACACGATCCAACATGCAGTGTTCAACCCCTGTTGCCGTGACGTCACAGTCCCCCCTCGTCTCTCATCTACATCGCTTTATCGCGGGAATTTAACTTGTTTTAAATTGGCTTGAGGCTTTTGGCTTTTTCCAAACCGCCTCAAAATCCCCCCTTTGAACTAAAATTTTCGGTCAAAATGAAAAATTCCTATTTTTCATTTTTTTTAAAAAACTAAAATTTTTGTATTAAACCCCTTTTTCGACATATCACATTTCATATTAACTATTTATTAATGGTTATCTTCATTAACTCTTTTATCATTTTACATTACTAACATATATCTCAAAAATGTATTATTTTGCATTGATCTTCATATATATTTTACAACATCTTATTCAAAATCATCTCTATATTTCATCTTCATTTATCATCATCATAAAATTTGACATATTAACCTAACAATATACATAAACATATATATTTATATTTAAAAAACATCTCCTCCATCATTTCATATATTTATGCTCAAATCACATTTTATTCATTATAGTATAATATTTATATATTCAAAACACATGTTATTTATTATGTTATAATATTTATATATTCAAAACACATGTTATTTATTGTGGTATACATACAAATTTGTTTAATCGTTCTTTCTAGTCCATTACAGCCGTTTCATCTAAACGTCCTTGCTGTAACTAAACACATTATCACACACAAAACATATTACATTTATATAAGGAATAATTCGTCTTATATGATTATAATTATCTGCTTTGGTTGAATTTAAACTTACGCCTACATATATATATAAAGTACTTGGTAACTACAACGGTGAGTATCCTATTTGCAGTTAAAAAGAAAAAATATTTATGTAATCGAAATCTCTCATTAATAAAAAACAAAACAGTACACATTTAAACGTCCATTCATTCCATTCCCCCTCAGCTAATTTGTTGAACAGGTTGTCGTTCAATATTTGTTTATCAATATCCTGTCTCCACTTCCCCACTCTACCATCACCCTTGTTTACTCAGCTGCCAATAACGGAAACGTGTTCCCGCTATCTCGGCATTGCACGCTTAGGAATTTATACGAGACTTGTCCTGTTATTCACTGACCTAGGTTACATTCTTTTAATTCAGCTGACAGTCAGTTATTTCCCTTTTACCTCACTCGCTTCTACCCTTTACATATTACAACTTTTAAACATTACAACTTATACATTTTATTTATGAAATTTCTTACGTTCTATTAATATCTCCTTAGTCCTTCACATTTAAATATTACTTTCCCTTCGGGCCTCCATTCTTTCATCTTACACTTCGTAGAATTTTTGAATTTAACTTTCTTCTTTCGATACCTTAAATTTCGTCCATTTTGTCTTTCCGGATCCGCCATTTGTATTTTAGCTCTCCAATCACGCCCGTCTCTGGCGTCGAATCTGTCTTGTGTAAGTTCCGAATCGTTTTCAGAGTTATTTGGCAAATTTTCGTCGTATTTTATTATTTTATTATTTTCGTCGATTATTGCCTTTGGCACATTTTTATTTCCTTTATTCTCCGCTCCTTTCAGCCCTTCATCTTTATTAATTACTTGGTTACCTTTATCCCACGCTTTTAACAGCACTTCATCATTGTTAAAATTTGCATTTTTCCTCTTCGCCGATTCCTTCCTTGCACTTAACTTGCTTCCTCGCTTTTGACCACTTTCTGATTTGTCACTACTCGGTCTAGACACGTCCTTTGCTTTTGGTTTTATGTCTACCGGCGTTTTGGTAGACAACGTATAAGCCCCTGATACTCGCTTATACGAATTTGAGCCTCCTTTATTCGCAGCTGACGACTCTACCATTTTACCGGTTTCGCCGCCATTTTGATGTTCGGTCAGCGCGTCTCTATTGCTCAATCTTAAATTACTTTCTTTAAGAAAATCTACAACAATAAATTCATTTTCCTTTACCAGTTGTAGGAAACCCTTTTCCATGTTAATTCGACTTCGATATTTGCACATTAAATCACAACCCATTATCATTTTGCTTTCCAGCTTTGGTACCACCATAAATACCCCTCTTATTGATTGGTTATTTATTCTAATCTCCAATAATGCCTGTAATTTAATCTTCTGTCGTTGGCTTTTTATCGCTGTCACCATTTCCGTATTTACAACTGGTAATTCCATGATTTTATCGTTCCTACTTTTAAGCACATGTTTATAAAAATCCTCTTGAACACAGGACATCTGAGCTCCGGTGTCAATGGACATATTTACTTTTATATTTTCGATTTCTATCCCTATTTCCGGACATTTTTCGTAAACTTCACTATTTAAAATTTTATTATCTCTTTCCTCCATTAAATCTTTCTTAATTTCTGTGTTTAAAATCCCTAATTTAATTTTATTTATTTTCAGATCCCCCCTTTTATGTTTGCTAAATTTGGTTTTATCGTCGATCTCAATTCCGTTTGTATTATCCTTTTTCTGCCAAAAATTTTGCCTTGAGATCTCGTATTTTAGTTTTTTGTGACCTTAGGCGGGAATTTTTGGTTTGAAGGACCAGGGTTTTGAGGTATCTGTGGTTGAGGTTTATTCTGGGTTTGACCATAGGATCGAGGGTTAGGGTTTTGGGATGGTTTTGAGTAGTCTTGATTCCTTTGCCTGAAATTTTGATCTCTTTGTGGTCCGTCCCTCCTTTCGAAACTATCTGGTCGGCGAACTTCTCTCGTCATTCCGTCTACGTTTTCAATGGTCCTCAAAAACTTGATAGCGTCCTCCAAATGCTCACTAGCCCTACCAATACACGCTAATTGAACTTTTTGGTCGAAATGCCTCATTAGTTGGTATATAAGGAACTCTTCCGGAATTTTGGGTTCCAAATATTCGGCCTTTCGCACCATTTTACAAAAATAATCAACCCTACTCATATTTCCGTTAGGATTATATCTATGGTTTTCTATCTGATTCCTAACTACTTGTTGCGTTTGATAACCCCAATAATGCTCTAAAATTAACAATTTAAACTGGCTATATTCTTCTGTATCTCGCTTGATTATTTCCCACCACTCCATGGCAGCTCCTTTCAATTTTTTCTCCACTACTTTCAGTTTATCACTTTCTTCCATGACGGGATTTATTTTTTGGAATACCTCCTCAATTTGTTTCAAAAATTGCACAGGATTATCTCTTGAATTTCCCCAAAATTCTATAGTTTTTGACTCTAAATTTGCCCTATCTAAATAAATTATATTTTTAGCATTACCACCGGTTTCTTTAATTTTGGCAACTTCCCTAATTTTAACTTCTAATTTTTTAACTTTCTCCCCAATTTCTATAGTCGACTTTCCCTGTTCCTTTAAACTGTCCGTCATTTTTCTAATTTCCCCTACGCACTCTTCCACTTTTTCTTCACAAGTTTCTATTCGCCTCGTATTTTCGGCCATATTACTATCTATAGATTCCTTAATTTCCTCCATATATTTCCCTATTTCCTGTTTACGTGCGTCTTCCCTTTGGATACGTTTTGTCTCCATTTCTTCCTCTCTCTTTATTCTCTTGGCTTCTGCTTCTTCTCTTTCTTGCTTCCATCTTGCTTCCAATTCTTCTCTCTCTCGTTTCTGCTTGGCCTCCATCTCCTCCTTTTCTTGCTTCCTTTTGGCTTCCAATTCTTCATCTCTCTTCATCCATCTGGCTTCCATTTGGATCTGCTTGGCCTCCATCTCTTCTTTCTCCTTGTTTTTCTCGATTCTTTCTTCTATTCTTCTTATTTGTTCGTTGTCTTCCTTCTCCTTTTCTTTTCTCTCTTGTTCCGCTTTGTCCTGTTCCCTCTCTTGCTTTCTTCTATCCTCCATTTGGTTCAGGTACCTCACCATTTTCTGCATTTCTGTCTCCTGTTCCTTTGAAACCTCCTGTTTTGCTGGATCTTTCGCTGGTCCCATTTTCACTTCACTTATTCACTTGGTTTTATTTATTAGTTAAAAAATTTAAATTTCGGTTTAATTTGGACTCTACTTTTAATTATTATTATTTTTGCAATTTAGTATATTTGTCGTTGTAATTACCAGCACAACTTATTACTAACACACATGTACATATAAATTATATCAGAACTTAAGATATTCTCGTTCGTATGAAACACTGAAAAATTCAAAATTTTGAAAATTTGTTCCAAAACTTTGCTTTTTCGTGCTCCACGCTATTGGGCGCCACTTGCCCTTTCTACGCTCCTCTCCTACGCGTTAGTGAGTTCGAGTAGGGTTCTTCTTGCCCCACGTTGGAACGCCACTTGCCACGCTACGCTCCCTTTACGTTAGTGTGTTCGAGTAGGGTTCTTCTTGCCCCACGTTGGAACGCCACTTGCCACGCTTCGTCTCCCTTTGACTTCGACGAATTTAAGATTCTTGTTCCCTTTTTTGGAACACTATTATCACGAACTCTTAAACTCGCTGTACGATCACCACCGACTGGGCGAACCACCTTTCTTTTCAGAGCAGGCGCGGGCAAGGCCAAGATGCTCACTTTTACTTTTTTAAATCAAAGATTTTGCAACTCTTGGCTCTAATAAGTATGAGCTTGTCCTCATAAACTTACTAAATTTTAATTAACGCAAAATTCCCTGAATTTTATCTCAATGCTCGATTATTTAACTCTTTTAAGATTAACTCTCTCTCTCTCTCCAAGGTCGTGCCTTTTGGGAGAAATCGGCTCTTAAGTTCTGATGATAACTTTTAAAATATTCAAATTATATTACCAGAGCACATATATAAAATTTATGTTAAAACAAAGTTAATAGCATACACAGAATGGATTTATATTAAAAACACAACAAAATTTAGAAATGAATTATTTGTATATTATTTCCTCTTTTGCACAGAAAAATTTTATATTCAAAACTTTTTTAATCACACAAAACAATTTAATTGAACAATAACACAACTATTTATTTATTTAACAACATTAATTAATGTAATATTATCTATATATTAAACAAAAATAAAAGCGCTTGACTTTCCAGACAGAACCACAAACAGTTTTTCCTGTACTGAAAAAGTCGTATTTAAATTATTAATTATTATCAACACCAAAGCAGAGGTTTAAAATGAATTTAATTTGTAATAATTCCCCTAATGACGTTATATTTGAAAAGAAGTTAATATTTGCGAATTATTCCTTAAGTATAAGATACCTTCACACTTTAATAGAAGTTCTAGTTGGATTTGGAATTTGTTGTATTATTAGAATGATGGTGATGTGATGTTTTCTATCCAGAGTCTGTAAGCTGCTATGCAGTTGAATGCTGGTATCGAATTCTTCTAAGTCGCCTTGAAGATCGATTAAAGTTGAAATTATTCTAAGTCCAATTAGTAGAGTGACAGTTGATTCTTCCTCTCAGCTCACAGTCGGTTGCAGAAGAAACGTCTTATTCGCGTCGATTCCAAATCAAAAGTAACCGTCTTTCGACGATTAAATCTCGGTCTCCCTGTCAGTGGGAATTAATCCACTTTTCTGGAGCCAATTTTTCTCCCTTTTTGGGAAAAAGGTATTTTCCATATATTATGTGTTTTCAGGCCCTTTTGGTCTGAAATATTTACACTATATGTTTTATTAGTCCTATTTCTTGACTAATGAATAGTTTTCTTCCTTAATTATTAATTAAAACACCTTTTAATTAATAATTTATAGTATTTTTTCTTTAACGTTATCTTTGATCCATGTTGGCAGTATGATGTTTCCGACTTTAGACTCAGCTTGAAGATGCGCGCGCCACTTTTCATGTTTTTGCATGAAAATCTCTACTTTTGACGTTTTTTCGTTCAACTCGCTGTAACTTTCGAACGCTCGAACCGATTTTAAAGTTCCTTTCGGATTCTTCTTCCTTTCCATCTTGTGGGTCTTGTGGAACTTGATTCATCGCTCTACTACGCTTCGTTCGCGAGTTATCGCCCTTTTACCTAAACTTGATTTTTCCTCTTTTCAAATTTTGAGATAAGTCCTTTCTCAAAATTCTTTTGACGAAATCTTGTTCCTCTTCTACTACGACGAAATACTATGTTTTTACTTTTTACATAACTCGTTTGGTTGTTGAGTTATTCGCCTTTGAAGTCCTTAAATTTGTGTCGTATGAGTTTATGTTCATAAAAACCCCCCCATTATATATTATTACTTCTGCTTTGATGTGTTACAATTTTACAGGCTAGATACATATAATTATCATGTTACTTTACCCTTTTAACGTTTTATTTACCCGCTTTTGGGCTTTGAAGTTTTACGTTTTGTTATTATTATATCTCCCTTATTTTATTTTCAAATTTGATTCTAAGTACTTATTATTGTGCCCTATTGTGGTCTCTACAATAGTACTTATTATTATTTTTTAAATGATCCCCCCTTCAACTCAAAAATTCCAAAAAACTCCCCAAGAATGACTTTCTAAGTCCATTCTCACCTGTTAATTATTATTAATTCATATTTTTTATTTATGATTATTATTAGTTACCCTTTGAGTTATGACTCTACGTTTTTTGAATTTTGAATTTAAGTTTTTTCCAAATTTTAGGTTTTTGAGCCCCTATAAAAACTTGAATAACTTTTTTGTTTTAATTGCTTTTAAATTTATTTTTCGATATTCTTAATCGGTTGATTCTACTGAACATTAATTTATTTTAATAATTTAGTATTTTAATAAAATAAGAGACAAGACAGAACGACTGTACACGATCCAACATGCAGTGTTCAACCCCTGTTGCCGTGACGTCACAGTCCCCCCTCGTCTCTCATCTACATCGCTTTATCGCGGGAATTTAACTTGTTTTAAATTGGCTTGAGGCTTTTGGCTTTTTCCAAACCGCCTCAGTATGTGTGTGTGTGTGTGTGTGTGTGTGTGTGTGTGTGTGTGTGTGTGTGTGTGTGTGTGTGTGTGTGTGTGTGTGTGTGTGTGTGTGTGTGTGTGTGTGTGTGTGTGTGTGTGTGTGTGTGTGTGTGTGTGTGTGTGTGTGTGTGTGTGTGTGTGTGTGTGTGTGCGCGTATGTGTATGTGTATGTATGTATGTGTGTGTGTGTGTGTGTGTGTGTGTGTGTGTGTGTGTGTGTGTGTGTGTGTGTGTGTGTGTGTGTGTGTGTGTGTGTGTGTGTGTGTGTGTGTGTGTGTGTGTGTGTGTGTGTGTGTGTGTGTGTGTGTGTGTGTGTGTGTGTGTGTGTGTGTGTGTGTGTGTGTGTGTGTGTGTGTGTGTGTGTGTGTGTGTGTGTGTGTGTGTGTGTGTGTGTGTGTGTGTGTTATTGTTTATGGGGGTGTGTTTATTGTCTTCGTAACATGCAGTGATACATTCAGGCAATTTACGGACATACTTGCCAGATATTTATCGATCTGTCAATCCTTCTCTTCTTGCAATTTTTGATATTATTTACTTCAAGAAAGAGTGAACTATAATTAAAGTTATTTTATTTAGGCGCTTAACGAGCAAATATTTAAAAAGAGATATTGTAAACTGGTAAAACAGTAATAATATTATTATTTAATACATATAATTCCTTATAACAAGTTAGTTTATTCACGCATTTAAGTACTCACGATTTTACAGTTAAAGTAGACGTTATTGTGATTTATTTTGGTTCTGAATTTGAATACCACATAATATTTAGGTATTAGGTAGGTCGAATTGTTGTGCAAATATATAATAATAATAAAGTAAGTTATTCTTCTTGCAATAGCCAAGGAATTTTAAGTGCTATGGTATTAATACAAAATAAAAACAACAAAAGTTTAAATGTAATATTATTTAATAATTTATAAAGAACCTAAATTTATAGAATGATAATTGGACAATAATGATATGGGACTTATGAATCGAAACTAGAAAATGAATTTGTTTTCGGACAGGTAAAATATAATCTTACTATGTAAAAGTGAATCTACTTTGAAGCTCTAGGAAAAACAAATTTCATAGAGCAATAGACTCCCATCCGAGTTGGCCTCAATTTTGAATTTAGTATATTTAATATGATAATATTTCTAAATATTTATATACTTTGCAGTAATTATAGAATATTGTATTTATTTGTCACTCAATTTTACAAACTTTTTTTTTTTTTTAATTATTGTATTTTTTCAGTGACATTTAATAACAAAAAATTAATTAATTAAACTTCAAACTGAACAAAATCACTTTTAAAACTCATAACTTATGTTATGAAAGCTTTAATGGTAATAAATTACAGAATTATAATATTTACAGTATTAACTTTCGTTTCCAATTTATAACCCTATTTAGGCTTCACGGGTACAATTGCTTGTTATAATCACAACTGATACAAACTGATGGAACTACTTGATTTTGCATTCTGCATCATGTTTATCTATTTTAATATAATTTCAAAGTTTACTAGATAAGTTGAACATTTATAGTGTAACCGAAGTACGAAAAGTACTTCATAGTTGGTTTTAAATGATCTTTCATTTACAACAAACTGCATGAAAATCGAACCTGTAGAGGTCCAAAAACGAACAATAATAGGTTTGTCGCCAAATAACTCCAAAATATAACCTTGTGAATTTGGATTAGGTGACATAATCAAAATCTATATGTACTTTTAATCTTCAGAAGCTAAGCTTTTCAACAGGACCATCCCCATTTTTGTAAGCTTTGCCTACACTGAGGGGTTGTTTATCCCGCACAATATGTTAGAACTATCAAAGACCAATGTGAATTATTTTGAAAGCATTTTAAACTTGAGTTTTTTACGGAAAAATTTAGTTATGGGAGCAAAACAATAGTAATGTGTTCTAAAACCTTCTAATTAGGTTGATTACATTTAATTTCAGTACAAATATGTGTTAGGTCCACTTTAGACTAGTGTGATCTATTTAGAAAGTGTTTTAAACTATATTTTGTGATGTTACATACATATTAGGTTACTATAACAACAAATATAACAATTTACTTAAAACAGTTGATGAGGCATATTGATATAAGTCAAATTTGTGTTATTAGTAAGTAGTGGGATATATTGTAACTGATATCATAATAGGGCTGTCGATAATAATCATAAAAAGGTTTTTCTAAACTTAAAAATCCATTTAATAATACCGTTCATGATTTTTATAAACAATAATTTATATATGTAACAGATTATTTTGCAGTTATAATGTTTTTTTGAAGGAACAATCAAAATGGCGGATATATGGAAAATGAAGATGAATTCCACTATATATTATTTGTCTTTTTTTTTATTGGTTTTGATGTATATAATGCGAATATGTATAGCCAGTGCAACTTTTTTTTTATTTGTATATATATAATTATATATATATATATATATATATATATATATATTATTTTTATATTATTTTTATATACATATAAAATTAAAAGCCGTCTGTCTTCATGTTTAACATGCATATTCATTAGGATTATTCCGGTCAATAATTTTTAGGTTTTAAAATTATTATTTGAAATTATATTACAGGCAATATGATATTTTATTTCTACCTATTGTCATCATTTGTTTTTAAATAACATTGAAATAATTTGTAACACAGAAATATGATAATAGGATATTCTGTTAATTTCATCAAGAGAGAGGGGAGTCCTGGAATAACATCATATACAAATAAAAGTACATACAATATATATATAACTTTATTCTTAAACGTGAAACTTTTCCACGGAATGGGAACCCTGTGTATATCTTACTCGTTAGAATTTGTAATAAAGAATATCTATAATAATAATAATAATAATAATATATGCTTTATTTACACTTCTTCAGAATTACAACGTTTCATAACATACATATTATATAGCATGGCTTTCAGCCGTTTGCTAGGTTAGCAACTTACATTCATTCATTCTTAGAGAAAAAATAATTATTTTAAAAGAAACAGAATTATAAACTTACTCCTACTTTGACAAACAAACAAAATTACCAATAACAAAGATCAGCACAACCCAAAAGTATTTTCAAAAGTTAAATTCTTTTATTAATGTCCATCTGTAATGCCAAGCTTGTTCAAGATATCTACACAATACAACCCAATCCTGACCATTCATAAAGTCCTTGAACTCTGACAGCGATAATCATTCTTTACCCAGATAATATTGTCTATATTGAACCAATATCGGGCATTCTGCCACAAAATGGTAAACATCTTCGTTCACCTCCATATTACACAACGAACATATATAATTTCTCCCTTCAACACACAATTTAAAATTTAAATGAATTAATTCAGCTCTACACTTAAATGCCCATTTTATTTCCTGCAACTTATACTTATTTTTATTATTAATAAAATAATGTTTTTCCCCTAGGTTAAAATCTAGACTGGAGTAAATTTTATGATATTTCCCATTTGTCGCTGATAGTGAAAACTGTTCCCTCTGTTCCAAGCTGATTTTATTCAATAAATATTTTAACTGACTATTTTTTAATTTACAGTTATTTTTATCCCACAGTTCTAAATTATTAACCAACCCCACTTCGTACTTAGACCCCAAACGTTTCCATTCTTTAAACCATGAAATATTACAGCTTACTATTCTTTTGCTTCTTTTGGCTAAAATTTTTGGCAACCTGTGTTCCGGCATAGCGAACACTTTAAACAAATATCTGAAATGTAACATCAATGTATACAAATACAGCTTATCTAGTCCCGTTTCCAGATAAATGGTATAAGTATGCGTGTTTAAAGGTAAGCCTGGCAATTTTTTTATAAAAAACCTAAATACTTTTTCAACACTATTATTTTCCCTATAACCCCAAACTTGAGCTGCATAACTTACTGTTGCTCTTTGAACTGCATGAAAACCTGATAATTTTACAGTTAGTGGAACGTTTTTACATCCAATTAATTTAGACCAAACACAGTTAATACTAGCCTTGGCCATTACTAACTTATGATGGTTCTCGTAAGACAAATTCGGTTTTAGGTCAAGCCCTAAATATCTATAACTGTTTACAATTTCGATCTGTTTTTCGTCAAAGGTCCATCTTTCATTAGTTGCCAATTTCCCACGGTTTCTAAAAACCATCACTTTCGATTTTATTAAGTTTACCGTTAAATTCCACATGTTGCAATATATATTTAATTTATCCACCATAGCCAAAAGACCTTCTGGTGAGGAGGACATAATAACTATATCGTCTGCATAAAGCAGCACCCAAATACAAACCCCATCAACACAACAGCCTCCCCCCAATGCCTCATGTAGATCATTCAAAAAAAAGAGAAAACAATAATGGACTCAATAAACATCCCTGCCTTACTTCAATTTTCGTTTCAAAACAATCTGACACACCAGTCTTGCACCATACCCCAGCTACAGTTTCTTTGTATAAATTTTGAAGCACTCTCAATATCTTTGTTGAAACTCCTAAACATGATAGTTTATAAAACAATGCATTCCTATCTATTGTGTCAAACGCTGCCTAGAAGTCTACAAAAAAACAATAAAGTTTAACCTTCTTTTTAGCTAATCGTAAATTAATCACAATTACAAGATTAAATATATTGTCCACGGTTGAATAACCTCTTCTAAAGCCGGCCTGATACTCATTAAGAATTTTATGTTTTTGTTCCCAATTTGTAAGCCTATTCAAAATCATCCCAGTAAAAACCTTTGTTAGGGTGTTCATAAACGAAATGCCACGATAGTTTTCTGCCATATTCACATCACCTTTTTTATACAAAGGGAATATAATACTTTTTTTGAACGAAACCGGCACTTTTCCCGTTTCAAATATATGATTGAAAGTGTCCAGTATCCTTATCAAAACACTGTCTGGCGAGTTCTTAATAAACTCATATGGTATACCGTCAAATCCAGGAGCCTTGATATTTTTTGCTTTCTCTAGCACGATTTTAATTTCTGAAATTGTAAATTTTTCGTCAAGCAAAGAATCAAGCACATACGGCTGCGCATAACTAATCTGCATTGCACGAGAGCAAGTGTTAAACAAGGTCGAGAAGTATTCAATCCAATGACTTACTTCAATTTTCGCACCTACTCGGAATTGCTTAGTTTTAAATGAATTTATTAATTCCCATAGTCCCCTAATATCCGTGACTCGTCTGAATGACTCCTCAATTGAACGATTGTAATCACTACGTTTCCCGGCACACAGTATTTTATATTCCTTATTTGCCTTTAAATACGCATTTTTTGCGTACTGCGAATCCGTTCGGCGAAACAAATCTAACAACTTAAAAACCCTATTCCTTAATTTCGCACAATCATTTTCAAACCCTTCTTGTTTAAAGAATATCCTTCTAGTTTCATAAAGAATATCTATATATCCATCATAAAATGTCTATGTTTCTATTTAATATCTATTTTTTCCCATAAATCCCACCCTCCCAAACACTTTAGTTTTTATACTTGTATTTCTGTTTATTCCGGTTAATATTTCCACTTGACCATTATAATTGATTTAAATAAACTCCCCAAGCTTACACAATTTATGAAAAAACCTAAAAAATTTATCCAAACATTTTTAGCATTTCTTTAACCAATAATACCTAAATTGATACTTAATTTAGTTAAAAAATCATAATCATTGCTGTCGATTTTTAAGTTTTATCAATTGATGTAGCGTAGACTGCATCCATTCATTTTTTTGAGAAATCATCTATTTAAATATTACGTTTTATCCCTTGTGTCTCTATATATTTGTTTTCTGTAGCAGACAACTCTTGGCTTAGAAAAATGACAAATTAGCCAAGAAATAGTAAATTAAAATTTTTTCTTTAATTTGAAAAGCAAACAATCGTGCAAAATTCGTAAATGTGCAACATACAGGGTTTTTTATGATTCTATTAACATAACAGTTTTATAAATTATATTTTGTAAAGTTTTATTTTTAAATAGAGTAATAATATACTAAATTGAATGTAAATTACAACATTGTAAACTTTGAAAGTAAATTATAATTTTCACCGTTCAAATCAGTTTAGTCCAACGCAATAGTAAGATCGGTATTGTTATACATATTTATTTTTCTAATCAGTGTTGGTTATTTTTATTGCCTGGACGATATCGTTGCAACAACTATAAGGTTGCCAATATAACCCGTATATGTAAACACCACTCTAAACCCCCAAAAAAGTCATAAGTAGTACCTTCAATCGTTAATATAAAATTTCTGAAAATTTTCAATTTCTGAACCTAATTTATTTGCGTTTTTTATCCCACGAGATAGGAAACATTTTAAACGCCAAGGCAAAATATTAGCTTTTAGTACAGTTAGATGGTAATGTGTGTAATTTAGAAGAACCTGATTAGTAGGATTTTAATTTTTATTACATGGGACACTATTTTTATATTCACAAGTAAACTTGTTTACTTATACTTTAAAACATAAATTTTTATATATGTATAAACTTTTGAAGGCTTAATACAATATATACTTGTTATAGTAAGTCAAAAAACTTCAAGACTAGCCAGTTAAATATAGTCCCATAGCGTGAGCAAGTCGTTCTTCAAAATTATTTACAAAATTATAAACACAATTTCATCACTGGTGTACTAATTTCTAAAGTCATAACACAACATAAACATCCAAAAGAATTTGGGCTTGATTAATTTACTCTAATAATTCTGGTACTGTATCCTTAAGTATAGTTCCACAAACTTAAAATATAGTAAAAGAAAACTATAACATAAAACAAATTTTTGTCAATATTGCCTTTTAGAAGTGTATCCATAAATTTTGTTATATATAAACAAGCTATATATAACTTAAATAATTAATTATATGCAATTCTTAAATATGTGCACTTTAATTAGGGCTAGGGCATTGAGGTTAATGTACACACCATAAAATTAATCACCGATACGATGGAGGTTTGAATTATTAATGTTTATTGAACAGACGTTTTAACGTTTAACAATTTATGAAAATATATATCCTATTCTCATCGTTAGAATAAATATCATCGCTATTGATTATGATAGGTTTACATCATAATCATATTATTTCCTGATTGTCCCTGATTACACTGTTATAATCCGCACGTGTTATGAGAATCATCTCTTGGCTTATGATTCCATTAATCTTCTACTTTTTTAAGTAACACTAATATTTCTTATCCTCTGTCGATATTATTTCATCTTTTATTTTTCGCATCAGATACCATGTCAAACAAAGTAATTAAAAGTCGAAGTTACTGCGTTATTTAAAAAATAAAATAAAAGTTAACAAATCTGTGTCGTCTACTTCTTGAAATTATATTGAAAACAATATAGCAGGATGTATAAAATGGCAAAGATTTATTTGTGTTGCTAAATGTCTTCGATATGTAAATATTTGGTTAATTTGGTTTTTATGTTAATATAATATTGTTCCATAAATAATGAGTTATGAGTAATTTTTGAGTCACAATTCAAAGTGATTTAACCTTCAGCAGTATTATGTTTGTAATATAGTAAGTAAATAGTTCATATATCGAGGCCAATTATATATTATACTTTTAAAAATTATTCTTAACAAATACGTAAATATAAAATAACACCAGTAATTGAGATTATATGTTTATATAAATAATATTTATTAAAATGGCTCATCGTTACAGTTAATAATAGCTGTCGTCATTGACGTATTATAAGACAATATAATGTTTTCTTAGTCCCTCATATTAAATATAATACTTACCTATTTGAAATAGCAATAATTATTATGTTCAGTTAGAAGAGACTAGTGTGTTATTTTGTTAAAATCACTGTCTTGCAAAAATTATAACAATTTATAATAACAATTCAATACACTGAGTGTCCGAAACACCTCCGCAGTCGTTGAAGAAAAATCGACTCAATTTTGGTGTTTTTTGGAATAAAACTAAAACTACTTTTTGTGAGTATTCATAAGCTTATTACCATAAGGCGATGAGTACTATTGGGTTGAACTATAAAATTACCATTTAAAATACTTATTTAGTTGTACCTCATTTTATAGCTAATGAATACATAATAATGTCCGCTACAACCAGAAGTTCCAATCTTAAGGTGTGTTCATGTAATAAAGGAGTGAATAAAAAACACTTTTATTTTAAAAGGTGTTTAAAACGGACACCAACAAGTTTTACAATAACAGTGCATATTTTCGACTTCTCTTTTTACTTTGTACATAATGTCTGACGTAATTCTGCCACACACATCGATTCCCAATTTATTTATGCACCCAAATGATGTTATTATTCAAATTTATTCGGTTGGATTTTAATGGGTATTATTAAAGTTGTAAGTGGAACAAATCTTGTCAATAAATATTTGAAGCTACACTTCAAATCTTAGTACCTATATTTTGGGTCGTTAGGTATTTTTTTAAGTTAGACAACAAGTGTAGAAGGAAAATGAATACTTGTGATATTTTAGAAACAATACTGTATTGGAAATTCATCTGATAGCTTCACTATCGTTGCTCCACTATATCTGGTGAATACCAATTGTTGAATAACATAGTTAACATTATTAAGATCCTGCCGTCAAGTGTAACCGATCTAAGTGATGAGTGTGAATTTCTCTGTAACATTGAGGATGTCCTTGCGACCGATACCTACAATTACGTAGTCAAACCGCTTCATTTAGTGAAAAAGAAACTACGTCACTAAACAATATGTACATAAAACATATAGTGTCTGTTTTATAGTTTTACAATATTCGGTTGTTGTGTCGAAATCATCTTCAGTGAGGTCTTGATTTAATTTCATTTTTACAAGGACGGAACTTATGTTTTTTTTAACACTTTTTGAATAGACCACCTACTTAAATCAATGTTTCGAAAAGGTTCTCGGGTTGATTGTTGCGCTTGTAAATTCAATGTAGTTTATAAAATATGCTAGGTATTGCAACATTTAATTTTAAACTTCTACGCAGTCATTTTTATTGCTTGCAATTGTTTGTTGTTTTTTTAAAACGCAGAAACTTTAAAATTAGTCACTGTTTATATTTTTAGTTTCTTTTTACTAAGAATGGTTAAAACAGATTTTAAGTATACTATAAGGAAATTGTAAATTGTTTCAAATAACGATATGCAATTAATGTAGATAAGTTACGCACATTCACTATAGATTGATGAAGCCCAACAGTAGACACACAGCAATTCCACGTTTTAAAAAGTGTCAAGTATAAAAGGAAAAATTAAATAAATACACAGCTCGATTAAAACGATTCCCAACAAATATTGCATGAGTCAATTGATTGGTAAATATAATTGGTTACCTGTTTCTTTGTTCTTTATTTGAGAGAGATAAGTTTTATTGCTGGAAAATTTAATTAAGAAATAAGTTATAAGAAAATAGATAGAGAACAGGACCCACTAATTAATCATTTACCTTTGTCTATTAAACTTCTTGTCTGAATCTCCTTTTTAAATGTTTCGAGAAAATTTACTAATATTTCAATTCGTTACCGTATCTTTATGTCTTTTACAATGTCTGATATATAATGGATCGAATCGTTGAAAGTTCCCTAATTATAAAAAATAATGGTATTTTTTATAATTATTTTCGTTATGAGTTATAGGTTTATAAATAGACAAAAGTTTGTATTCCGGGTCACAAAGGGAAATTATTGTCTAAATATGTTCTAATAGTATTTAAAATTCAAATATATTTGTACTACTTACATAAATGGAAAAAAAAATACTATTTACTTACAGGGAGATACGCCCTCAAACCACCTTGAAAACTTACATGTGTTTATGAAAAACAAATGAATAAATCTTCTTATAGTAATTATAAATACAATTATACTATATATTTATAGATGTACTTTTTTGTTATTGCTTGCAAAAGTAGGAAGGAAATAGACCAATGGGACACTAGAATAAAATTCTGAACAGATGTCAGTAAACACAGGGGATTCACAGAGTGGAATGAAATTTCCGGTAGAATAAACTGCTACAATTAATTAAACTAAACCCTTTACAGTCGAACAAAGACGGTTCAACCTCACAACGGAGTCATCTAGTGAACTAACATGAGATAATCGTTGGTAATGATAATTTTAGTCAAACCCATAAAAACTAACGGTTTTGGAGTAGGAGTTTGAGAATACTCAACCCACTAAACACAAAACAGAATGTGTGAACTAATCATTTTCTAAAGCTATTCTCTCTTTTCGATCTCAAGAATGAAAATTTTACATTTTGGGAAATGTAAAATCTGTAGAAATAAGGCAACAATTCTCAAAACACATTTACAACATTTGAACTTTGTCTTTCTGTCAGTAGAAAGATATTTATTAGTTCAGTTAAGATTACATGTTTACTAGTCAAATGTATTTATTATAACATATTCCAATTGATTATATTAGGGAATTATTATTCATATGAGAAATAAACCAATCATAATCTTCAAAACAGCAAACTTGACCTATTTATTTTTGAAACAGAATTACCATTGTTGTTTTAATGTTTTACCTTCTGATAACGGTTATTGTGTAGTTACTATTAAAATATCAATTTATAAGTTTGTTAATATTCCAAACAACACCTAACAAATCCCCACAACTGGAAATGTTATGGTCTTATATTGGGATAAACTCCTTTTAAATTTAATAATTAACTTCTGTTTTGTTTTGTAAAATTTTTTAAAAAAAAAGTGCCTGCTTGTTCTCTAACATTTGTATAATATAGTTATAAAATTCAAAATGTGTTTTGTCCAAGTTAAGAGTTCCATCGTTTAAACGTCTTAAACCTATGGTCGAATACTAGTGATCTTCAAATTTTTAAAAATATGTTATACAACAAATCTAAAAGTTGAATTCATGATAGGAAATTACTAAATTTTTATTGTTTTAATTTTTTAAATATAAAAAAATGGTTGATTGGAAAAAATTTATACCTTTTATATTATTAATAAAAGAGTTGCAAGAAAGAGGTTGTAATATATTTCTTTCCTGTTTTAGCAAGATAAATAATTACCTCTCCAATAGGAATTTCCAATGACTTTTTAATAACTATCGAATATCTGTCATTAACAACTTCTGATTCGAACGACGTACATTTTTTGTATAAAGTATTAACATTATAAAGACTTACCACCTACTCGTGTATAGGAAATAAATATTTTTAAACTCTCTACTCCATAAAACTCTGTGTGTGTATTGCGCCTGCGTGTTACGCCGAACAGGGCGTAAGAGAGAGAATTTAATTTACGATGTCACGTTCCGGGCACCAACGTACGCCATTCGTTGCATAAAAATTTAACAAGAATGAAAGTTAGAGGATTTGTCTGTTCGTAGCTTATACCATAATTCCCCTATCAATTTCTTAAAATATCATACACAATTTTATTTAAATGGTACAAATATTATAAAAACTCTTATTCTAACAATTGACAACAAAATTATTTCAATTCTCTATATCTATCTTACCATAAATTTTGCTCCCTTATACTCTTATCTCAAGGGTGTGTCTTATGGAGCTCTTGTTATCTCACCAAAATAAAAATTTACTTTACTTTAATTTTAATTTTCTTTAGAGGTCTTGATTTTATTTTATTATTATTTTTTTTTTAAGAAAATTTACTGCTTAAAGGATATATTGAAAAATACAGAACAAGTTTGAACAGATAGCAGATTTATTAATTTTAAAACAAAATTCAGACTGTAATGTTGAATACTACTTGACCTTATTTCTTTGAAATCATTACAACTTGCTTGAGTTATTCTAACGTGAAATCTAAACAATATTTCTAATAACTATCTGGTATACACTTAATTATATACTTATCCTACTAAACTTAAAATTCTAAACAATGAAAATTCTTTTTTAACAATTATTAAATTTTAAAATTTTAATTTTAAATTTGACCAATTTGTTTTATATGTATAATGGTTCATATTTTAGTTTCATGACGTAAGTCTGAGAAAGTTAGTGCAATATTTTTCGTCGATTTTTTGTTTTAATATGTTTAAAACAATTATTTATATGTTTAAATAACATATTATGCATTATCAAATGTTTAAATAGTATTTGTGATAAATTGTTCAATATTTCTGCAATGACTATTATTTTGACTATGTAGGAGAGTCTGAGAAAGTTAGTGAGTGCAAAGTTTTAATATGACTGTATGGGTATGTGAGAAGGTTTGTGTATATATTTGCATTGATTATTAGTTTGACTATGTAATATGGGAGTCTGAGAAAGTTAGTGAGTGCATAGTTTTATTATGTATGGGTATGTGAGAAGCTTTGTATATACATTTGCATTGATTCCTAGTTTGACTACTGTATGTATGGGAGTCTGAGAAAATTAGTGAGTGCAAAGTTTTATTATTTATGGGTATGTGAGAAGGTTTGTGCATATATTTGAATTAATTATTTGTTTGACTATGTATGGGAGACTGAGAAAGTTAGTGAATGCCTAGTTTTATTATGTATGGGTATGTGAGAAGGTTTGTGCATATGTTTGAATTGATTCTTAGCTTAACTTTGCATGGGAGTCTGAGGAAGTTAGTCAATATTATTCGTAGATTTTCAGTTTTAATATGAATGGGTATGAAAGAAAGTTTAGTTTTTGTTTTGTAAAAATTATTGAAATATGAGTTATGAATAATAAATAATTCTAATTGAAATCAAAATACATTGACTATCATCTTAAATGAATATTTTACTAGAATCAGCTCTACTGTTTAAAATCAGATCAGAGTAAATTAGTAGGGCCTATATTTCATCACTAGGACCAAAAGTGAAGCATTTCCATACAAGCTCAAGTTTAATGAGCGAAGATCGAAAAGCTTCTTTTGGTCCAAGTGATGAACTATATTTTTCGTTATACTGCAAATAATATGAGAAAACAATTTTACAAAAACTAAAATGTTAAACCTATTTGCCTTCAAATCTGTGGTAACAGCTGTTTTAACGGTTATTTACAATCAAGAGTATCGGTTGTTTTTATAGATGCTTTACAATCAAGAGTATCGGTTGTTTTATAGATGCTTTACAATCGTTAATTAATTCGTAAAAACGAAGTAACAGCTGATGACCTCGAACTTAGCTAAAGTTTTTAGGGTCTATGATTAAAAGATCAACTTTAGCATCTCCATGCATGCATTGAAAACAGCTTTTTTGAAGCAGTATGACAAAAATATATTTTCTTTGCGAATTTTATGTAAACATTTTTGTACGATTTTAAGCATGCCATAAAATATATTCACCAATCACGTAATAATTAGGTGATTATTAGTTGACAATATGGTATTTGATTTATCTCTAAAAATCATAAATGGTGTCACATATTTGGATATTTTCAAACATATTCTCATTATAAATTGGATGGAAGATCATCAAGATAAACTCTTCCATTACAAAACCAAACTGAACATTTTTTTTTCTGATAAAGGGAGCAATTTCTTAAGTAATGATTCTCAGTTTGTCAGTTGATTTTACTGTTGAATCAAACACGTGGCCACCTAGTTTACTAATCTTAACTGTTTTAGATTGAATCTTAAAGTGTTTCATTAGAGTTTTATTGTTTATTTTTTCTTTACATGGCGATCTTCCTGAACTAATCATTTGAATTTACCCCGAATCTGCAGACGTGTGCAGAAGGGAAACCTCATGTATCGCATAGGGTTTAGTAAAAAATTGAATTCATAGAACTTTAATAACTATCTAATAAATAACTTGATCTGTTTTGCTTTCAAATAACAGATCAACTTGTTTAGTAGGTATCTGAACAAATTCGTACATGCTAATAAAACTATTAATAAAAAAATTAATAAATTACAATAAAATACATACAATCAAGTTTGGGGACAAATAAATATATAATGATAATAATAATAATAAATTTAGTTACATATATTTGTTAATGTTGTAAGTAAATCTAATTTCTCATATACAAGGACAACTAAAGTCAATGACTTTATTTAAAACTTTTGTTTTAGTACTAAAGATAATAGAATTTTTCCAGTCTGTAAGATTTTTTTTGAAATTAGTTCATTTAATGATTTGAGTTACAATCGTGTTTCCCAATTCAAATATGTAGTGAATTTCGCTATAGTTGTATAGATATTGTTTGTGTTAATCGGCTATCAATTATTGTTATCAAGTGAATAATTACGTTTTAATTTGAGTTTCATGTAAAATGATGTTATACGATTATTGTTTAAAGTGGTAAACAGCTAAATATTTTAAAACATTTTAAAATAACACAAACGTTATTTTATTTTGGTTAAAATATTTTAATTTGATATATGCGAAATATTCTATATGTCAATAGTAAAATTATATAAAGTTGTTCGGATATAAAAATATTTATATACGGAATTATGTGTAAACAGACGATGTTCATGCTTTCCCGATATTGTTGAAATAACAGATAAACGCTGTTTTCACAATTTTATGTTTCCTTCTTCCTTTGAAACTCTGATAAACGGACTTTCATGTAATTATCCATTTAGTTTAAAATCTAGATGTAAATATTGCGTTATTATGATTTTTGTATCAAACGGCCAGACGATAAATTAATAAAGACTACTATGGTTTTATGAATTTCTTGACACTCTGATTTTTTTTCTAAAAATATATATTACTGTAATAGCATAAAAATCTAAATACATAAGAAAAGTTTCAAATATCAAGAATTAATAATGAAACCTAAACATAAAGAAATTCTTAAGTGTTCATTAGGTTTATTCTTTTAGGTGTCAGCAATAAACCCTGATTTGTGTTCAAGAAATTCAAATGTAATTTATGTTGAATAAAAAACATTAGTTAGATGATTATGACAAATATACCATTATTGTAAACATGAGCCGAAAGACCAAAGACATATTCGAAAAAACGTACACGAATTATTCCTATTTCAGAGAGTCCATATGTACTATTTTTTAACGAAGCATAAAAATACCAAAACCTCCCCAAAATGGATAGAAATGGTATATAAGCTATCAGTTTCAGCCCATAAATTGACAAGATTTAGAGATCAGATGAAACAATTTTCGTTTAGATGTGATAAACCAATGAAAATGTGTATGTTTTCGATTCTGTTATCAATTAAATAGTGACATTAAATCTCTCAATTTGCATAATTTGTCCTCATAATTTTTTTAAAGATTTCATTTAATGTAAAGGTTTATTGACCAATCATGCATCAAATATTTTTAAGTGATAGCCTAAATGTGCAATTCTGCAACAAAATTCCTACAGTGTTACGATATAAATAAATGTAATCATGTTGTATATATAATAACAAATCGACACTTGGACACATTTATAGAATTTAACTTTCTTTAATTATTCATAACATTAAGTTTAAAATCATTTACAATAAAAATCAATTATTGTCCAAATCTGATGCACTTAATGCTTATACACTATCGTCTTAACCTACTACTTATTCCTAAGTACATAGTTAAAAATAAAATTCTAATTATACCATGTCTTAACCTAAATAAAGAAACAAGAGTGCATCCTATTTTTATTTTTAATTTTTTTACTTTTAATTTATTATTATAAAATGCTCTGGCTAACTGAAATAATGTATTATTTTATTTTATTTCTCTTCAAGGGTTCGTGAGGTTCTTCGGTGACTATAATTTACATATTTAATTGAGATTGTCCATTAATTTTTACTTATCGCTTGGAAGTTTTGTTACCAGGGGACTTAAATTTAATAAAGGCGGAACCAAAATGGTAACAATGTTTGAAAAGAAAGATAAAAAAAAGACAAAGACAAGTTTAATAATTAACAAGGCTCAAGTTTATTGAAAACAGAAAGAAATTTCGACGGTTCAGACTTTGTCATTTACAACAAAAGACATCCTGACACAAATCATCAGTAAAAAAAAACTTATGATTAACAAGATCATAAATTGTAAAAGTTATAAGCCCTTAATTGTAACATATAATAATTTAGATAAAAAAAAATTAATCAATAGATTCTAAAAATTTATCCCCCCTTTTAATATATATATATATTTATAGTTACAAAAATTTAACAATAAAAAAAAAAACAATGAGCACAGCTTAATAATTCACAGAATTATAATTAATCAAAAAAAAAAAAAATTATACGCCCTTAATGTAAAAGTATAATAATTTAAAAAAAAAAATTAATCAAAAGATTCAAAAAACTTATCCCCCCCCTTTTTAGTTTATAAGATGATAGTTTCTTTTTAAACAGTTACAGAATTTAACAAAATATAAACGAGCTTGATATTTTAAGTTCAAAAAAGATCATATCTATAGTTAAGATGTTTATCACTAAACTAAAGTTACATAATATAATTGGTTTGAAAATTTCTTAAAAACTATATTGGCCAATAAATTTATATATTTAAAAAAAGAAAAGAATTTAGAAGTTTGAAAATTTTGTTAATTGACGTCAATTATTTTAATTTAGAAACTAACCTCTTGGAGGTTGTTAGTACCGAAAATTGCATGCAGGCTGTACCCAAGAAATTGTTATATAATTTATAAATAATTACACAAGTCTACATCTAGAAAATAGTTTTAAGGAACACATATTTGCGGAAGTAAATTTAGGCACATATACAATATGAGTTAGTTAAAGTTCTGTAAAGTCAGCTGTAAAAAGGGACATCACTTTTATGCACTTGAAAATCTGAAGTTATGTTATACAAAAAACGTGTTTTGCCAACAGGACGAAACTTGTTAGGATGTTTCGCTGGTTTGCGCAATGTGAGACAAGAATTTCTCTATTTCTCCTATTTCTTCTACCAGCATATTAGCTGGCAAACAAAAAACACGTTTTTTTTAAACGTCTGTGCAAAATCAGACATGTTGTAGCATTAATGTTCTTTATTGAAGAAAATATCTGGTTATTTGTCAAAATTAAAGTAAATTAATTGCATCACAGAAATTCGTTAAGATTGTAATTAAAAGCTTCTTAGATGATTATAAATTTATTTATATATATATAGTTTTGTTTAAAAGAAAGCTTGTATAAGACTTGTAAGATTCTTCAAAAGTCTATAAAACGAAATTTTCTGATTTAGAAGAAATTTCTCTAATTGTTTTATATTTGACATGTTCAATAAGATATGCTGATCATTCAATGTTCAACATTAGTTTGCACTTATTTCACAAAATTGTTCAAAACTTAAAATGTGCCTTTACAAGGTTTTGTAAATGATGTTTTAAGAAAAGAAAATTTTTTTATAATAATTTAGTTTCAAAAGAAAATAGAATATTAAATAAAACATGAAATACATATTCTAAAGAATACATGATATTTAACAAATTATTTAAAAAAAATTAACAAAATTTATAATATGACAAAATCTGTAAGGTTGAAGTACCTGGTTAATCCTGTCGCAGTTCACGTGAGCTTGTACCGAGAAAAATGATGATTTATTTTACATTTTAGAACGAGATTGTTTAAACTAAAGCGCACAAACTGTAAATTAGCATGATGTAGTATAAGACTTGTAAAATTTGAGAAAGAAAGAACTTTTGTTAACGGAGTAATGCAGAATGTAGACCATGTTGTTATCACATCTAGACTGTGGACGGGTAGTAGGGAAGCTAGCTTGACCGGCGAATTGTACTTTGTATTCAGGTGTCAGGCGATGCTTGGTTTTGGAGAGGGCCGCCAGGTGCCAGCATCTGTCAAGGCTAAGCAAGTTGAATGTATGTTTACGAATGTGTTTTTGAATGCTACAGCTCTCCCCCCCCGAAAGACGGCGTTAGAGTGGAATAGAGAAGGGGCCAGAAGGGCCTCCCGCAAAATTTTGAAAAAGGAGAGAGAGAGTGTGCGTGAAGGGGTGAAAAAAATTTCTCTCAGACAGGTGTTTTAGACCTCGAGACAAACAAAAACTTAAGACTAACATGCATAGCGAGTGCCACATTATCTATATGTAGTTCGACAGAACCGGTCAGTATACCTTCACCAAGATAAACAAACAAAGAACAAATACACCAAACTTAACTATTAAGGAAATGGACTCACTATGTCCTCGTCCGAAGACGTTATGGTGACGAAGAAACAGAAGAGTTCATGACGCTCTCTATATTCTCGTCGCATCGATTACACCCGCGGAGTGCTCGATGTTAAGATATGTCTAGATAGGGAAACATGTCAGGTACATGTAGCGGCCATTGCCGTAAATTGGAACCTCATAGTTGATCAGACTATGGGTTGAAAAGCGTCAAGTCCGGGGAACAGTGAGATATATCACTGGATAAGGAAAACTAATATCTCTTCGCCTGCAAACATCTATACAGATTACGGCACGGAGGGGCTCTAGGAGAGCTCAGCCCACCGATGCCCAAACATACAGATGTGCATTTGGCTTAGAGGAAATACGGCTTGGTTCCGTATTTTATTATGTTCTGCAGTGCACAGAAAGAAGACTACCAGATGACAATTTGTGCGGGCCAAGAAAGATCAGATAGAAAATTAAATCGTAAAGGAGAAGGTTCTAGAAATTTGTTAATATTTAATTTATATGATGAGGTTTGAGTTGCTCGACGTGTGCTTTTTTAATAAAACGAGGTGAATTGGCGAAAGAAAGCGCAACGGTAACTGGAGTAAGAAAATCGATGATCCGGAAGGGACCTGACCATCGAGGCATCAATTTAGCAGCTCGCTTGTCTATGGCAGAGCTAAGAGGGTGTGTTTTACACCAGACAAGATCGTTGATCTTATACAGATGAGGCTTCCTGAATTTGTTATAGGTCTTTTCGGCCTTTTGGTGCGCTTTCATTATATTGTCTTTGGCCTGGCGCCAAACTTGTGATGGATTAGTATTAGGTTTTGGAAGGAGATCGTGTATGTTCCAGCTGAGACTCAGTGGTGTATTGGGGAGAAAATTAAAAAGAATGCTAAAAGGTGTTGCTTTAAGAGTCTCATGATGTGCGAAATTGAAAGCCAGCTGAAGCCAGCAAAGGGAGTCGTCCCAAGAGGATTGATTTTTGGAGTGATAGGCGATAAGGGCTGCCTTAAGGTTTCGGTTAAGTCTTTCCGCATTATTAGGTTGGGGGTGATAAGGAGATAAAGTTGCATGCTTAATACCGCGAGAAAAACAAAAGTTGCGGAAGACATGTGATACAAAACATTGTGCATTGTCAGAGATTATTATCTTTGGAAAACCGAAATTTTGAAAAATGTTTTGGCTTAAGGCCTTAATTGTACTGTGGGAAGTTGCATCTCTGACAGGCATGAGCCAGGTGAATTTTGAGAACTGGTCAACTGCGACCAATATCATGTTGTAGCCCTGTTTTGTCCTAGGAAGCTGTCCGACGTAGTCGATGTGTAATTTTTCCATGGGACGATTGGGAACCGTTGAGGCAAGGTATCCTAATTTGGAGTTGTGAGCAGGTTTGCTTACAGCGCACACCGAACAAGCTCGCACTTTAGAGGTGACATCCTGTTTTAAAGTTGGCCAATAAAAATTCTCCTTTACCTTAAACAAAGTTTTAAGTACTCCAAGATGACCACCCACAACGGAGTCGTGATGATAATTAATCACCAGGTCGACTAAGGACTGAGGTAAATAAATTCTGGTGGGCTTTTCCAGATGATTTTTCAGGCAGAGTACACCTTTACTTAAACAGTACTTCTCTGAAGAGATGTTCTGTTCAAGGTCGGCAATGATATTTTTCAAAATAGGGTCGGCCTTTTGATGAGTCTGGATGTCATGAAAAGCTAGAGGAAAATTTGTGAGGAGACTGGTACACGAAAAGGTGACATTTTCTTCGTTGAAATTTTCCGGTTCAAACATGCGCGAGAGGGAGTCTGCTATGATGTTCTGAGTTCCTCTTATGTGCGCTACCTTAAATTTCAATGAAGTCAACTTGGCAATCCATCGGCCTAATTTACCAAGTTGACGAGGACGTGCTAAAAGCCAAGAAAGGGCTTGGTTGTCGGTTTCTAATAGGAATTCCCGATGTTCTAGATATTGCCTAAATTTCTCTACTCCAAAAACTACTGCTAGGCATTCGGCTTCATATGCAGATGAGGCTTTTCTTTCTGCAGGTGTTAAAGTACGTGAAGCGTACGCTATGGGCTGGCGTGAGCCGTCAATTTCTTGGAGTAGAACTGCTCCAAGGGCCACCGAGCTCGCATCCGTTTGCAGGATGAATGGTTTAGCGAAATCGGCCATCCGGAGAACCGGAGGCTGTGTTATTGCCTCCCGAAGATGTTTAAAAGCTTTCTCTTGTTCAGCTTGCCAAGAGAATTTTTGGCCCTTCCCCCGAAGCAGATTTAGAGGCGCAGCGTGCTCCGCGAAATTTGGAATGAATTTAGCAAAGAAGTTGACCATTCCAATAAATCTGGAAACGGCCTTAGGGTTCTTGGGTTGCGGAAAATTTCTAATTGCCTTTGTTCTAGATGGGTCGATTTGCACGCCACGAGAAGAAACTAGGTGTCCTAAAAAGCTTATCTCATTCACAGCGAAACGGACCTTATCTGGGTTAACAGTCAGGCCAGCCCGCCGCAAACGAGTAAGGACTTCCCGAAGATGTTTTTGATGCTCTTCCCAAGTTTTGGAGTAGATGACTAGGTCATCCAGATAATTAAAAATGAATTTGAATTTGATGTCATGGAAGACCTGATCCAAGAGTCTGGTAAGCACTTGGGCACCAGTACAGAGTCCAAAAGGGACTCGAGTAAACTGATAAAGCATCCAAGGAGTACAAAAGCTGGTAATTTGTTTGGACTTTTGAGACAAAGGGATTTGATGATAAGCTGAATTAAGATCGAAAACTGTGAAATATTTGGCACCGACAAACCAGTTAAAACTTTGATGTAAGTTAGGTAGCGGCACCGCTTCGACGACGATGTTTTGATTGAGCCTCCGATAATCAATCACCATCCTTGTTTTCTTTTCGGGGTGTTGAACCAGAAAAACAGGGGATGCATATGCGGACCGGCTGGGTTCTACTACTCCTGAATCTAACAATTCGTTGATGTGTTCGCGGAGGTATTCCATTTTGGGAGGTGCCAATTGGTATGGAGAACACTTGACCGGAGTGTTGTCCTTCAGTTGAATATCGTATTCAACTAGATGTGTTAAACCTAACCTTTTTGTGAGTACCTGAGGAAAATCATTAATTATTTTTTGAATGGTGTTTTTATCGTTCTTTTGAAGATGACCTAAAGGATCAGGAGCAGTAGATTCAGATGTTGTGGACACTATAGGTTTATACGCAGAATTACTGAAATTACATAGAGGAAAAACAATAGACCTTGAAAATTTAAAATAGAAGTTTTTTGCTGAAAGATCAAGTACCAGTCCCGTTTTAGATATGAAATCTGACCCGAGGATCAGAGGACACGACAACTTATGCGCCACCAGAAAATCCACATTCCAACTACAATGTTCCATTTTAAGATGAAGACGACAAGAGTAGGAAATGGGCAACCTTTTTCCAGAAGCCGTGACACAATCAGCCTTCACCCTGGTTATGGATTTAAATGCCTTGGTGTTTTTTAATTTCTTAAAAAGGGCTTTAGAAATGACGCATCTTACTGAACCGGAGTCCAGCAGAGCTTTAACTTTAACTTGCCCAAAAGCTACTTCCACCAAAGGCAAAAACTGATCGTTCAGACCCCTAGATTTAAGAGAGATATTGTTTTTTTTTTGAAGTTTGCAGTTGGAAAGCTTAGAGCTGGAATAGGTTTGCCTAGGCCTATTCCGTAGAGAGAAGAATTTACAACCCCAGATATAATGACCGGGTATGCCACAATTATAACAAATGGGAGTAAAGTAATTTTGAATTCTATTGCCGAAATTGTTTCTTCTTTGATAGGACATTGAGTTTAAATTTTGAAAAGATGGTTTATTAAAGAAATGTGGTTTCAGGTTATGTTTAAATCCGAAGTGGTTGGTTTTTGAACGGGAGGCTGGCCTGGAGCTACCAACTAGACTCCAAACCTGCCTCCGTTTTTTGGAGGATATTGCCTTGTTGGAGGCCGGTTCCGACATTCCGGGCTTCTATGTCCCGGCTGTCCGCAACTGTAACAGACCACGGGTCTCGTAGGTCTAAACTCAGGACTTGTAACTTCGGGTCTCTTTAATGGAGCCCTTTGCCTGTCAGTATACATTACATTGTTGACATGTGCGCAGAGTCTATCTAAGTCTGCAAAGTTTTTAGGTTTGGCAACAAAGACTAGGCAGTTGCGGACTTCCGGAGACAGTCCCTCCAGAATGACGTCCGTGACCTCCAATTCGGACTTATCTAAATTTAAAGTTTCTGCAGCCTCTTTAATTTGATTAACAAAAATGTGCACCGCCTCGTTAGTCTTCTGGGGCCTATAAAATAACTCCTGCACTAGAGAAGCCAACCTTTTCGAAGGTATGAAGAGACTTAAGGCCTCTTTGTGAAAAGTCTTAAATGTCTGATGTCTAATCAGACATGAATTTAAAGGGCCCTGAGCATAGGGCATCAGAACATTATTAATGTTTAAAGCTACGTCCGGGTAAGTTTTGACTATTTTTAAAGAAATTTTAAAAAAATTTAATAATTTGTCAAGGTCGAACCCATCTGTCTGAGGAATTGTCTTAATTATTTGTTCGGCAGGATGACTTAATTTTCCGTATAAGGAAATGTATTGACAGCCTTTCGAACTGCTAGGTGTGGTTTGCTGAGCGTCAGCCTGCGGCGTGTCCGCAAGGAGATTTGGCCCATTAGACCGAGATGGCTCTGCAGAGCTGGCTTTAGTGGTTCCCCCAGAGGGCGTTAGCGGGATGCTTACGTTTAGTTTTAGAGGAGCAACGGTTTGCTCAAAGGCTTTAAATTTTTCTTTGAGCGTAGCGAAATTGTTATGTAGTTCGGCCAGATCCCGTGGCACATTGTTGTCTGCTACTTTTAGTTGTTCAGTATGCACCCGATTTAGGAACTCTAGCCGTCTTTCGAAGACGTTTATGCGCGCACGAACACGAATCATTTTGATTCCTCTTTCGGAATCGAGGTTCTCCAGGTCGTCTTGCAAGACAAACAAGGAGTTCCGGGCTAACGCTATCTGTTGCAAGAGGATGTCTTCGGTGAAGTTTCCCATTTCGGGCTCGACGCTGTTCTGCAGAAGGGACCTAAGAGAGGTTCGCATTTTAGCTACAATGTCTTTTTCACCACCTCTAGCTACTACCTCAAAAGCAAGCTCGGTATTCTTTAACGAGTCCACTAATCGCAGCAAATCCACTGCCATCTTAACCGTTGCTGATAATTATTAAAAAAAAATAAACCAAGTAATTTAAATAAAAAAATTTCTTTTAAGATGATGCAAAAAAAAGAAAGAGCCAGAGAAAGACTCAAGAATTATATGTAGTGTAGTTGTTGTGTATATATGTGTGTGTGTAAGTATGAATTGATGCAGACAAGCGAAAGAAAACTCGAGAAAATTTTGAAGGAAATTTTTGAATTTTTTTGTTTTTTTTTTTTGTTTTTTAACTATTTTTGGATTTTATTATTTATTTAAATTTTTTTTGGATTCCCGAATGAGCCCGCTGTCTGGATCAAATTCAGTGAATGACTAGTGTGCAGTGTATGTAAATATATATATATAAAAAAAAAAAAATATTTAAGCAGACAAAATAATAATAAAAAAAAATTTTATCGAAATTGGTTTAGAAGTTTTTGTGTAAGTGTTTATAAAATAAATAAATAATAAAAAAGAGACTATAGATTTATAGAGATTTAAATATTTAAACTAAATAAAAAAATTTCATCAGCAACAGTTGTGCAGTATTTGAAAAAGCTGCAAAACATAAAAATGAGCCTTGTTTAACAAAGAAAATTTTGAATTTAAATTTAGATAGTTCCAATGCAAAATTTTGAAAATTAACTAGGGTTCCAGAATTTAAAATTAACCACGCTCTGCTACCAGAAACATGTTACCAGGGGACTTAAATTTAATAAAGGCGGAACCAAAATGGTAACAATGTTTGAAAAGAAAGATAAAAAAAAGACAAAGACAAGTTTAATAATTAACAAGGCTCAAGTTTATTGAAAACAGAAAGAAATTTCGACGGTTCAGACTTTGTCATTTACAACAAAAGACATCCTGACACAAATCATCAGTAAAAAAAAACTTATGATTAACAAGATCATAAATTGTAAAAGTTATAAGCCCTTAATTGTAACATATAATAATTTAGATAAAAAAAAATTAATCAATAGATTCTAAAAATTTATCCCCCCTTTTAATATATATATATATTTATAGTTACAAAAATTTAACAATAAAAAAAAAAACAATGAGCA
The DNA here is from genome assembly GCA_963513935.1 of Aphrophora alni. Taxonomy (NCBI): domain Eukaryota; kingdom Metazoa; phylum Arthropoda; class Insecta; order Hemiptera; family Aphrophoridae; genus Aphrophora; species Aphrophora alni. The sequence continues at coordinate 67,775,750 of OY740770.1, read as the reverse complement.
CAGCTTAATAATTCACAGAATTATAATTAATCAAAAAAAAAAAAAATTATACGCCCTTAATGTAAAAGTATAATAATTTAAAAAAAAAAATTAATCAAAAGATTCAAAAAACTTATCCCCCCCCTTTTTAGTTTATAAGATGATAGTTTCTTTTTAAACAGTTACAGAATTTAACAAAATATAAACGAGCTTGATATTTTAAGTTCAAAAAAGATCATATCTATAGTTAAGATGTTTATCACTAAACTAAAGTTACATAATATAATTGGTTTGAAAATTTCTTAAAAACTATATTGGCCAATAAATTTATATATTTAAAAAAAGAAAAGAATTTAGAAGTTTGAAAATTTTGTTAATTGACGTCAATTATTTTAATTTAGAAACTAACCTCTTGGAGGTTGTTAGGACCGAAAATTGCATGCAGGCTGTACCCAAGAAATTGTTATATAATTTATAAATAATTACACAAGTCTACATCTAGAAAATAGTTTTAAGGAACACATATTTGCGGAAGTAAATTTAGGCACATATACAATATGAGTTAGTTAAAGTTCTGTAAAGTCAGCTGTAAAAAGGGACATCACTTTTATGCACTTGAAAATCTGAAGTTATGTTATACAAAAAACGTGTTTTGCCAACAGGACGAAACTTGTTAGGATGTTTCGCTGGTTTGCGCAATGTGAGACAAGAATTTCTCTATTTCTCCTATTTCTTCTACCAGCATATTAGCTGGCAAACAAAAAACACGTTTTTTTTAAACGTCTGTGCAAAATCAGACATGTTGTAGCATTAATGTTCTTTATTGAAGAAAATATCTGGTTATTTGTCAAAATTAAAGTAAATTAATTGCATCACAGAAATTCGTTAAGATTGTAATTAAAAGCTTCTTAGATGATTATAAATTTATTTATATATATATAGTTTTGTTTAAAAGAAAGCTTGTATAAGACTTGTAAGATTCTTCAAAAGTCTATAAAACGAAATTTTCTGATTTAGAAGAAATTTCTCTAATTGTTTTATATTTGACATGTTCAATAAGATATGCTGATCATTCAATGTTCAACATTAGTTTGCACTTATTTCACAAAATTGTTCAAAACTTAAAATGTGCCTTTACAAGGTTTTGTAAATGATGTTTTAAGAAAAGAAAATTTTTTTATAATAATTTAGTTTCAAAAGAAAATAGAATATTAAATAAAACATGAAATACATATTCTAAAGAATACATGATATTTAACAAATTATTTAAAAAAAATTAACAAAATTTATAATATGACAAAATCTGTAAGGTTGAAGTACCTGGTTAATCCTGTCGCAGTTCACGTGAGCTTGTACCGAGAAAAATGATGATTTATTTTACATTTTAGAACGAGATTGTTTAAACTAAAGCGCACAAACTGTAAATTAGCATGATGTAGTATAAGACTTGTAAAATTTGAGAAAGAAAGAACTTTTGTTAACGGAGTAATGCAGAATGTAGACCATGTTGTTATCACATCTAGACTGTGGACGGGTAGTAGGGAAGCTAGCTTGACCGGCGAATTGTACTTTGTATTCAGGTGTCAGGCGATGCTTGGTTTTGGAGAGGGCCGCCAGGTGCCAGCATCTGTCAAGGCTAAGCAAGTTGAATGTATGTTTACGAATGTGTTTTTGAATGCTACAGTTTTATCACTGCTCCGATGTTCCTGGTTCCTTGCACGTTGTTCCCGTGTAGACTGCCAGTAGATGGATCGATTTGCCTTGATCTTTTCGACGAATCTTCTTTTCTTCTTACACTTGTATCTCACACACTTGTATGACGACGATTACTTTTAATTTATTGTATTAATATTCCTGTTCAAACACTTTTATAACGACGCAATTTATCACACACTTCTATGACGACGATTGCTTTTAAACTTATAACGACGATTATATTTTAAACTATTCTTCGGAGATTATTATTAATACTTATACAAAAAAAAGACGCAGTTACTAATTTATTTTGACATTTGATCTAGGCTAAATCTTTCACAACGATCATCTTTTTTTACTAAAGAAACACTTGCTCCGGAACTCCCTCCTTCAATCATTTAACAACCAAAAAGAACCTCGTGCGCCTCTCTTCCACCCCTATTTATAAGTTCTAATTTCAAATGCTTTCTTCCGATCCTCTTCCTTCATTGGCTTATTTTAAATCTTGTGCGTTATTTCTAGACTGACGGAATTTCTTTCATTGGTCCATTTCAAACATTTTCAGTTGAAGGCATTGACTTTTGGAATGGTTTATTTGACTTCTTGAGATCCGTGACTAATGTTAGAATAGTTTTTCTAGCTGTCAACCCTTTCAACTCTTCACAATTTATGGCCTGCCGAGCACGGACCTTTTGGGATCCCTCTATTTCGTTATAATATCGAAATAGAGGGATCCCAAAAGGTCCGTGCTCGGCAGGCCATAAATTGTAAAGAGTTGAAAGGGTTGACAGCTAGAAAAACTATTCTATTATATATTAAAACTATATATATATATATATATATATATTATAACAAAATGGAAATTTATATATAAATGGAGAAGAGTCTATAAACGATTTCCTTACTATTTCATAAAAAATTTAAAAGTAATAATAATAATTTACAGTTAAGTTGAAATAACCTTTCCATAACTCTGAATTAACATATAGAAAAAACAGTATTCTCAATAAACTACTTTACATAGTAGGTTTTATAGTAATATTAAAAAAAACTATGTTTTGCTTCTAAGAAATGTTTATTTGAATGACGTTAATAATAACTGATAAGTCTATCTCATGAATAAATACAAAAATCAAAGTTTATGATAACCTAATATAACATAATATAATAACTTTACTTTTAATTAATTGACATTAAAATGGTACTTCCAAGGATATTTTGTTGTTTTGTGAAATTAGGAAGAATGTTTGATAATTAAAATGGAAATGTTTCAAAACTAATGGTCTACTATATATCTATAAAAAATCCGACTACCGTAATATTTAGAGTAAAACGTCAGGTATTGTCTTAAACATTAGGTAAGTTAATATTCTTAACAATCCATAATTGAATAATAATTTACTGCGTCAAACACAAAAAACTAATTAAATATTTACTCGTAAAATATATGCATAAATTAACGCCGTTATGTATGAATTTATTTTCGAAATTACTTACACAAATATATTATTATTGTTATTATATATTAGTACATAGACATTGAAATAGTCGTCATGTGAAAACGTCGTCTTTTTAAAATAAATTATGTTTACAAATATATGCCTAAATCTATGATGGCCAAGAGGTTGTTTTTACTTAGGTATTAAGCGTTTTATATTAAGTCAATAAAAGTTTCAATTGAATCAAATGTTTAGTATCAGATCGTTCTGTTGAAATCAGCTCTGGAAGAAAGTATGGGATCCATCTAAAACCTATCAATAAGTCCCTAGTGTACAAACAGAATAAATCAACTTGGTGTGGATGTTGATCACAGTGGTCACGTGACGTGAACACTAACTCTCTACATCGACATGTTGTCTCGGGGGAGAAACAGTTGCATACCAACTTTTCAGAAACAGAAAATTAAACAGGCCATATCTTTTTTTTATGAAAATTTATATATTTTATTCTACAAGTAAATATAATTGTGTATCGTAACATATCTAATTCACGAATAATAAATGTACTCGCTTCCATTTATTTGAACAAAACTCACAATATATTCCGCTATAATTTAAATACATATTTAAAAATTAAAGTTTTATTTTCAACAAAAGTTGTAAGAACAAAGTATAAATTGTAATGTCTCTCAGCATAATCAAAGTCAGGGGAGAAGTGACAAGAGCCGTCAAAATCCTAATAGATTATTTATAAATTGCTTTAATTATTTCGTCCTTTTTAAAATTACACAAACTGATATTATTACTACGCAAAACCGTTACGTTTGTTAATTATAAAAATATTGAAATTAACCGGTACTGACAATTTTTGAAACATTGGAATTAATATGTTTTCAGTGTGTGTTGGTCTATCTTTAATTTCAAACAGTCATTGTTTAATGTTACCGACCATAATTCTTTAAATTTATATTTATTTATTTCAAGATAATAACAAATTCTAGTAGGAAAAGACTTACGTCAGGCAGAATGAAATTCTACAAAACCACGAAATTGGTTCAAAGTAAAATTTGCATTAATATAAAACAATGAATGAGAAACAAATAGGTAAATATATTCCTTGTAGGAAATATAACCAAATGGCTATTTACCCGTTTGAGCAGTTCCTTATATATACATAATTAAAAGCTAAAGTACGGGTTGTCAGTATATATTTCACAATATATACTTTATTTTTAACTGTAGACCTATCTAATATTATTATTTATTCCCATGCTTAATACAGTTTCAGATTCCATAAAAATTAGGTTAAGATAGTAAGTTTAGGTTATGAACATATACTTTATTTTTTACTGTACATCTATATAATGTAAATATTTATTCTCATGCATAACATATTTTTAGGTGCCATAAAAAATAGGGATGTTTTCCACATGAAGTGTCAGAATAGTTTTGATGGGAGTTTCTATAAAAATATGGGTAGTAGCTTTATTGGTTAAAACAGTGGTACAAACCATTCACATCGGTACATAAATATTTACACCTTAAAATTGACAAAAGTGGTAGCAATCCAATCAAGTTAACAAACAGAATATAACATTATTTCCATTATAAAATTGAAAATTATTGTTGTCAGAGTATGAGTTTATTTTAATATCTAGTAAACTTTCATATAATTTCTGATGTACTGCATATCTGTATAACTTGAAATGAGTAGAGAAGTTATGAATATTTTCAGTGTAAAAAAAATTTTGGACGCTGGCAAAATTTGTTGTGGAAAGGGATTTTGAATCAAAAAATGTATAATTTATATTTCAGGAACTTTAATTTAAATAATGGTTTTATTTGATTTCAAATAAAATGATAATTCAGAAATAATAAACCTGTTGTTGAAGAATATATTGATAACTAACGAAATATGAATGGCGATGAACATAGTGTACATTGCGTCTAGGTGAATGAAAGATGTAGCCTAAAAATAACATTGATAGAAGATATATAAAGATGTAAGATATAAGTAAGAGGTATAATTTGTCATTAGAAATTGTACATGGTCTAATAATAAAAACAGTATTTTATTAGATTTGACATTATCCACTAAATGTACTTGTATTTGTATATCATACTTGTTTATATTATCATAGAACATACAAATTGAAACATTTTGAGTTTGACGCAGTCTTAGATGCACAATTTATTTACTATTACAATCATTCAGTAAAAAATATATAACAATATAGAAATACTTAACAGTAAAATAGACATTTTAAATTTTCCAATTGTTTTTGATTCAAGTTAAATCAAAAGGATAAAATACATAAAATTGTTTGTTCAATTGACTGTTCTGAAACTTAAAGCCCTTCCTAAAATACACAAAACAAACCTCAACATCAGACCAATAGTAAATTTTATAAATCCACCTACCTACAAATTAATAAAATTCATCCCTCAATAACACCCACCCATCACTATAATTCACCTCAGAAATGGAACAAATAAAAGCTTTAAATACCTATTCCTTACCTTCACTAAACCAGATGGTAAATTCCAGTTCAAGATTTACAGAAAACCAACCCTGACTGATCACATCATCAATGAAAAATCGAACTCCGCTCCAGCCCAGACACTTGAAGCTCACAATAGCTTCTTCTCTAGAGGATTAACAGTACCCATTGAAGCTGCCGACTTCAGAAAAAATAATGATTATAAAACCAATAGACACAACATACGGATATAAAACTTGAATGCATATAAATGTGTTCACAAATAAAGAAAGATTATTTTAAACAAAGTAAATCAACAAATAGTTAAAAAGAGCAAATTTATTACTATAGAATATAACCACCATCTAGAACATCAAATAAAAACAATGTACCAAAAAAACAGGTTATACAATAGCTCATCGTATTTTCCACAATCACAACCAAGCTCTCAACAAGATAAGACAAATACAATACTCTTGCGCGCGGTACTGCATCTATAGAATATCTTGCAACGACTGTAACAAAGTATACGTCTAACAGACAGGAAGGACATTCAGATCACGATATAATGAACACCTACCTCACATAGTCATCATAATCAACACCATAGGTTATTCTGAACACACCAACAACAAATACACGATTATAGAGATCAATTTGGACACATTACACACAATGAATAAATGGAATAAAATTAACATCCTGAATGAATATTCCCTTTGCAAACAATGGAAAGAAGACTGAGATTCGTTTTTAAACGGTATACTTCATTTGCCTCAAAATGTATCTATGACTCAATATAAGCAATGGATCATTTGACAACTTAATTAGACCAAAGTTTAAAAGGACTTTCTCAAAATATGCCAACGGAAACTAACCAGTTTCTAAAATAACTTATACTAGAAGTGGAAGGATGTGGCCACAACAAGAAACTATTTTTTATTTAATATTTACAAATATCAACGAAATTTAATATATATATATATATATATATATATATATATATATACGTGTAGTGAATGTGTTTTTGTGTTACGTGTGCCACGCCTGATGATGCCTTACGTTAAGGAGAAATATCTGAAGTAATAAATAAGATATTTAACTGCTTTTAATAAGGTATGTAAACCATTTTAATTATAATTTGAAAGGTAATATGGAAATAAATGTATTGATTGCTTGGTAAAATCGTTAGAACAACTTTTTTTTAACAACTACTCCAAAAATTTGAATTATTTAAAAATGATGAGATATCCTCCGAGTTATGGATAAATTATGCTTATGTAAAAGAAAAAAATGTGTCAACGCGTTTGCCCCGTAGAACACTGTAGATTAGTGTAGATAAAAGTAGATAATATTTTGTCTTATGTACATTTTTGTATTGGTAACGTTTTCAGTGATATTAAACGGATAAATATTTTAAACGCCTTATTTTGAAGGCAAGACTAACAGCACTAGTTTCGATGAATTTCTGCTCAATATTGTAAATATTCTATTTTTTTAGGAGGTCAGAATAAGAATTTACAATTTTTACAATAACCTCGCAACTTCTCTTCGTAGAGATGTGTAGTAGGTATCATTACATGCAGAATTGCAATATGTAATTTTTATTAAGTTGAATAACATACGAGAAATGAATCGCCATTTTTTAAATAATTTGTGTGTGACCACTATCATGCTTACCTAGAGACGAAAATCACGACGAACGGACAGTAGGCTATATCGATAATCACTTTATCGATTTTGTGAGGCCATGAAGGTAGAAATTATTCAAAATCATACGTCAAATTTTATGATTACCAAACTTACAAACAATTCAAATACTAGATAAGTAAAAAGGAAGAAAAGAACATGAAATGAATACTCGTACCCTCGAATATTATAATAGTGTCAGGATATTTTTAAAACGAAAGACTGACGAAGGGAAGCAGGAGATTATAGTAGCCTCAACTTATATTCGTGGTGTGTTCAATACATATCAACTAATGATTTAGCTAAGTTCATCGGTTTTTGAAAAAAAAGTGTTAAATACTTCACCATTAGATGTGACACCTATTCGCTAAACACTCTTTGGTGAAGTGTGAGGCACACCCAAAAAGGTTTTTTTTTTTTATTATTTTATTTTTGTTTAACTACAACTAAGATACAATCTTATCTAGTAGCTTATTTTGCATAACTAATACACATTTTTAGAAGTCACTCCAATGAGTGACTTCACTACATTATCACTCGCTTCATTCGGCTGATCCACAACACATCACTGCACTAGGTCCAGCGGTTTTGTCCTTTTCAGTCTCCGCACCGTGTCTCGGCTCTGTAGCATCTTGAGGACATCGGAATTAACATGATTTTGGAGCCTATGTTCATGCTTCCATGCAGCACCCTTTATGGCATTGATGACCATATCCATCTTGAGGTCTCTATGCAAGTCATCGTTGCGCACATACCACGGTGCATCAACGATGCTCCTAAGCACCCTATTCTGAAATGATTGAATCACTTTAACATTGGTCTTCTTGGTGCACCCCCAGAGCTGCAGTCCATACATCCAAACTGGTTTTAACACTTGCTTGTATAAAAGCAGCTTGTTTGATATTTCCAATCCGGACTTCCGTCCCAGTAGCCAGTACATACTTCTAAATTTCAGATTTAATTCTGTTCTTTTCATTTTGACATGGGGTTTCCAATTTAGCCTTGCGTCTAAAGTCATCCCCAGGTACTTTGCATGTAGCTTAGATGGAACTACTTGTGAATTTATATGAATTGGAACATTGATTAATTTCTTGTTTGTAAAGTTTATGTGAGTGGATTTTGACTCATTTAATTTCAACCGCCACTTTTTCATCCAAGTGCTAATGTTATTAATACTTCTCTGTAGCTTCATTGAAGCCTCCTCGACCGTGGCTCCAACGGCCAACACAGCAGTATCGTCAGCAAAAGTTGCCATTGTTGTGTTTTCATTAACAGGGATGTCTCTTGTGTATAGTAGGTACAGGATAGGACCAAGTACGCTACCCTGTGGGACTCCTGCAGATATTGTCTTTATTTCGGAATATTCATTGCCTTGTTTGACCCGAAACATCCTGTCCATCAAATAAGATTTTAATATCTGGTAGAACTGATCTGGGAGATCTCTTTGCAACTTAAAGAGCAACCCTTCATGCCAAACTTTGTCAAAAGCTTGGGAGATATCGAGGAAAACAGCCGAGCAGATCCTCTTGTTTTCAAGAGATTCTTCAATTATCCCAGTCACTCTATGCACCTGATCGATAGTTGAATGCTGGTTTCTGAAGCCGAATTGGTGAGTTGGAATCAGTTGATTTTCTTCTATGACAGGTTTCAAACGCCTAAGGAGCAGTTTCTCAAATAGCTTGGAGATTATTGGTAAGAGAGAGATTGGACGATATGATTTTCGATCACTTAAATCCTTCCCTGGTTTGGGTACCATTATTACCTCTGCGACCTTCCACTGACTTGGACAGAATTTAAGTCTAAAAGAAGCATTAATGAGGTGTAAAAGTTTCACAATAGCTTTTCCAGGCAAGGCTTTAAGTACTTGGCCTGTAATCAAATCATAGCCTGGGGCCTTCTTGATATTTAAAAATTTAATTTCGTCCTTGAGTTCTTTCAGTGTCACCTGCTTTATAATCATGTTTCCACTACTATAGTTTACTGAAACACTCTCATCACAGGTTTGACCAGGATGTGGTTTAAATGTCTTTTCTAGATACTCTGCAAATATCTCCGCTTTTTCTTGATTACTCCTCGCCCATTTATGATTTTCTTTTCTGATTGGAGGCACTTGCATAACAGGCCTTTTAAGGCCTTTAGTGACTTTCCACAGTGAATAGTCAGTATCTTTGCCTGGAGTTAAGCCCTGAAGATACGTGCTGACAGCTTCATTCTTTGACTCATCAATGACTTCCTTTAATTTGTTACTTAGTCGATTAAGCACCATCTTATCTTGTGGATATCGACTGATTTGCCATTTTTTACGAGCTTTTCTCTTTTCCCTTACTAATTGCCTAACTTCAAGTGGGATGTTCATGCTTTTAGCTGTTGTTCTACTCACTACAGGTGTATTGTTCCAAGCTGCCTGTTGTACATTTCTATTATACAGCTCAACTTCCTCTAGTAACTGTTCAGGGGTTTTAAGTGGCACCTGATTTTCTATGCGATCTTCAAGGTCTTTTTGAAAACCCTCCCAATCAGTTTTGTAACTGGTTAACCTGGGGGGCAAAAGTTTCTCAACCAATGTTTTGCTTACAGTCATAACCACAGGAGGGTGGTCTGAACAAAGATCATGACTGTTTTCAACCTTCACATAGTTATCATACAGTCCCTTAGTGATGAAAAAATCAATAAGGTCAGGCGTTTTCATGTTATCTGTTGGCCAATAAGTCGGCTCTCCAGATGAATGAAAGTCACAATTTTCCCTCCTACCTGCTTCAAAAAGCTCTTTCCCTTTCGGAGATATCATTCTTGAGCCCCAGAATGGATGCTTCGCATTGAAGTCTCCTCCAATAATAAAATGGCTACCAAATGATTTAAACAGGTCAGTAAAGTCACTCTTCCTTAAAGTATGTCTAGGCGGACAATAAATAGACGACGTGAGTGGTAGCAAGAGGTATACACGCTTCATGCGCTAAAGAAGATATAATGGAAGAACTGGATAAGGGTGGATTTAAAATTATTGATGCAGTCAATATTTTGAAGAAGGAAATTCAGGAGAATGAAAGAGGGGAACGGGTTGTGACGAAGCGTGGCCTTCCACTCTTTATGTTGACTTTTGATAATCGAGAGAGTGTGGAAAAGGTTTACAACATCAAAACTATACTGAACTTGGTCGTTAAAATTGAACCGTTAAGAAAAACTAGTACATTGATACCTCAGTGTAAAAGGTGCCAAGGGTACAATCACACGCAAGCTTACTGTCAGAGGGATCCACGCTGCGTGAAGTGTGCTGGAAAACATCTTGCGACAAACTGCAACTTAGACAGGCAAATGGCTGCTAAATGTATTAATTGTAAAGGAGCTCATCCAGCTAATTATAGGGGCTGTGAGGTAGCCAAAGAACTTCAAAAAAGACGAGACATGGCGATGAAACCACAGAAACAAAATCTACCGAAAATTGCGCAAACTAAAGAAATAAGTTCTAGAAATACTGCAGGCAATCAAGAGGTTATGCATAATAGGCGTAATTCTATACAAAATTCATATGCAAGTATCCTGAATAAGAACAGTGATAAAAGCGAAATTCCTCCTATAACAGATATGCTTAAAGTGATTCTCACAAGACTGGATGAGCAAAATAACGCAAACAAAATCATTTTTGAGAGACTGAGTAAACTGGAAAACCTTTTAAAAAGCAAAAGATATCCACATGAACTACAATCTTAAAATTGTAACTTGGAATGCAAATGGTCTGCTGCAAAAGGTAAAGGAACTGGAGGTATTTCTGAGTGACGAAAGGGTAGACATCTGTTTAATATCTGAAACTCATTGTACGATGCAATCGTTTCTTAAAGTACGTGGCTATTCAGTATATCATACTCCTCACCCTTCTAATAAAGCTAGAGGTGGCTCTGCGGTGATCATAAGAGAATCAATTGAGCACTACGAAGATAATAAATGTATAATAAAAAAAAGTCGCGTAAAGTAAAAGTTCTATGATGTTTATAAAGTGAATTAGTTGCTGATAATAAAGAAGAAAAATTACTGTGTGAAAAAGTGAAGAAGAAAGGAGGGAGTCAAGGTTTGTGACTGAATGGTTGATTTTGAGAGGTTGTTTTTCAACTGTCTGCTAATAATTAAAATTTATTATTTCGGCAAGATACAAAATTGAGTAATAGTCTATATATAGAAGATATAAGGCCTATCAAGAAATATTCATTTGTACAAGTATTGGGATGAGTATTGATCTTGTGTATACCATGAGCCTAACATTATCATTTCATCAAAAATAAATACTACATAAAAAGTATGTAACATATTTTAACTACTGTATTTTAGAACTAATCAGTGACATTTTATTTATAACCTATAAAATATTACTTAACGGAACTCAACTTTCTTGTTTGTCTAATGTATAAATGGTATGCCATCTATATGAATTGACATCATTTGTTAGTTTTTTTTTTTTATTTTACCTAATTTATTAAATTTAATTTCATTATTGTATTCCAAATTTTCTTTCAGGTATAATTTATAAGTAAATTATATCTGCTCCTAAACTTCATTGAAAATAATAATAGCAAACAGATAAAACAAATATTTGTGAAATAAGTATAAATGAGTTAGGCCTACATTTTTTAAATCAATTATATCTGTTTCAACGTTTTGTTACATTAAATTGCATAATTTACTGTAATAAATAAGATATTGTGTAATTTGTTTTAATTCAAAAATTGGTGTAACAGCTTGAATACTTTCTGTAATTTCTTTTTAAAAATCTCAGTGCTATACATAAAGTAATTATTTAAAATGAACAACTTAATAAACGTTACACAGTGAACTACATATAAGCAAAACAAAATGTAACATGTGACTGAAATTGTTGATGATATGCTTCCATTTAATAAATTATACTACTAAAACTGCTATGGAATAATAGCCTATTTAAAGCTGTGACATAACATTTATATTAATGCTGAATATCCCATGATTTTATTTTATTATATTGTGGTGAAAACACAATTTTTATTGAACTATTATTGAAACAAATTAAAATAAAGGAGGTTATTTTAAAACTGAGTATAAATCTTCTATTTTATTTTTATAGAAATATAATCTTTATTGTTTCTGGCTTATCAATCTTTCTTCCTATGGAACAATCACTTTTTGATATACAGTATTACATAAAATTCAAAATGTTATATATCTATTAATATACCATTAATATTTTAACTGCATCCAAATATAAACTATTTTAAAAACACTTTAACCACAATGTGTTAGAAATGGTTTATTACTATAAAATAAATATTAAGATTATGTACTTTATACAAAAATAGATACAAACATTCATTCTCCACAAGGTATTACATTCATCAAAAGAAAGTAAAATAAAGGCAAACAGTTTCCCAAGGCCTTATGTATATATATATATATATATATATATATATATATATATATATATATATATATATATATATATATATATATATATATTCTTATATGTGTGTATTCTGAGTCAGCGAGGGAAAACATTTATTTACAATATTAGCCATAGTATTTAGAGTATATTGTAAAATATATTATTAAGTCAATAATTTGATAACATTGTGATAAAATTAAGTCAATACACATTGTATAACTAGCATTGGATTAGTTTTTGATTTTATGGTGTATATTTATTACATAAAGCTATCCACCAAGTCGAACCGAAAATTTAATTAAAACCTCCTTGTGTCAGGATTTATATTAATTAATTAACTGTTCAGTTTAATAAATACTGTGGTTAAAATCAAGCAAAATAACACAAGTGCAATAACAACCTTAGCATGTTGTAACATATGAATTTACGCATATCCCACAATATGGCTATATGTACCACATAAAAATCAAGCGATGTTTTAATTAGAAATAATTACCAATAATTGTGAAAATTTTTGGCTTGTTTACATTGAACCTACCATGTAAAAAGTAATTAAATCAACTTGCATACTGATTCGGCCTTATAAAATTCGTCCAAATTATTTTAATTATACGTATTAAACACCGATTTACCCAAATAATATCATCAGTGGTTAAGAAATGTTATTCATACCATTTTCAAAACATTAACAGTATTTGTTAAATAAAATGTTGTGAAAATTATATGAGATTGTCTAACTTGTAAATGTTTTGTTTGTTAGGAAATAGGGGAAACTGAGTTTTATTTGTCAATTAACAAAATAACATTATGATCTGGTTTCATTGTAACAGATCACTAACTATTCACTTTTATTAATTAATATGTGTGTACTTCATCTATGGTTGATTCCGTTTTACAATAATTAACTATAATCAATAATAATATTCGTCATAGATGGGTCTTAAAATTTTTCCAGTAGTTTAATTAATTGCTTTCCTAGGACATTATTATATTATCAATGTAACATGAGAATGTATAGAAAGTCAAGTAGTATGTTCATAACAGTTTTCTTTGTTACAGGAACTTTGTCTAATTTCCAAATACACTACGCAGTTGGACTGCTTCTATGGTTACTACTGCTTCAATGAGATCTTCTTTTCTTCTTTTAGCTCTTACAGTGTCCATAGACCTTTCCTATAGTCTTTCTTTCAAAAATCCCCATGAGAAAAATTATTGAATAAAAAATGTATTGTAAATTGGGAGGGCACGAAATGTCACTAATTTTTTTTCAGGCCCATAGCTGAACACAATATTGAAAATGAAATCCTAACATGGAAATATATAGCTTTAATGTTTGTCATGATGTTATAAAAAAATATTTTCATTATAAAGGAAGTTTTAAGGGTTACATAAGTTATAATTTAATTTCCATATAATAATAATAATAATAATAATAATAATAAAAATAAAAATAATAATAATAATAATAATAATAATAAACGTATAAATCCCCCCAGGGGCACACATCTTGTGGGTACGGGATTGGCAATCCCGGGGTACCCGAGCTGGTCTTCACCATTCTTCATCTTGTCTTTGGTGATTTCCCTACTCTTTTCTTCTTTTCTTTTGGGCACTAAGCCTTTTTTCCGACCCCGACGCTGTTAGGTTTCCGAATCATAGGGGTCTCTAATTTATTCTTCCTTCTAATTCTTCTAACTCGTCGAATAGCAAATCATGATGTGTGACTTAAATACGATATTACACCAGGTGGGTAAGCCTGCAAAGGTGAATCTCACCGCCGGTTCCGATCGGGTGAAAACCCCGGTGGCCGGCGCCGGTCGCAAGGATTCTGGGGGCGACCAAGCACACGCTGATTCGTCGGAGGGGGTTGTTCACTTGGCCCGAGACATTACAAGTATAAATTCTGGGGGCGGCCAGACACACAAGGAGGGGGTGGCCCACTTGGCCTGGAATGCTACAAGTGGACATAAAGCATCGGCCTCGGTTGATGACTCAAGCAAAGATGACGAAGGAGAACTAGACCCCTTTAAAAGGAGGTCGAAGGTTTACCGAACACCTCCAATCAGAGAGGAAAGTATCGATAAGGGGGCAGTTCATAAAGGTGAAGCTAACGATACGTCTGGGTTGTCACTGCAAGAGGTCAACCACCAGGTTTCAACTTTAGATATGGACGTAGCGGAAGAAGAAGTGTTTGTAAACCTCCGGGAGGATATCGAAAGGACAGTCCTATCTACGACAGATAAGGAGATTGAGAGGCTAAAGCGGCAGATAGAAGAAGCTGACGAAAATGAGGAAAAGCAGTTAAATATCATGAGAGATACCCTCAGGATAATGTATCAAGCCGCGGGCAAACAGAAGAATGTTAATATGGCAATTAAGAACGGACTTGTCGGTATAGAAGAGGGGTTGGAAGTGTTGAAAGCTTGCAGAATGCTGAGGTAAAACGCAGTAAGAAGCTTGATAGAGAAGACGCCAACTGGGGAGATAAATAGCACTACAGAGAGTAGGAAGCTTCCACATCGGAAGAGGCTTAGAATCTCAACGGTGAGTTCAGAGGAGAGGCACACTCAAACTAACATAGGAGGAGCAGAAACACCTAGTAATGAGGAGATGAAAGAGAGAGGAAACGAGGGAACCTTCTCTATCTTTAAGTCCAAGAGGGTGAAACAAAGAGAGAGACTGGCACAAAGAAGAGTAGAAGGGATGAATTTTGCGAGACCTAGACTAGAGACAGCAAGTCAGGTCTTAAGACCAAGAGCAGAAGAGAGGACGAAAAAAATCAGACCTAAACCGGAAGCAGTTCTAGTTAAGCCAGCGGACGGAAAATCGTATGCGGAGACGCTGAAGAAGATTAGAAGTTCAGCAAAGTCTGAATCGTCGGGAACGACGATTAAATCAGTCAGGAAGACCAGAGAAGGGGTATTCTGCTCGAACTTGGTGATGACTCGAAGGACAGCTCAAAGTTCAGAGATGAGCTACAGCTAATACTTGGAGAAGGAGCTGGTGTCCGCCGCCTCGAAACCAGGGTAAAACTGGAAATTAGAGACCTGGACTGTTGCTCTACAGAAGAAGAGGTACGTCTGGCAATATGTACCGTTCTGCAGGAGGAAAAGCCTGATGTAAAAGTATACCTAACAAAACCTAATACCAGAGAGCAGGTCCTGGCCATAGTTGAGGTAGGCCAGAAGGACGCAAATACTCTGTTAAATCCCGGCAAAATAAAAATCGGTTGGGTCAACTGCCGAGTGCGGAAGTGGATCAGGGTGCTTCAGTGTTTCTCGTGCCTCGGGTTTGGCCATGTACAGACAACCTGCAAGGGCCCAAAGAGGAAGGTGGAAGGAGCATGCTTCCGATGTGGCGAGGTAGGTCACAAGCGGAGCGACCGCAATAAGAAGCCGATATGCATACTGTGCGCCGAAAGGAAGCTCGGAGAACAGGGAGTGTTCCACGTCCTGGGCTCAGGAGAGTGCCGGGTTTTCCGTGAGGCGTTAGACCGAGCAAAGACAAAGAGAACATGATGCCACGTCGACGAACTCAGACAGCCGCGGGGAAAGGGACTACGTTCTTACAAGTGAACTTGGGAAGGGGAAGACTAGCCCAAGACCTGTGCCTACAGCATGCCACAGAACATCAAGTGGATGTATTGTTGCTGTCAGAGTTTTATCGGCAAATAGACATGGCTGAATGGTATGAGGAAGGTAGTAGCAGGGCTGCTATAATGGTGATTAATTCGAAAACGCGTACCAAGTCACCGGAGAAGCCCAACTTCGGATTCGTTTCGATCCATATTGGGGAATTGAAGGTATATAGCTGCTACTTCTCGCCGAACGATACAATAGAGAAGTTCGAAGAAGAAATGTGGGAATTGGAGTATAATGTGAGGAGGGGTGTAGCGGAAGTTATTATCGCTGGAGACTTCAATGCGAAATCCCCCCCTCTGGGGTGAATGGCGTCTTGATTGGAGAGGACAGAGGCGACCGACCAACATTCGCGAGAGGGAGCGCAGAGTCAATTATTGACCTGACACTAGCTAGTCAGAAGGTGGCAAGAAGGGTTTCGGATTGGAGGGTCCAGGAAGACGGGTCTCTAAGCGACCACTCCTACATCCTCTTTCACTTAAATGGACCACAAGAGGTCTTCTTGGAGGAGGCTGGTTCGAGGCAAGGGAACACCTGCGGGAGCACAAGGTTAAAATCCTGGAACTCCAAGAAGATAGACCAAGTAGCCCTAGAGGAAGCTTTAGAAGAGCAAAAGCTCCTCGACGCGTTTGGAACGAGCCGGATTGTCTCCCTATCTATTGAAGAACAGGTCGTAGCGATCACGAAAGAGCTGACTAGAATATGCAATAGATGTATGCCTAGGCGCAGAATACAAGGTGGTAGTCACAGGGCCAAGTACTGGTGGACGGATGAGATCGCAGAACTTCGCAAAACATGCCTGATGGCTAAAAGAAGGTCATCCAGATCTAGAGGATACCAGATCCTGATTAGCCAATACAAGGAGGCGAGAATGAAGCTGAAGAAGGCCATTAAGAAAAGTAAGGGGAAAAAATGGCGAGACATGCTTGAAGAACTGGAGAATGACCTGTGGGGGTTTCCTTACAAGATAGTGTGCAAGAAACTGGGTGCCACTAAAAAGAGCGCTAAACTGAACGACGAGCGCTGGGTGAAAGAGATCATCCGGGACCTATTCCCCGGCGGAGATAACATCGGAAGAGAGCGTCAGGTACAGTCAATCCGGCAGTATGAGGATCGCTTCACCGTTGATGACCTAAAGAGGGAAGGTAAAAGGCTTCAGTCTGGGAAATCCCCAGGCCCAGATGGGATTCCTAACGAAATCATTAAGAGGATTATCGAGGAGCGCCCAGAGAGAATGTTGGAGCTTTACAACGAGTGCCTTAAGACCAGTACCTTTCCCGAGTTATGGAAGAGGCAAAAACTGATACTCCTGAGGAAAGGAGATAAACCCTTAGATAGAACGTCATCGTACCGACCCATTTGCCTGCTGGATACCATGGGCAAGGTTTTAGAAGGACTGATTCTGCACCGTCTAGAGGCACACATGGCCACTATTGGAGGTTTTTCTAGAAACCAATTTGGTTTTCAGAGAGGGGTGTCGACAGTGGATGCCATTAAAGAAACATTGAGTACAGTCAAGGCGGCTAGAGAGAAAGGAAACGAAAAGAAGGGCTTCTGTGCTATGATAGCCATAGACATTAGAAACGCATTTAATTCTCTGAGATGGCAGGATGTACTAAAGGCATTAGTAGATAAGAACGTTCCGGAACACCTAAGGAAAATAATCGGGGACTACCTTAACCAGAGACAGATTCTGTTTGAGGGAGATGGATGGTCAGTGGAAGAGAAGATGACAAGGGGAGCGCCACAGGGTTCTCGACTGGGCCCATTTTTCTGGAAGGTGGTGTTCGATGACCTTCTGGAAGTCTCACTTCCACCAGGATCCAGGATAGTAGGATTCGCTGACGACAGTATCATAATTGTTGAAGCTCTAGAAGAGCACGTCTTGGAGGCCAGGATGCAAGAGAGCATCAGAATCGTCGAAAGATGGCTTACTAGCAGAGGGCTGGAGATGGCCGTTGACAAAACTGTGGCGATCTTGGTAACAAAGCGCCGATCGTATAAGACTCCGAGACTGACGGTCAATGGGGTGAGGATCGACTGGTCAAATCAGGTTACCTACCTTGGTGTGGAGATAGACAGAGGCTTATCTTTCGGGCCTCACAAAATGAAGTTATCGACAAAGGCATCGGCGGCAGCAGGGAACCTGTCAAGGCTGATGATCAACGTCTGTGGGCCCGGAGAAAAGAAAAGAAGGCTATACGCGAGTGTGGTCCACTCCATAATACTATACGCCGTGCCGGCTTGGGTAGACGCGCTAACCAAGAACGTTTTTAGGAAGAGGCTGCTGTCTTTCCCTATGAGTTCTAACTGTTTGTGGTTTTATCAATCACTTCTTTTATATGTTTGTATAACTGTTAACAATCAAAAAATTATGAATATTGTTTATCAGTTGGGCTCCTGCAATATTACTAATAACAATTATGTCGATAATTGGGAGTTCGAATGCCTCAATATTGTTTGATATTTTGGTTTACTTTTCATCAGTAAAATATATAACTTATAACTTGCAGAGAGATAACAATAAAAGTTGAAAACTATTTAAATTATGTTTACCATTGAAATTTAATTTCTACATTGGTTAACTTTATAGTTTTTTTTAGAAGAGAAATATAGCCTAAATGAATATTTTATAAACAGGACGTGCAGCAGTCAATCAATTTACACATAAAAAATAATAGCACGTGATTACATAAGTTCTATTGAGTTTCTATCATATTTACCATACTACTCTATTAAAACCATACCTTATAATACATACAAAAGTGATATTTTATTATTTAGTAATTACACAGTAGTCTGCTTTACCTGTTACTTACAATATTTGCTGCAATATGAGATTAATACTTTTAACAGCTTACTGTACTTGTTCACTCTAAATACGTTGAAAATGTTTATTTAGACAATGAAACTAAAATCTGGAGTAAAGGGAAAATATTGCTGTATATTATTATTTTGTTTATTTGTGTCAATAAGTACATAAGATACATTAAATTCACAAAATTCGGTAAGTTTTCAAAAAATAACACAAATAAAATTTACAAAAACTAGTTGCATATATTTTGTAAAAGTTAACTATATTTAGTATTAAGACCAAAAATGTTAATATATATTTTCATTTATTATGTTATTTAATTTGACAGGATAAAAAATAGGAAATAAATTATGTTAACTATCAGTAATATTTAATTTAAGATTTTTTTACTGTTGATATTATGCAATAATATAGAGCTGTAAAAGTATTGTTCATTCTCCATTATCTGTTACAAACTGAATAGAAATATTAACAATAATATTACAAAATTTTATTTAATTTTCTGTCCTAAAAAATGAATAGTTTAACCATCAAAACTTCCTTTATAAACTATCAAGTTTAAATATTATATTTAAATTATTCCCAGTTTACATGTTTTTTAGCAATATTGCTTAAATGATATTATATATGTACTATAACCAATACGGCTTTTCTATCCCAATTACGACTATACTTATACATTTTATCAAACCACTTTTGTACATTTCAAATTTAATATTTTAGTTTTTAATTCGGAAGCATAATTAAGGTCCACTACAAAATTTGTGATTATTATGAATATCAGAATATACAACTCAATTCTCAATATGTAAATGAATTATTAGATAGGCATGTGATCATTTTCATGCGTCGTACTAGAATATCTTTTTAACTTCTTGAATTGACAATTGTCTAATGATTAAAGTGATTATAACCCCTAAAAGAAAATGTATGGATAATAGATTTGAGGTTAGATATAACTTTATTTCACATGATAAACTGTTTTATTGTTATAGAAAATAAAACATAGTTACAGTATAAGTTATACGACATACCTGTTTGTTTTTATACAAAATTTAACCCTGAATTCAGATAATTCTGATAATACGGAGACCAAGTAGTAAGTTATAACTATTCTGCAGAGATGGATGGGAAGTTCACAATTTGTTTTTGTGTATTAAGACAAATAAATACTTACACATAAATATTTGTTAATTCATGTTATTATAGAAATTCTTCAAACATATTTTTTTTTAACTGATTGATAGTAACTTTCTGACATACAAGATGTTTTTATAAAATACTTTAATCGTTTTACTCATTCATTGTATTAACTCCAAAATAATCATACTGATGTCTTCTATCAAATTCATGACTTCAAAATAATATGTATGGGCAGTGGTTAGGCATTAGAAACAAATTTCTGTTTTTTTTTTAATTTGTATTCATTATAACGTCATTTTCCAACTGGCTATATGGTATGTTAGAGGTTAATTGAGCAGCAAATATTTTGTAGTTTAAAAATAAATATTCAATTCATTCGATTATGGAAGCAATGTGTTCATTTTATTTCAACCGTTTCTCTTTAACTGGGTCAGTATCTCCCATATGCAAATTTAAGTGTCACATTTAATATGAAGGGAAGTAATAAAAACATAGAACTAACAGTGTTAGACAATAGCTTATACTATAAAATTTACGAAACTTTTATTTTTTATAACGGTGGTTTCAATGAAATATTAATGAATAAATATATTTTTTAAGTGTTTTCTTACATTTACAAACAATTTAATGACACAATTTTAAGAAACTTGTTGAATTATTTAACCATCCAACAGGATGAAATATTAATCTTCCTTTACTAAATATATAAACTTACAATCAGAAAGTCTTTGTAACCATTTGGTTTACTAAAACTGAGCACAAAGTTGCACATTATGTTATTCACTTTTACAAAACTATTTTTAAACTGTCATTGAGAATAGTCAGGACTAGTTTTTTATGATTTTATGTTAGTAGTGTTTTGCTTCCTTTTATACTTCCTATGAATTTGTGTATAGGTGTCTTATTGAATATTAAGTGATTATGTGTTTTGTTAGTAACAAAAAGAAACTTTTTTTTTTTATCTTATAATAATAATTTATATCATTTTTATTATATAGGTCGGGTGCTTTTTCTTAATGAGCTGAATACTGTAATTGAATTTATGGTTAGTTAGTTAGATTATATCAAAATATCCTAGTTTACAATTCATACAGGTAGATTCGCTATAACTGAGTAGATCAGATAATCAAGTTCACTGGTGCAAAGTGTACAGCTGGTACTGAACTCCTCTCCTAAGGCTAAATCTATAATTAGACGGAATAGCTGATAGTTCCGGTTAGGTGCTAATTGATTCAACATTGGCTACAACATGTACCTTCATTTGACACAGATAGACCCGGGGTGAGGCTAATTACAATGTCAACACTGAATCATCCAAAGGCAAGTCAATAGTGAGTGGAAAGTTTAAAACACTCACTATACAATCTGAAAACAGAATCTAATGATGCAACAACGTATACAATCAACGTGACAATCAGGAAACCGAAGATTGCTCCATCACTCCATCTTATTATTCCTACGGTATTTTTAGAGTCCTGAAAACGGATATTACCATAAATAAAATATACACATAATTCAACGATTTTAAGAGTAAGCCATACAAGAATCGGACTACCAAATAGACTTACCCCAAATTGTCGGACTTACCCCCAAAATGGTAGTTTTGGGGTTAAAATATTATAGACAAAATAATATTGTATTTTGTTTTAATCAGCTAAAAAAAGAAAAGGTTAGTTATAAGTGCAGGGAATATCAGATTTGGCTACTAATATTGTATTTATGCAAATTGTTCAGGATAAAAGGAAACGCAATAAATTTGAAAAGAAAAAAAATTGTTTTCATTATGCTGTGCTAGTACTTGATGGGAAAAAAAATTAAAGGGGTACAGAATTTTAGTTAAATACAATTTTGAAAATATAATAATAATAGATTTAAGAATTTTATTTGAGTTAGGGATTAAATTTAATTTTAAGATGACAATTTAATTCAGACATGATAAGATATTGAGTCTACAGTTAATTGGAAAAGTGGACAAAACTTATAAAGAAAAAAAAAAGTTATTCGCTGTTAAGGTGAGATATCTAAGATCGAAACTAAAATCAAAGAATACTCTCCTTATAAAAGCCCAAAAAGCAAGTAATCAACCTGTATATCTACTAATATATGAAACCTTTTGTAGAGGGGGGGGGTGGATTTTGAACAATGGATATATAGTATAAATTACAAATTACAGGATGTGTATATAACATTAAAAACCTTTGTTCAATTACACTTTTGATATTTCGTGCACTTGTGGATTACAAAATATAATAAAAAAGAAGGAAATTTTGTATACAATAATTGTCTAATTAAAAGAAGAAAAAAACTTTTAGCCTAAATGGTTATTATTATACAACTACAAAGATATTATTACATATTTACCACTTTAATAATGTTTAGATATAAATGAAAACTACAATAATTCTTTTGCTGAATTCTACATTTATTTTATTTGTATATTTACCACTTTAATAATGTTTAGATATAAATGAAAACTACAATAATTCTTTTGCTGAATTCTACATTTATTTTATTTGTATATTTACCACTTTTGTTGAAATCAAATTTGTAAACTTTTAGACGCAAATTACAATTAAAACTTAATGTGCTACGTACCATATTAGGTAATTATCGGTTGTAACTCGTTCTCGGATTTTTCTATAAATAAAATGAAATCGTAAATCATAGGATCAGATCATATTATTTGTTGTAAGATAAGTTTTAGTCCCAAAATTCATTATTTTAGTAGAAAAAGTACGAAATACAGCTACGTAGGTTATGAAAGCCAACGTTAATATTAATTAATACGTTCATAAAGTCACTGAATCTATGATCGTTTGTTTTATAGGTCCGGCTAGGTGGTAGATGTCTAGGCATGCATGTTATGGCTTAATGGTATGACGGTGTATGATTGAAGAATCATGTTTATTATCACAATAGCGTATGCATATTGTTTTTTATTGCTCTTTGTAACATAAGAACATATTTTCAAAACGTTAAAGAAAAATTACTTTATCAGGTCAGAACAGGTGGCGCTATATATAACCAAGCATTGGATACATCAATCTCACGCCTGGAAACAAATTGTTACGCTCCTTTAAATACTTCTTGCGACCGGATCTTTTAATAATTATTGTGTTTTTCACACAAAAAACTAGAAATTTAAATTAGATAATTTATATTTTAAAAATAAAACTACAAATACGTGGTTTAATAATCAAAAGCAATGTATCTGTATGATAACGATTTTCTGTTCTGCATGTAATCGTTTTCATTTTATATCAAGCTTTCCTATTGTGTTTATTAAACTCCTTTGGTTTTATTAATCGAAAGCAATATATCTGTACGTGGACGATTTTCCGTTATGCATTTAATTGTTTTCATTTTTTTGTCAAGCTTACCTATTGTGTTTATTAAACTCCTTTGGTTTTATTAATCGAAAGCAATATATCTGTACTACCTGTACGAGAAAGATTTTCTGTTGTGCATGTAATCGTTCTCATTTTTATGTCAAGCTTACCTATTCTGTTTATTAAACTCCTTTGGTTTTAATAATCGAAAGCAATATATCTGCACGTGGACGATTTTCTGTTCTGCATGTAATCGTTTTCATTTTTATGTCAAGCTTACCTATTGTGTGTATTAAACTTCTTTGGTTTTATTAATCGAAAGCAATATATCTGCACGTGGACGATTTTCTGTTCTGCATGTAATCGTTTCATTTTTATGTCAAGCTTACCTATTGTGTTTATTAAACTTCTTTGGTTTTATTAATCGAAAGCAATATATCTGCACGTGGACGATTTTCTGTTCTGCATGTAATCATTTTAATTTTTTTGTCAAGCTTACCTATTGTGTTTATTAAACTACTTTGGTTTTATTATTCGAAAGCAATATATCTGTACTATTTGTAGGAGAAAGATTTTCTGTTCTGCATGTAATCGTTTTCAATTTTATGTCAAGCTTACCTATTATGTTTATTAAACTCCTTTGGTTTTATTAATCGAAAGCAATATATCTGTACTATCTGTATGAGAAAGATTTTCTGTTCTGCATGTAATCGTTTTCATTTTTTTGTCAAGCTTTCCTATTGTGTTTATTAAACTCCTTTGTTTTTATTAATCGAAAGCAATATATCTGTACTATCTGTATGAGAAAGATTTTCTGTTCTGCATGTAATCGTTTTCATTTTTTTGTCAAGCTTTCCTATTGTGTTTATTAAACTCCTTTGGTTTTATTAATCGAAAGCAATATATCTGTACTATCTGTACGTGAAAGATTTTCTGTTCTGCATGTAATCGTTTTAATTTTTTTGTCTAGCTTACCTATTGTGTTTATTATACTTCTTTGGTTTTATTAATCGAAAGCAATATATCTGCACGTGGACGATTTTCTGTTCTGCATGTAATCATTTTAATTTTTTTGTCAAGCTTACCTATTGTGTTTATTAAACTACTTTGGTTTTATTATTCGAAAGCAATATATCTGTACTATTTGTAGGAGAAAGATTTTCTGTTCTGCATGTAATCGTTTTCAATTTTATGTCAAGCTTACCTATTGTGTACGTGGACGATTTTCCGTTATGCATTTAATTGTTTTCATTTTTTTGTCAAGCTTACCTATTGTGTTTATCAAACTCCTTTGGTTTTATTAATCGAAAGAAATATATCTGTACTACCTGTACGAGAATGAATTTCTGTTGTGCATGTAATCGTTCTCATTTTTATGTCAAGCTTACCTATTCTGTTTATTAAACTCCTTTGGTTTTAATAATCGAAAGCAATATATCTGCACGTGGACGATTTTCTGTTCTGCATGTAATTGTTTTCATTTTTATGTCAAGCTTACCTATTGTGTTTATTAAACTTCTTTGGTTTTATTAATCGAAAGCAATATATCTGCACGTGGACGATTTTCTGTTCTGCATGTAATCGTTTCATTTTTATATCAAGCTTTCCTATTATGTTTATTAAACTCCTTTGTTTTTATTAATCGAAAGCAATATATCTGTACTATCTGTATGAGAAAGATTTTCTGTTCTGCATGTAATCGTTTTCATTTTTTTGTCAAGCTTTCCTATTGTGTTTATTAAACTACTTTGGTTTTATTAATCGAAAGCAATATATCTGTACTATCTGTACGTGAAAGATTTTCTGTTCTGCATGTAATCGTTTTAATTTTTTTGTCTAGCTTACCTATTGTGTTTATTATACTTCTTTGGTTTTATTAATCGAAAGCAATACATCTGCACGTGGACGATTTTCTGTTCTGCATGTAATCATTTTAATTTTTTTGTCAAGCTTACCTATTGTGTTTATTAAACTACTTTGGTTTTATTATTCGAAAGCAATATATCTGTACTATTTGTAGGAGAAAGATTTTCTGTTCTGCATGTAATCGTTTTCAATTTTATGTCAAGCTTACCTATTGTGTACGTGGACGATTTTCCGTTATGCATTTAATTGTTTTCATTTTTTTGTCAAGCTTACCTATTGTGTTTATCAAACTCCTTTGGTTTTATTAATCGAAAGCAATATATCTGTACTACCTGTACGAGAAAGATTTTCTGTTGTGCATGTAATCGTTCTCATTTTTATGTCAAGCTTACCTATTCTGTTTATTAAACTCCTTTGGTTTTAATAATCGAAAGCAATATATCTGCACGTGGACGATTTTCTGTTCTGCATGTAATCGTTTTCATTTTTATGTCAAGCTTACCTATTGTGTTTATTAAACTTCTTTGGTTTTATTAATCGAAAGCAATATATCTGCACGTGGACGATTTTCTGTTCTGCATGTAATCGTTTCATTTTTATATCAAGCTTTCCTATTATGTTTATTAAACTCCTTTGTTTTTATTAATCGAAAGCAATATATCTGTACTATCTGTATGAGAAAGATTTTCTGTTCTGCATGTAATCGTTTTCATTTTTTTGTCTAGCTTACCTATTGTGTTTATTATACTTCTTTGGTTTTATTAATCGAAAGCAATATATCTGCACGTGGACGATTTTCTGTTCTGCATGTAATCATTTTAATTTTTTTGTCAAGCTTACCTATTGTGTTTATTAAACTTCTTTGGTTTTATTAATCGAAAGCAATATATCTGCACGTGGACGATTTTCTGTTCTGCTTGTAATCATTTTAATTTTTTTGTCAAGCTTACCTATTGTGTTTATTAAACTACTTTGGTTTTATTATT
This sequence comes from Aphrophora alni, assembly GCA_963513935.1. Classification (NCBI taxonomy): domain Eukaryota; kingdom Metazoa; phylum Arthropoda; class Insecta; order Hemiptera; family Aphrophoridae; genus Aphrophora; species Aphrophora alni. Next base: position 67,749,287 of record OY740770.1, on the reverse strand, counting down.
CGAAAGCAATATATTTGTACTATTTGTAGGAGAAAGATTTTCTGTTCTGCATGTAATCGTTTTCAATTTTATGTCAAGCTTACCTATTGTGTTTATTAAACTTCTTTGGTTTTATTAATCGAAAGCAAAATATCTGCACGTGGACGATTTTCTGTTCTGCATGTAATCATTTTAATTTTTTTGTCAAGCTTACCTATTGTGTTTATTAAACTACTTTGGTTTTATTATTCGAAAGCAATATATCTGTACTATTTGTAGGAGAAAGATTTTCTGTTCTGCATGTAATCGTTTTCATTTTTATGTCAAGCTTACCTATTGTGTTTATTAAACTTCTTTGGTTTTATTAATCGAAAGCAATATATCTGTACGAGAAAGATTTTCTGTTATACATTTAATAGTTTTCATTTTTATGTCAAGCTTACCTATTGTGTTTATTTAACTTCTTTGGTTTTATTAATCGAAAGCAATATATCTGTACGAGAAAGATTTTTTGTTATACATTTAATCATTTTCACTTTTATGTCAAGCTTGCCTATTGTGTTTATTAAAATTATTTTGTATCATACTTTGTCAACTGATTGAACCTTCCTCAATAAAGTGATTGAAATCTAAAACATAATAACAATGATCTATTTAATAATTTACAGTATTTTTGTTATTGAACTATGTATAAATGTAAAAATTCTATTAATTTTAAAAACTTATTTAACCAAATAGAATAGTCCTGGTTTTAAAAACAATAAACTCTAATGGCTTTCACGAAAACTGATTAAATAGACTACTGTCTTTTGGGATTTGCTGCGAAGATTAGATAGATTAATTGTCTCCTGGAAAGCTCTGGTGGCACAGCAAAAACCTTATACTATTATTTCTTACTCTGTGTTTTCTTCATAAACTTAAGTAATTGTATTGACACACACAAAACACGATACTCTACCAATTAGTTTACTTTATATTACAAATATTTTATTTCTTAAAACTTAAAAATTTCTTCGTACTTGATGTTATAATTACGTTTCATTTTAGGATATCTGTGTCAAACTCACTAGTTATATGATTCTATAATTTAAATATTATAATTTTGTCTAGTGTTCTGGATAGTTAGTGTTAATGTACAATACACTACGCCGAAACAGTTTTATACAATTAACGATATTACACGTAAAACTTACACTATAGAAATTAAGAATCAAATGTATTATTAGATTCTAAACCTTATAATCACAAGGTGTTTCTATCTATTACGTAAACCGTGCCTATTGATAGTTGGAAGTTCAACTGCAAACATTTCACATGTTTCAGTTCCTGCATTTTTAGTGTTCGTGTTGACTACTCTATCTCCCTAATAACAATATTAGTTATGATTTTCTAAGTATTCAGCATATGCATAGCCTCTGTGTTTAGTTTCCATAGTTTAGTCACTCATTAGATTACTAAAGGTAATCCTTAATCTTGCAATGGCGAGTATATTTTTTGCACTTAGAAAATTAAAAATTATCTGAATAAACAATATTAGTCTATAAATTACATTTTTGATCAATATCAGATACTTTAAAAATATAATTAACTTATTGTCAATTGAAAGTATTTGGAATTTTTGTAATATGGAACGTACCCATTTTAATATTTTAAGACACAATACACAGTTTGTAAACCAAATAACCATATTTTAATGAATGTTTGAAACAATGGAAATTATATATGTTTAGTAAACTAACTTTTAAAATTGTTAATTGTTCCGATCTTTGGCTAAAATCCAATAAACGATAAAACAATTATTGCTTGTTTATAAAGTCTTTTAAGTCAAAACGTTCATTTTCCCAGTACTGAGTTGTAAATATTGAAGATATATTATTCAATTTTCAAATATATCTTTCAAATTATTAAAAAAATTAACATATCACATTAAATGAGTACTTGTTACACAGTTATAAATGTGCTATTCTAATTACACCAATAATAAACTATCAATGTATCTTACATTCTTGAGGCCGCTATATTTTAAACTATTATATTACTTTAAATTATTCCTGAAGGTATTTTGTTATTAATATTAGATTAAAAATAAAATAAGTATGTAGCTTTTCGTTAAAGGAACGTCAGTAAAATAATTTGTATAGGTTCTACACCAGCACCATGCTGAACATGAGTATAAAATTATAATGCGATCATAGATGCAAATACATTTATATATGGTTGCATTATTAGCGGAAAAACTAATATAAAATTGGGTTTTACGATGAATCTGGAATCATAGGTTTATTAGAATTTTCATGTAGTCATTTATAGGTCCTTGAATAGTTAAAAATATTAATTTAAGTCATTCATTTGTAAAAAAAAACATTTTTATTTTTTATTTTATTTTTTTTACGTGAAATTAGTTATATCTTAGATCTGTCAGTCTGGTTAAACTCATAATGTAAAAGAAAAAAAATTTCGTCTGTTATATTAAATTTAATAAATGCAACACAAGAGTTAGATAGGAAAAAAAATTAGTTTGTAATTTAGTGACTAAACCTCGCAGTCATCATCGTTTAAGAAATAAACAAGAGAAATCAGAATTAATTTTAAAACCATAACATACGAATATTTTAATAACTTCATTTAATAACTAGACGTATAATCACTCAAACCAAAGTTTCAAGTGATTGAAAACTTCAATATAAGATTCTACACTGTTATACCTTTTAATTGAAATTCCTACTAAGCAATGTTATGTTAATAGGAAATCAATATTGAATAATTATCGATCCTACCTAGCATTCACTGAATTCTTTTTGGATCAAAATTCTATAATTTAAAGAAATATGTAATAATAATTATTATTATTTATTGATTATGATAATCTATTTAACGTAAGAAATATCATAAAATATGTTATATGAAAGATATAATTATTATAATAGCTTGGACATAGCCTACTTTAATATGTATTATAAAAATTCGTGTGCATTATTTTTATTCCGTATCATCTTTGTGGGATAACATTGTGTTTACATAAAATTAATAATATAATAATACAATTTCTCATATGAATCTACTATTAGGACGTTTAAAAGTATAAATAATGGATGTATAAATCAACCAATTTAGGAAGAATCATAAACTTATAACAAAATCTTTCCTTTCAGAGTAAAAATTGTTACAGTAAACTTTTACAATCAGTAATATATAAAGAGGAACTTACGTTAGGGAAAGTTACACGAACAAACTTTTCAATTGAATATTACGTTAAATAAGGTGCAAATAACAATTTAAAGTTATTGTGGAGAAATATGGATACAACTTTAAAGTAGGCCTACAACTTTTCTTAAAAACATTGTTTGAATGGTATGGCAATTTGGATATAAAAAGGTAAATTGAATTTTTTAACTCCGTATTTTTATTATTTTTAGCATCCTTTATACAATTTTTACTAAAATGTATTCAATATTACACCAATAAATTTACTTTGGATATTTATGTTAAATGTAGTTAATAATTTTTCTTATTACTTTGGCAATAACAAAAGTATCATTACAGGCATATTATAGAGTACTCCAATTTGCGACATTATTGAATTTAAGATAAACTCTTAGAAGATTAAACCCTACTCCCAGCTGTTGAATAGACAAGCTTTTCTCCAACTGGTTTAGGACTTCAACAGTATATTCCTCATATCTACCTCCACCATACATTTTGATAATAATGTGTACCTGCAGTGAAGTCTGCCATATTATATTATTGCATTAAAGCTAAGAGGAACAATCTGGTGTGTGATTTATTGACGGCTACTTTTTGTAAATACTATATGTTTTTCATACATTAAGGGAACAAATAGTGTATAGTATATGTATAGTAAACATTATGGTTAATACATACATATATAATCTTGTCATCGTAATTTGTATATTGAAAAATATCTCTACAAAAATTAACTTTGCTCCTGTGTGTATAAATTTAAATTACAAATTACATTTTGAAACTTACGTGATAGGAAAAAAATATCTATTATTTTGATAACACAAACAATATATATATATATATATATATATATATATATATATACACATCTCATCAGGTTGTGTAATAATGTGTAAACTTAAAACTTACAGCTTTTAAGTAATTTCATAAAAATATCTTTAGATAGCCAAAATTTCAATATTTTATTACTATTATAAAATATATAAATTAAATTCAATGAATGTTGAAACTGAGTTTAATTTCAAAATTTGAATAAATTCCAACTACAATAAAACCTGTTACAATGATTTATTAAAATGATTAAAAAGGTTAAACATGTTCAATTTCGTCTTCGTTCCGTTATTCAGCATTGTTGAAAAAATACTCGTACATCATTGAAATAATTAATCAGACAGGACAAAATATTATACAATTCACTTTAGGGCAGACAAATATTAGACAAAAACTATTTTTTTAACCAACCACCATGTTATTATGACTTATTTTTGGGAACAAGTTTCATTAACGAATCTTCAGCTTAGAACTTATAACACCCAAATTGTGATCTTAACAGCATTCACAAAAAATAAAACAAAATATAAAATGGCTGTTTGTTTTAATTACTGTAAGAAGAGTGGATATTTCTTAATATCGAATGTCGATATTTCTAATAAAGAAATTATTGCAATCGTCAAAGTATTTTGTATTTTGCCATAATTTATCTTAAGTAATCTAAAACTTTAGGTCCTGGCAAATTAAGGTATGAAAACAAACGAAAAAATAAATTAAACACCTTAAATAAGTTGTGATTTCAGTCAAAACATGTATTATGGTATTGTGTTGCAAGGAGGAAAATAGGAACATATATACATATAAATTTTATTTATATAATTTATTTAGGGGATAATAAACAGTTCCTTCAAAAAAGAATATACAATGAATAAACATAAATAAAAATGTTATGAGGAAACAAGACATTTATATAATGCATAGTCAAAAATTTACCGTTTATAAACTTTAAAAAAATAAAATGTAATATTAATATAAATAGTAATAAAATATATATATGTTTTAAATACATATATACACGTATATTGTTTAGTTTTAAATGTAATACGTACAATCATATTTACTATAATTAACCTTACTAAATACAAATTAATGATTTATTTTGTTCTCTATTATTAACGATAATTTAACGTAGATTTTTGAAATTTAGTATTTTTGAAAATTGAGTACAACAATATTTAAATATGTTAAACATGATTTTCATAACCTAGAGCCCGGTACAGCAAAAATTTAATGACCGTTTAGATCTTTAATGTTATGAGTAGACTTTGTTTCTTCTACTTTTTGAGGGAAATAACAATAAAGCTGAGGAATGGTGTTTTTCCCATCTAGTTACACAGTTCTAGATTGAATACTGAAATGTAAAATTAAATAAATTTAATATCTTATTCTTAAACATATTGTATTTAAAACATACATTTTTTAAAATAATGATGATATTACTTTTTTATATAATATAAATGCAATATACAACAAATTCTTCAACGTTTTGCTTCGTAGCTCATTTCAACCGACATGAGAATGACTTCAAAATTACAGTCCAATGAAATGTACCAAATCATTTAATTTTTGTAGTTTTTGTTTCAATAAATGATTCACTTGATTTATTTCATCGATATTTTTTTATTGATTATTGATTTATTTAAAGGACTAAATTTGATATCGTTTCAGAGAATTACTTAGATAAGGAATTACTTTAGGTAAGGCGAGTTATCTAGGAGCAAATTCATTACATAACCGTAATGTTATTTCAGTGAACGTTAAGTTACAACTGATCTGATTCATCGCAATCGTTTACGTGGTTTATAAAAGACTAGGTATTTATTAATCAATTTGAAAAAATGTACTGCTAGGGTAAAGATTCCAACCATGTTGCATTGTTCAACACTATCACTGAAACACATCAAATTCTCGCTTTAGCACAAAGCTGTATATTTATCTACGAATATAACTTACTATTACATTATTTCAATTCATTCAATGTAGTGAAATTCATAGATTTACAATGACACATTTTAATATATATATTTCTGTTTTCAAAGTCCGCTATTAACAAATTCACTTTAGTGAAATTGTAAGCAACATCAAAATTGGATTTTGTGTAAAATAAAGTCTAGCCCCAATACAGCATAGCTTCTTTCCTGTGACACCATCGAAAGCAAAAAAGATACCCATATGAAGTTTGATGATAATATAAACAAAATCCCAATTGCATTTTGTGTTTATAAGCATAGCATCATTACCTGTTACATCATCGAAGATTAAAAGCTACCTATGTAACGGTAGTGAAAATATGAAAAAATCCCAAATATATTTTAGTTAAATCATATATATCCCAAATGCTCCAATTAGTTAGAAATCATAACTTATAAAGTAAGCCAGTATGTTGCCTTATAACCTGTAACTACATTATGGTAGGCTGTCCGACAGTTTTGTTAGTTGTAGTATTGGCAGTAACGTTTCTTTAAGTTTATAACTTTAAGAATCAGTCATTTATTTCAAACTGGTAAGTTTCTATGAACTTGCCTTCATCATACCGAGAGAACCATATTACCAAGATATTCAAATTTAGAACACTAAAATTCAACACAATTAGTAATTTCACTGCAATTGTATTCAATATATCAACCAAATATACAACTTACTTTTGAAAATATATTTACTTTGTACTTGTGCAAAGAATAATTTGTGGTTCACATTGTGCAAAAGTATTCGACCAAATATTTTATTAACAACGACAGAGACTAAAACTATCCTGTTTGTCATAAAGCCATTCTAAATATAATAATTTCTCCAGAAAAATCATTGAAATTATATGTTAGCATATAATAATAACATAAGATGGTGTGCAAAAACGTTACTTTGAAAATTTACTATGTACAATGAAAAACAGAGAAGCTAAATTAAATTCATATCATCAATGTCCTCTATTTACACAATCTATTATTGAAGCAAAACAAGGAAGAAATTTTACTTACAATATATTACTTTACAAACTGATTTCCTTTCATGTTTCCGACAAATTTACTTCTACGGTAACAATGTCGATATATATATATATATATATATATATATATATATATATATATATATATATATGGACATCATAAAGTCACTATTTTAATTCATTTTATTCCCACATTCCAAAACTCCTTTTCTTGGTTACTACTAGCTCCGAAAGTAACGTTAGTTACCGTCCTCGATCGGTTACCACAAGCCGCTCTATTTAGAACTAGCTACCTTCCTCGCTTAACTTAACTATGATCCTGTCTCATTTATCCCGAGTTCTATAAATTTGTATTAGGTAGATCAAATATCATCGTAAAACAAATCGATTACCTTCCTTATCGCATAATTGTTTGACTTCGTGTCACCTACGATAATTGAGGTAGCTCCCAAAATTTTAATCCCATCACACCACGAGAGGACATATATAATATTCCAAAATACTACAATAATTTTATTTTATTTTAACTTATTAGGTTTAAATTAGGTTACTTCTTTCACAATATACTTTACTAAGCTTTAGTTTGGTGTTTCTATTATACAAGTTAATTATAGTTAAGTAACTATAACAGATATTATTGATCCGCGGATAACACTCCATGAAATTAAAATCATAATTCGTTTTTGTGAAATCAAATTATCGGTAAACAGAAATTAATCAACATTTTAGCAATATACACTAATAAAGGAAACAGAGCTCCATAAATCATTGTGGGAAAAAAACTGTAAACGTGTTCACAACTAACTTGTAAAATGTTTTTGTCTTTGTTCAGGACTTTTCATCTGTGATCATAACGTATTAGTGTTATTTGGACCCATCATGTTTTGACAAAGATTGATGGATACACGAGCAATATATCATTTTCTTTCTCTTTAACAAATACGGTCCAATGACTACATACTCATACGAAGTTACATTTTTATTTCTCATAATTTATTAATCTAATAACACCTATTATAGAGATTAGTTTATTGTTATCTTTTTTAAATAACAGATTAGATCTATTTAACAGACAAACCATTAGTTATTTAGAAATTATTTTACTGTGTAACAAATTCTAAGGCGAACTTAAGACATTCTTGATATTTCAAAAAAATATTAAAAGTTCTTAGAAATCTTGTTCAGCGGTAATATGAGGGGAGTATTCGTGTTTGTTTAAATAAGAATTTGCAGTGAAATGGTAGCCTATATAAAATCGTGAAAATAGAGACCAATCTATTTTGTATCTTTACTGTTCGAATTAATTCAGTTACGTTAAATTTGGAAAATCTCGTCATAATAACTTCACAGTTTCGTGTCACTCCAGCATTTATAATATAATTAAATAATTCATTATATATATATAAATTTTCCATAGAGTTAAAATAGATAGTTTTTTTTTCTTTAAACCGAAATCATTTTCAAAATAGTTTCAACTAATATTATCTGTACAACTGTTACCAGGGGACTTAAATTTAAGAAATGGCGGAACCAAATGGTAACAATGTTTGAAAAATAAAAATAAAAAAAAGACAAAGACAAATTTAGTAATTAACAAGGCTCAAATTTATTAACAAGGAGGAAATTTCGATGGTTCAGATTTTATCATTTACAAATCAAAAAAGACATCCTGAGACAGATCATCATAAACACAGCTTATGATTAACAAGATTATAATTAATCAAAGAAGTTATACGCCCTTAATGTAACATATAATAATAATTTTAAAAAAAAATTGATGAATAGATTCTGAAAATCTATACCCCCTTTTAGTTTATATATATATATAGTTACAAAATTTAACAATAAAAAAAAAGACAATGAGCACAGCTTAATAATTAACAGGATTATAATTAATCCAAAAAAAGATTATACGCCCTTAATGTAAAATTAGAATATAAAAAAAAAGATGAAAAGATTCTGATATTTATCCCCCCCCCTTTTGTTTATTAAATAATAGTTTTTTTTTTTTTTTAAAAAACAGTTACAAAATTTAACAATGAAAAGATTCTATAAATGATATGATATTTTAAATTCAAAAAAAATTATATTAATTTTAACAAGTTCATTATTAGATTAAATATTACATATCATGATTTGTTTGATAAATTTCTTAAATAGTAAATTGGCCAATAAACTTATATATTTTAAATAAAAGAATTTGTTATAAAATGAGAAGTTTATAAGAAAAAAGAAATGAAAATTTTGAATATTGAAATTTATAAATTGACGTAAATTTTTTTAAATAATTTAGAAAATAACCTCTTGGAGGTTGTTAGGACCGAAAAGTTTGCATGCAAGCACCACCCAATGATTATTTTTTATATAATTTATAAATAGCTATACAAAACTACATTTAAATGACAGCTTTAAGAAACACATTTCACTGAAGCAAATTAGGTACATGTACAATATAAATTTAAACAAAGTTCTGTAGAGTCAGTTTTAAGGAAAACATCACTTTTGTGCACTTGAAAATTTGTTGATTTTTTATACGAAACGTGTTTTGCAAACAGGCAGAAACATGTTATGAGCTTTTGCTGGTGTATGCAATATGAAACAAGTTTTGGTAGGTTTCTCCAACCAGCATATTAGCTAAAGCAAAAAACACGTTTTTTAGCGTCTGTGCAAAATCAGACATGTTGTAGCATTAATGTTCTTTATTAAAAATATCTGGTTATTTGTCAAAATTAGAGAATATTGATTGTATCACAGAAATTCATTAAGATTATAATTAAAAGCTTCTTAGATGATTATAAAGCTATTTATATATACTTAGTTTTGTTTAAAACAAAGCTTGTATGAAACTTGCAAAAATCTGCAAAAATCTGTAAAACGAATATTCTGATCTAGAAGAGATTTCTTTAATAGTTTTATATTTGACATGTTCAATAAGATATTCTGATTGTTTAATGTTCAACATTAGTTTGCACTAATTTCACATAATTGCTCAAAACTTAAAATGTGACTGCTCAAGGTTTTGTAAAGTATGTTTTAAGAAATGAAAATTTTTATAATTATTTAGTTTCAAGAAAAAAAACATTGAATATTAAATAAAACATGAAATACATATTTTAATGAATAAATGATAATTAACAAATTATTTTAAAACATTAACAAAAATTTATGATATGATAAAATCTGTAAATTTGAATACCTGGAAAATCCTGTCGCAGTTTACGTGAACTTGTGCCGTGAAAATAAAAATTTACTCAACATTTTTGAACACTAAAGAACACTAATTTGTAGACTAACATATTACGTTTTCTCAAAGAACTGAAAAATGAATTTTTGATGTGACCAGAAAAAAAAAACTAGCGGAGCTATGAAGGTTTCTTGTACATGTTGAGAAATACAGGTAGACTGACAACGAGTTTTAGAACAGCTAGCTTAACCAGCCGTTGTACTTTGTACTTAGATAGAGACAGATATAGAGAGGGAAGATAAGAGGGACGGCGAGTGGACTGTCGATAACAAAAATGCAGATTTATTCTACTGAATGCTACACAACCATTGTGATTATGTTATATTATTCTCAGAATTTGCTTACTTTTTGGATGATGTTAGTTTGTGTAACTATAATTGATAAGAAATTTTCCAGCATTATTATCAGTCATTCCTGACTTGATTTCTAATTTTATGTTGAAGTGCACAAAATCAATATGTTTGTTGTTATTGATAATTCCTATTTTAAAGAACATTAAACTAACCACTCTTTCCCCTGTTCTGAGTAAAACCTATGCTCTACACACTTTATGTACTATTCCATATTTTAGATTATTCAACTAATTTTGAAGAAATATCTGGGTTAGTTTGTGCTGTGTAACTTATTTCAACTAGTCATAGGATACAACTACATACCCACATATTATGTAAAACTTACATTTTAATTAGTTATACTACTATTTGCTTAAATATTATTCTTTCTTATTTTCTCTAAGTTCACCCATAAAATTTAGGTAGTCTTCCCATGTTCACAACTGCTTATTATAATTTATTTTACCAACTGTAATTGTCCCAAACCAATATGATCTCCCGATAGGGATTATTGCTCCTCTGGGTCTAAGTTTTATAAACTATTACCACTAACACTGATTGTATTGGATGAATGGATGAGTTGTAATAATCCCATGGAAATCCATTCATTGTAGTACGTGATCAATTTATTTTTATTTTATTATTATTATTATTTTTTTTTTTTTTTCTGCATTGAGGAATATAGCCCGTCAAAAGTGTTAAACTCTTTAAAAGCCACATATTTAATTGTATTACAAGGACATTCCGAGTTATTGCAAATGTAATAATTTTAATAATTGATTACGTAATTTGGTTTTATTAAAAAAATATATATAAATATTAACCGTAAAACTAACTGACAATTGGAGAGTTCTAAATTTTTATTCTCATGAATATATCTTGTAGATATGCACAATCTTTTGTGAGTACTAGTGTTGTAATATATTTTGTATGAGATACAAATAAAATAATTACATGAAAGCGGGGCAATTATCATTAAATAATACATTGTCAACATTATTCATATCTGGACATTTCAATAAAATCTCCAATTATATAAGTTAAAAGTGGCTTCAATCTAAAATAAAGTAAATAAAATGTAGGTAGCACGAACTTTATTTAGACATTAAATTTATAAAATATTGATATTCATGTCTAGTATCATACCTTGCAGATTAGAAAGTTTACTAAATAATTAGTGAAAAGTTACGACGTGTTAAAGTAGTGACAATAATTTCGAGGAACGAAGCGTTTCATATACGTGACTGACATCAAAATCCAATTATTTCGAAATAAAGGGAATTGTGTTCTGTAAAGTTCTGTGAAGCTGAAAACCTGACTTGGTTTTATAAAACTTGTCTTAACATAACTATTGATGTTTGGCTTGTGTTTACCAAGTCGTTCTACCAGGAAGTAGTTTGTTTAGTTGATCAATTAAATGAAAAATAATAAGTTATCAGTTGAAAAATGTTTGAAAGTTCTTTTGAGATAAAGTTGTTAATCAACAAACAAAACATTGAAATTGCGATTGGTATAATATACAAATTAGATAGGTATGTTTGTATGTCATTCACAAATCATATATAACACGAACTAATATTGTAATGGCATTTTCTATAATTATTATACTGCATATTCATGTATGAGAATTGTTGTCAATTTATCATTTAATAATAAGTTATAAGTCAACAATTGAGTACAAATGATATTTGCTTTTAGAGAAAGCCGGAGTACGCTGATGAAAGTAAAATCTACATCGTTGTTAAAATATACGATATGAATACCATTTAACAATTAATCACTTGATTGAATTCCTTGGACGATTTTCTTCTTTCTTCCAAAAGTGGTTCATTTTTATTATGAACTTAAAAAACTTTTAGTAAAATTATAATAATGATTACCTTCGAACCGTTTCATTAATATCAAATAAAAAAATATGATAAACTAATTTTAAGACTTATTCTATCTACTTTAATGTAATAGCAGATATTTCTTGTTGAAACTCCATATTCAAGGATAAAATAAAGCAAAAGCCTAAAGTTTCAAATATTTAATAGTATAAATGAGAAACAATTGTTTCGCATGCCGCAAGGCGAAACAATTGTAGCTCATTTATACTATTAAATATTTTGAAACTTTAAGCTTTTGCTTTATTTTATCCTTAGTCTATCTAACTAATATAAATAATAGGATTTCTTGAAACTTCTCTACCTATTTTAATGATTTATTTAGGCAGCTCCTAATTTTATTATTGCCTTTTTGGTGATATATGTAATAAAAGTATATGCAGTCATTTTTACGTAACTATATAGGCAATTAAAATTTTGTTTTTTGAAAATGTTAATTTTATTGTGAAGTATTTTTGAGAGTATTTGCTTAGTAAAAAAATGTTCTAGAACCTAAGGTTTATTAGTTATATATGATAAGCCAAAAAACAAAATATTCATAATTTCAATAAGATTCATAATTTCAATAAATAGATTTTATATTCTGTTTATTAGTTTTTACCTGTAATATGTAAAGTTATGATATATGATCACGGTTTTGAGGTTCCCAGAGACAAGAAAAGTTGTCGTCTACCACCTGTGCATTACTCTACAGCACAAACGTCTGGATCGATTTAAATTAAACTTTGATTTAAAACCTAAAATATAATGACCGTAACTCGTTTTGTTATGTTTGCGATAACTTAAAATTACTTTAAGGGAAAATACAAAATTACTATTTTCTCAAAATCTGTTCTTACGATTTTGATAAAATTTTACTCTAATGACCCACAATGTAAAATTCCGAGTATAATCATTTTGTAGTTAATGTAAAATTTGCCACATAAATATTAAACCTTGATCCCTGTAATTTAAAATTCTAATTTAATGAAATATGGTTTTCGTTGAGGACGCGAGTATAGCACAAATGAAGTAGGTTTTAGCAGTACTTAAATATAAAAATAAATTCAAAGAACACGTCCAAGGTTCATTTTTATTTTTCACTGACATCTACCAAATGCACATTTTTCGTGAGGAATAGTTTTGGTTGGTTTAACTTGATTGGTCTCAATTTAATTGTAACTTCTCTTTGTGGCTATGTATATCACGTGAATAGTTTTTTAAAATATATTATTTCGTAAATGACAAAATTTATAAAAATTTAAGAATTGGTCAACGATAGCTATTACTGTGGTTAGGCCAGGTTTATACAGATATAAGACGCATTATGTTATAATTTTACATTGATAAACCCTCAACAATATCGGCTCTAATGTAAAATTTTTGATTTTTTAAAAACAATTGACATAAATAATTAATTAGGGATATATATTCAAACAATAAGTGGAAAACTTTTTTATTTAACCTATTTATTTTTTTAAAATTTCATAAAAAAGACTAGATAATAAATAATATTAAATTTTGAGTACTGTTAAATACTAAATTGTGTAATAACTACATTAGCTTTACATAGTTGACCACAACTGTATATTTAATACACATATTGCCAAAATAAATTCTGAGAAACTATCGTTTCCCTTTACTATTTAGTTATGATAGTTTTAAAGGGTATAATAATTCAATTTTTTTTTCAAGTGTATTTATATGTGAAATTGATGTGCTTGATATTTAAGAAATATATTAACTCATTAACTCATTAACTAAAATAATAAAAGACCTTGAATGAGGGAGAATTATAAATTCAACATCACAATAAATTGATTTATGCTATACAGACTGAATAATTTTATCACTGTTATTACTTGGTATCGATAAGTTTATTGTGGCAAAATGACATTCTTTCTTCTTTGTTTTATCATGTGAGTACTAATTAGTTTTTGATTTAATTTTCCTAGTAAATAAATGCAGTGTTTTATTTTGAACATAACCTACGGAATTCCAATTTATGTTAATTCATCCCTATTGATAAAACACTAAAATATTTGTAAGAACTCTGTGATCCAATTTCAATAGAGCGTAACCCATATTTAATTTGCGTGACTGATGTTTTAAAATACAACAAAACTTTCAATGAACAGCGTTGTTCTAGATTTGTTTGTTGTTAAACTAACCTCTGTGCATTTATTTAACAATAAAAAATTTAGTTTTTAAATAAAAGTATTAATATAATGTAAAAGAGTTATAACAAAATATCAAAATATAGTTTAATTAAGAATAAACATATTAAAACAGAATAATAAGATCTTTAACGCAACACACACAATGTAGGATTGTAAAATGATGTTACTATGAAACGCGATTTATAGAGACAGTGTAGTAATAAGTTTATATAAGTGTACGTATATTATTAAAAGTGACTTATTATTCATTTACTCTTCAACGTAGTGCTTCCGTATTTAAAAAATTAATGTTATAAGTCCGTTGAGTTGTAATAAATTACAGTATTTATTTGGAACTATGTGTTTTTGATCTATTTATTCTTTCTTATGTGTTGCTCTGTTTAATTTAATTTATGTAACTTATTGTTATTTGAATACTCTAAGTGAAATGTTATTATTTTTTTTTTCAAAAAAATCCGGTAATATTAAGTAAGATGCTTTACTCCTTGGAGTATAAAATGTATGCATATCGCTTAAGGCATTGGTAAAACATTATATTGGTTTTTTATTGTTGCTAATAATTAATTATACAAGTAAATATAATGAATCTAAATTGCCATACGTTCCAGGCGCTGAATGAAAGTGTTAGTCGAATAGTAAGAAGGAGCTATAAACGTAAAATATTCATTTAATATAACTATAAGCACATTAAGTTTTTTCACCTTTTTTTAATAGGATAAAATCAATTTGAACAGCCTACATATACTTTTAAAAGAGGACATTTTTATGTCATTTAATAAATCAAGTATCCTAGGAAAAAGACAATTTTCTCTATTGTATTTTCTCTATTTTGCATGATTTTAATTATGATATTTGGTTAGTGTATTATACACACTCGTAGTTGTATATATATATATATATATATATATATATATATATATATATATATATATATCACTCGTTAACAGATGATATGTCGTATATATTTCAAAGTATATATGTTTGGAAACTTATATTTTAATATTAATTTATCTCTATCACACCTATTTATTTTTTCACACCTATAACAAATACACTAAATTTTCTATAATCTGACTAGGAACATTTATTATTAAAAGTATATTACATAAATCAGCTGATTTTATAAAACAGAATGTTTTTCATTATAAATTTATAGATGTCAAGTTGTTGTTTAAAATAAAACTGCCACTCTATTACCTGCTAAAGTCTCTTGAAATGGATGTATGCATTTTAAATATTGTAGTACTCGTAAATTAATGGATACGGCGAAGTGATACGAGTAACGAAACAATTATACATGCATGGTAAAGTAAAACAATTATTTTATTATATAACACAGTCACAGGTATGCAAATAAAAAAAATTCGTTTATTCTATCAAGATAACTAATAGGTCTCAGTATTTGTGAGAATCACGTTAAACTTATGTTATCAAATCGTACATTTCTTTCTTTTTATCTATACTATTTATCTGTGCCTGGAAATAGGCCTGGACTTTGCTGCGTTCATTTTAAAAATAAAAACGCACGGTAAAATTTAAAACTTGGTAAAAGCAGTTTTGTAATATAATTTTTAATTTTTAATTAAAAATTCTGCCGTTGTAGTTCAGAGAGGAGAGAGAGAGAGAGAGAGAGAGAGAGAGAGAGAGAGAGAGAGAGAGAGAGAGAGAGAGAGAGAGAGAGAGAGAAGAGAGAGAGAGAGAGAGAGAGAGAGAGAGAGAGAGAGAGAGAGAGAGAGAGAGAGAGAGAGAGAGAGAGAGAGAGAGAGAGAGAGAGAGAGAGAGAGAGAGAGAGAGAGAGAGAGTATGTTTCATCGCTTTCATCACACAATCTCACAACAAAATGTCAATATTGTTAGCTCCCAAAACAGTTGTTACATAATCTAAATTCGTCCAATATGAGTAATTGTCAGATAAAATAAATCTCAGATGTCAGCTGAAAGCAACTCGTAATATTATTCTTAAAGGAGAAGCTCGGGAAAAAAACATTTAAAGGCACTTGACATTTCGACTCTTCCCACAGTCGTCATCACATCTTAACACTTTCAGACAAGTCGACATGAGCTTATATCACCTATGTTAAAACTAGTTAAATACTTAATGGGTATTGTTTACAAATAACTATCATCATTAATATTTCAAATATTTTCAACTCAACGTAAACATTATCTCTTTTTAACAAGATACATTATGCTTCAACTCACTGATTGATCTATAGTTTTTTAAGTTTCAATAAATAATTTTAACTTTTTATAATTAATTGAAAACTCTCTCAAACTCAAGATTTGTAAAATCTACTATATAAGGTCTACGATACAGTCTTTACCTCATATTTCAAATTTTAAGACAGAAACTTAATGAAGGCTTTTTTGTCAAAATTATTAACCTATCAATATTACGAGAAATTCAAGAAAAAAAATTTAAAATCGATTCAATTTTTATAAAGGTATTGACTCAAGTTTTTGAATATTTTACAATAACAGAACACACATCTAAAATGAATAACTTCCACGCTTTACAATAATAGAAAATTAATTTTTGATCTCTGTGATATAATATTTTTTTAAAACTTAGTATGAAGCACGAGATACCTGTATCATTAGATTGACAA
This sequence comes from Aphrophora alni, assembly GCA_963513935.1. Lineage (NCBI taxonomy): Eukaryota > Metazoa > Arthropoda > Insecta > Hemiptera > Aphrophoridae > Aphrophora > Aphrophora alni. The sequence goes on along the minus strand of OY740770.1, from coordinate 67,732,100 downwards.
GTGCTATTATATTTCTATCGATTCATTCTATCTAATATAAAGCTTTGTAAAGCGGCGCAACAACTACCAGGAAAGTAAGTGGGTGAGGTTGTTATTGTAACGACAAACTATCCTTAATAGTAGAGGGAGAGAGAGAGAGAGAGAGAGAGAGAGAGAGAGAGAGAGAGAGAGAGAGAGAGAGAGAGAGAGAGAGAGAGAGAGAGAGAGAGAGAGAGAGAGAGAGAGAGAGAGAGAGAGAGAGAGAGAGAGAGAGAGAGAGAGAGAGAGAGAGAGAGAGAGAGAGAGAGAGAGAGAACATGTTAATACACAATGTATAGAACTAAAGTTTAAAATAATACCATGTTATTTAAATTTTTTTTAAATAACCAAATAATAAAATGTTCTGAAACAAAGTTCTAACAAAACAAATCATGCATACGCGCGTGTGTGTGAGTGGGGGGGGGAAGTTAAACAATTTATGCTGAAGTTTTTAGGGAATATATTCGCTTATATGTTTCCAGAGTGCAAAATTAAAAGTATTTTGTAGCGATCACCTATTGTGTCACAACGATTGAGTTACGGCTCAAACAAGGGTAAACATTTTAATTAATTAAGAGCGGCGTATCACAGTTTACAGTGTTATGGCATACCTGGAATAGATTTAGACTTATTAACCGTTATAAGAATACGTATTATTGAGCATGGTTAGTAACAAACAAATCATGTGTCCACTTTCTCCGTCGTCTTTACTATAACTGCCAAAGAATGTTTTGCGGTTGTTTTAAAGGCATAAAACCCTCATTCATAATCACCTAACAAAAAAATAATAGACGACCTTAGAATAAATACCACCAGCCCACGAATACTTTAACTACAACAAAGTAGGAAAAGAACAAGATTTTGCCAAGATAAACTTAATAACAAGAATAAAAAAGATAAATGTAACCAATTTGCAGCATTATTTCTACTACATTTGTGTGATATTTGAAGGTTACAAACCAAACCCGTGTGAGAAACCAGAAAAAAAGTGAAAGAAATTCCTTGTAAACTTCAGGTATAATTTGCAAAAAAACATTATCACCGATTCAATAATAACATAGACGTTAAGAGTAAATATTTTGGTATAAGTGCAGTTAGTATTATACATGGGTTTGTAGAACGTTTATGTCTATAATGAATAAATAAATAATTTGCATGTGATATAAATAGGGAAGACCTTAGTAATGATGAAAATCACATTTCTTGTTTGATGTCAGAGGAATTTGTTTTTGTTAGTATTTTCTTTTGTTGAAGGGCATATAAGAAAGTTAGTGCAATATTTTTCACCGTTTAGTTATACTAAATGGATCAATTTTATATATCCTTTTTTTTAAACATTCATATACTCTGATAATAGAATAATATGTATTATAAATATTTTTTTTAGAACTGTAGAAAATCTGTTGATGAACATACATAAATTTTAAGTTAAATGCTAATATCTGATAATCCTTTACGACGAGAGTTTGATGATCTCTGCATTATGATGTCTTTTATTTCCAAAATACGATATGGAGTACACTGTTGGAGAGAATCTTTCATTAGGTACTTATTTTACATCAGTCTTTTTTAAACAAAAAATGTATGTAGGCAGGTTTTACTTTCAGAAAAACGAAACAACGTAAACTGAAATTAAAAAAAAATAAATAAAAAACTCTCTCTAGAATCAAATATATAACTATTTTTTGTGGAACCATTATGATTTGATGGCTTATAAGGAGGGAATTGTGATATAATTTTGTGTGGTATATTATTTCTATATCTTATTATTTCAGAGACACAATTGATTTTATTTTGGTATTTATGTAGTCCCAAAATATTTCTAAGAAAAACACTTTAGAACTAACAAATGATACATTTATCTCTTTAATCGTGAATTGTCACTTATAGTATATTGCTTATTATTGGTTTTAAATTATGGTATTTTGTATTATTATATTTGTGTAAGAACTTTACTTTATCATTTTAAAATGATGTAGGACTGGGCGGAAATATAGAACGAAACATACGTTTTGTTTATAGGAAACTATTCTGAAAAACAAATTCATACAAAACATAATAACTCGGGCACTCTGACGTTGCATTCTACATTACCAATATATTTGTGTTTACAACAGTTTAAAATATCCCTTTTTATTGGTATAGTCACACTTTTTTTTTGAGATGAGAGAAACTGAAAGTTTTACTTTATAAATACTTTGTCTATATTAGAACACGTGGTCGTAAAGGGAATAGATATTTTCAATTGATTTTATTATACAACCAATAACCTTGTCTAGTTATTAACTTCAAATCAATTGAGTTTTAAATTTTCCTAAATTACAATTTCAGTTTGAAAGTTGATATACACTGATTTTAACTACTACTCGGTTAACTTTGGTGGTTGTATTACAGCTGAAACTTCTTAACCAAAACTCATTCCAATTTCCATAACATATTTTTCTGACAATGACCTTCGTGCTTATGAAGACTAATATTCAAATTTTACCCGAGTTTTTGAATAACGAAATTGAATTATTACAGATTGTATTCACACACGGGACGGCCAAATATAATATCATTGTAACGTCAATATTGTAATTTTTAAATAATCTGTCTGTGGAAATGCGATTGAAGTAAATCAAAGTAAACGGTAATTGATCACCGTTTTTCGTGTCTACCATGCACTTACTAGTCCAAAAATACACAATTATTTCTATATTCAAAAATATATTTTAACAATTTTCAATACTTAAGTCGGAAGAAGTTTATTACTATCTGATAGCTTTGTGAAAATTTAAATAAACTTATTTTTTGTGACGTTAAGAAGATTTTTTCATTTGCTCTTGCCTGTTTAATTAAAATAAAAATAAAAATGTTTACTTAGTCTCACAAGTAAGTCTTATATAGTAGTTGAAACTATTAACTTGTCTTCCATAATAATAAAATAAACTTTAAAAAATAAAATATCAATTAAACAAACAAAAATTATTAAAACAAAAAATGTATCGTTGGTGTTTTGCCATTAAGTTGTAAACATTTATTTAAAAAAAGTTAAATCTATGTTATACGATTAACAATTCAAATTTTGTTTTACTTTTTGCTATCAGGATCATATTACTATTAAAACACAAATAAATGTTTACGATATATAGTAGATTAAGTAATTAATTGTCTGATACTTTACATCTCTATCCCGAAAAAAAAATTATAAGTGACTTTGGATCTCGCTCTATCTTTAGAATAAAATTTATAACATGAACTTTTAAAGTTACTTCGTCTCGTTCTAAATTTGGTAATATTACATTTTGTTTATGGGCAAAAATACGTAACTTGACTCCTGTTAGTTTGTTTACTTTTTTCAAGTAGACAAATATATAACTAAACACACTTGCATTAACTCTACAAAGTAAGTTTCTAATTCAATTCACGCAGCCCAGTCGGAATACGTGACTTTAGTCTACGAATCGGGTTGTAAAGTTAAAGCCTAATACGTGAAAGTTGGTTAACTAACTTAAAACTCAATAATTCTGGTACTTGAAGTAAATCATATTAAACATTTTAGTAGTCATCATAATTGTCTATAATAAATACATAATTTTACATAAATAAATTAATTTATATTTTTCAAAAAATACTACATTATCACATATTATCGGTTAGGGAGTCTGAAATTTTGTTTTAAATATATCAAGAGGGCAAAGTTGAAAAACTTTACTTAAAAGGCGAGCAAAAAATTGCGTATGGAAAAACTTGTAATTCTTTATGACTATATGTAAACAGTAACGGTTGGAATCATTTTGGTTTATATTTCATATTGAACTCGATTTGATACAATTTTATGAATAAGAGAGAAAAGATCAAAATTGTGATATATGCGTTTATTGTGATTGTTTAAATAGTTGTAATTAAAGAGAATCCTGTAAAATTTCACCACTGATTTTTGAGCAGAAAGACTTATGGCCTAATAAATGTAATATTTTAACAGAGTCGCTCGACAGCCAGAATGATGGCTGCAGTTCTGTCTTAGCTTTCGTTTCGAAGTTTCGTTATTAAATTTTAGGGCTAAAATTCTGAAAAGTTCGTAGCATCCTCGGTTTTCGCGGAACTGCGATGTTACAGGGTTACACAAATTTTCTAGTTCTGAGGCTTTCTGGAGTAGGCCTAATGGCAAAGTATGGGTAGGGCTAGGCAACAATTGTGACGAGTAAATATTGTACTGATTGATTTTCTGTCTAACTCACAAAATAACATTGACAGTTTTAGTTGTTAGAAAACGAGTAAATATATATTGTTGTATAAAACTCAAATTTACTTAAATATCCTCACAAACTTTTACATGTTGTCATATTCTATGACTTTTGTTCTTTTAGAAGTTTGATAAATATAATACGCAGAATAAATATAGGCATACTAGGCTATTTACGCTGAAGAGTCCATGCAAAGGAATGATAGGTAGACGATTAGATTTTAAACGGAACATAATAATGTTGTGTCCGTGCACTACAGGAGTTGTTATCTCAGGTGTAAAATAAAAGTGAAACGACGCAGTTGCCCTGCTTTATTTATAGTTTGATTTATCTAAAAGTTATGTAAGGTTTATGAAATGTTACATTTATCACGTTACATGAAAAGTTTTGACCGCTACTGTTTAAGAAATGATTTTTTTATTATAATTGACATCATTTAACAAAGGATATTTGGAAAATTAATATAAAATTCAGTTCAAACACCTCAAAACGTAGAGCCACCAATGTTTTGACTTAGCTTGTGGAAGAATTAAGAAGGCAACTTATACTTACTGTGCATAAGTGACAGGCAATATTTTATAAAAAAGAAAACCGAAAGAGAGAGAGGGGGAATATGAAATAGGGGTGAAGATAAATGAAAAACGTCAACCTCCAGATGATAGGAAAAGCTGAGATAGATTACGGAAAAAGAAATTCTAGCGTTAGTATAT